>BGNK01000531.1:36910-191153 GCA_003297005.1 Symbiodinium sp. clade A Y106
GTTTTTTGGCTTGTTTCAACAGTAGCAATTAGCAAGTCCTAAACCCACCACCAAACTTCGACCTATCAGCCCCGCAAACTTCGATCGGCCTGCCCGGAGACCAGACGAAGTTTGGTCGAGATTTCGACCGAACTTCGGCTCAGGCGCCGGCGGTTCGAATGCTAGGATTTTCAATAAATCGTGAAAATTTCACCCCAATGCGGCCCACCAATCTGTACAGATTCCTAGAAATTTCAACGTAGCTATTTCNTTTCAATAAATCGTGAAAATTTCACCCCAATGCGGCCCACCAATCTGTACAGATTCCTAGAAATTTCAACGTAGCTATTTCCTATAATTTTGTACATATTCCTAGGTTAAAGTTTTAGCGATTTCCTGGAATTTTAACCAAGAATTATGTACAGATTTCTTCGTTTGTGAAATTATTACGATTTTCTACTTTTCTGACTTATTGGATCTATTGGGTANTTCCTAGGTTAAAGTTTTAGCGATTTCCTGGAATTTTAACCAAGAATTATGTACAGATTTCTTCGTTTGTGAAATTATTACGATTTTCTACTTTTCTGACTTATTGGATCTATTGGGTACTGTAGTCGGCACACCGGAAGACCGTGTGCCTCTAAGAAGAGGACACTGTCCTGCTCTTGACTGCTGCCGTGCCATTGTTGGGAAGTGCACGGGCAAACAACAAGTAGGTTGAGTCTGGAGCTTCACAATCCGGGCACGGAACTTTCCGTGATTGCTCCGGACTATCGTCAGGCAGGTCTGGTTGAGGTTCTTCGCCCGGATCCGAAGGTTGGTACAGAGAATTGTCCTCATCTTGATAGTCTCGACGCTGCTCCCGGGAACCACCAACAAATCCAACACGACCCTTGTTCAACTCCAACAGATCTTCAGGATCACGACCCCACTCACCTTGCTCATCTTCATCTAAACTGCACGGATCCCCTCCTTCGTGTGGTGGTGGTAGAGAAGGTCGCGAGTTCTCGCCATCAAACATGTTTTCTAGAGCTCCATCTCCCTCGTCTCAGTAGAGAAGCACTTGCAAGTTCCTTGCCGATTCCTCGCCATCTCGTCTGTCCAGGTGGATCACGGCCTGTTTAACCTTTCACATACTTGGCCACCAGCGTATACTTGAGTCCACTACTCATGGTCCCCTTCGACGAAACATCCATGACGGAAGAAGGAAGTTCGGCTTGCAAAGTCGCAGTGGACACAGACACTGAGACTCAGACAGCGCAATCCCTGAACTGCGGTCGCGGACCCAAGTGTCTCGCTGTAGGAATGCCTACGCTAGGTCAGTGCTTGCATTCTTGTGTCAGCATGGGTCACCTTGCGGATGGGAAGTTGCACTACTGCGCCCGTGCAAAAAGAAATGCACTTTGACTGAATCATATGTTTCGCTTCATGTCTTTGGTCTCGCTGTCATTTGTGTGCACTTGTAAGTGCATGCCGCGACCTTCGAATCGCACCATGGCAAAATAATTCATCTGCTTCCGTATCTTCCGCTTTACGGTTGTAGAAAACTTTTCTGAGCCCAAAGCCACAATCCAGCCGCCTTTATGGCAGGCCAGCACAACATCTTCCGTGCATGTTGCCGCCTCAGACTGACGCTTCGGCGAGGGGGGTGTAGTTTGTGCACATGTGAAGTATCATGTTGTCTAGTGCTCTAGCAGGAAAAAGGTTAGTTGCCCATACATGGTTTCTACAGCTGCTATCACTTGGACGGGTATTTATATCATCAGTGCGTGTGCAGTGGTTCCTACCAACTATAGTTTTGTATGAAGACCCTCAAGACAAGTGAGTGCCCGCGGGTTCTCTACATCCCAATTCGCTGGGACCCTAAGCCCGGCAAAGCCCAAAACCTTACAACGTGTTGCTTTCCCGTGCCGTGCATCCGGCATTCCTTGCATTCGGGGTCATCCCTTTCAGTTCGCTTCGAGGCACTAGTCCCGTGGAGTGGACCAACATCCGTCGTCGGGGGACGAGTGCCTTGTAAATGTTGAATCTGCGCTGCGTTCCTTTGGTCTTACCTGTCGTTTGCTGACATGTGCAGCAATGCTTGAGCCTGTTGTCCGCGCCCTTGACTCTATATTGGCACAGTGTGTCGTGCCGAGTTGCCAATCGTTGAGTTTGCGTGCCCCACCTTCTGCCACCCTACGGCAGAAGGAAGTTGTGCTGCGCCCATGTGAAACTAAGAGGTGCACTTTGATTGAAGCATACATATGTTATGCTTCATGTGTTTGGCAGTATCAGCACTTGCCATGATGCTTTCCCAGTCACAAGAGAGAAGACTGACCGTGCATCCGGGTTCATCCGGTAACTCCTTTCAGTTAAGCCTCCCTAGTGCAGTCTCGGGCCGCTTCGGCAAGAACGCGTGGATATCAAGTCGTGGTCCATGCGGCAGCAAGGCAGAGCGCGCCTTTCCTTTTTGCTTTTGGGAGGCATCCATGGCATATCGTCTACACAACACATGTTTGATTCGCAGAAGTTTGCGCAAGTAGGGCAAGCAAATTCTGGTTGAACTGCTATGCTAGTGGCAGCCGCGAAGCACTGATCATAACAAAGCCTGACATGGACAAACTCATGATGCCGGAAGCGCTGCCGCCTCAGATGCCGTGCAAGCATGTGGCATTTGGTGGGGCACCAGCAGGTCACTGTTGGGGCCAAAAGCAGCGTGTTGCAACCGCCTTGATGTTTATTCAAGTGCACACCGTCGCTGCGTCGCCCTTCGAATCGCCAAGTACAAAGCAGCACCGGAACATGCCCAAAAAGGTGTTGGTTTTGGGCCCCGCTTGAGGGGTGATTTCGGGGTAAGCGCCACGGCATTTGTGCTACACAAACGAGAGAACGGTGGACCTTTCGAGAAGGAGACATGCGCAGTGGGGTGAATCGGTGTGCCAATTTGGGCGAAGAGAACATGTGCAAAGATGCTGAACTCCAAACAGCGTCCGATGACCGGTGCTGCCTGGCCCATTTCATCACACCCTGATGGCATAATCTATTGTTGCAGAAGGCGGAGTGACGTGTGCATGGAAATTTTGCAGTAAAAAGTCACAATGCCGCATAACGTCGCTCAGAGTGCGTGGTCCCACTCGGCACTCGAACTGTCGAAATTCGTCATGTGTTCGGCTCATTCCTGACAAAGCAGTGCAGAGATGAGTCTTTTTGTTGAGTGTACGTTTGGCTCGGTCGGGGAAGATGGACAGCTAGGTGCAAAGGAACGGCTTCATCGCAGTGCCGGACCCGGAGCAGCAACGCCTCCTTGAGCTCTTGAGCTGCAGCTGTATGCTCCGTCGCTTTGTTCTCAGGTGTTGGGCCTGGTGCTCCTGGTGCTCCCGCGCCTGGGCTGAGAGCCCACGGCATCTGACGACTGCTGCACAGCGCATTGGCAGGCTGCGGCGCGGGTGGTTTGCTGGTTTCCAGGGGACGCAGGCGCGGAGCGGAGCGTGGAAGGTAGTCCGCGCCAAGCGCACATGCCCTCATTGTCATGCCAACGTCTATGCTGGAGGCCTTGCGCAGCCGCAGGCGCCGTGAGCTTTCTGCTCTGTTCTTTGTGTGTGACGAGACGGCATGTGTGAGGCGGTGCCTTCAGGCAGAGCTTTGTTTCTTCCTGGTCAGCAGCTCATTTACGCATTCAGTTGCCTCCAGGCGGACGGACCCCAACACCAGTGACCCGAGAGATAGAGAAGCGAATGATGCATGTCGAACACACCAAGCGAGAGGTACCGACCCACCACGGGCAGCTTAGATGCAACACTGGCTTGATCTGAGTATCCCGAGAGGGAGCACGACGAAACGACGAAGGTTCGCTTGGCACGGATCGCAGGCGAATCTGGGTGTCCTCCCCAGTCACCTCGGGAGCCCAAAGCACCGCCTCAGCATTGCATCAGAGCCGAGGCAAGGCTGGCAGGAGTCCGGAGCCAAGCTGCCACCGGCTGAAGTTTTGTAATGTTTTTGCTGTCGAGTTCCCCGATAAACTTACTTTTAATTTAACATTTTATATGCCACGCAGGACCCGAGTCTGCTGGTGCGTTGCCACGGTCACTGAGTCACTGCCACCGTTTTCTGAGGAAGTGCAAAACTAAAGCATCCCCCCGAGGAGGTCGGCGCTCTCTGCCGCAAAAAAGGGGGATCCTCTCCGAGTTTTTTTCTCGCACGCCATGTGCTTCACAATTCGAGTTTTCATAATGTACACATGGCTGATGCCAGGAAGTTTTCAAGTGATGCGCCCTAAATTAACTTGCTGTGTGCAGCGCAAGTTTTCGTTCTGCCTCATAGTCAATCTCGTGCCGTCGTCAACATCTTCAAATCCCTCTTCCGAGAAGATCGCCTCGTTTCTCCGTTGGAGCCAGATCTGTCTCTGCAGCAAGCTTTTTGTGAGACAATGCGGATTCAACATCGATGGCCCCTGCACCCACTCACCCACCTGTTCTCATGCTTGCAGATGGGAGGAGTTCTTCACGAGAGTCCCCATTTTCTGTCGTTTTGCTTTTGTTGCACGACCTGTCAAGCCTGACTGCCAGGCAGAGATTGCCGTGTGGCCTGATGCCGTCGCAAGCGCCATGCCGAGCCTTTCCAGTCTCAGGAGAAGAGACATCCTTTTCAGACCATCACACTGACGTGACGATCCAGCAGAGCTCATCATGCCCTCTGACAACTGAGGTTTCTGAGTTGTTGGACAGAGACATCACACCGGAGGATTACGAGATGCCGGATGCCCAAGACGAGTCATTTGTCAAGCGCTGCACCCTGGGCGCCAGGCTGCTGCAGCTGGACGAAGCCTTGGAGCGACCGCTGCCTGCGAAAGAGAGCTGGAAGCTCAACGGTGGCCGCGCAGCCTGCAGTCGGTGGCCCATTTGGTCCCCTTCGAGGCGAGAAATTGCAGCCAGTGGCAACAACGGAGGTGCCCAACTCAATTATTCTGACAGGACGTTAACACAATGTCTCGATTGAACCCAGGAGCATCTTGGTGAGACTTGCGCCATTTGTCTGCATGCTTTCGAAAGGAGCCGCAATTGGCCCGCAGGCCGTCTGTGCGAATGAAGCCCACAGCTCCATTTCGCAGCACCAGGACGGATTCATTGTCGGCCCTGCCGTGCTCGCACGCCTTCCACGAGGCTTGATCAGAGCTGCGGAGTCATTGCACATGCTCCGATCTTCTGAGGACTGTATCTCCAAGTGGATGATGCAGAGATGTGCTTCCTGCCCGCTGTGTGGTAAATGATGTCCGGCCCTGATGATGGCTCCACAGACCTGGTGCTTCTTCGCAGCTGCAGGCCTGCCGTCCCATTTTGGGCTCCTGACCGTCCGACCGAGCGGTCACGAGAGAGACAAAGATCCAAGGCTTTTGTGAACTTTTCGCAGGGTCTGGCCTTGGCCCTTGGGGCCTCGCCCCTTTAAACCTTGCGTTTGGAAAGCTAAGACGGAGGACTTGGTCGATTGCCAGAGACTCGTCCAGCGACGAAATCCTCCGTTTACAGAGCTTGTCTTCCGATATAAGTGACCGTGGGCCGTGGGGTGCTGCCATCGCTGCCTTCCGGGCCATTTATACAGAAGCATGATCGCATGATTCCAGCCTCCGGTTGCCAGTCTGCTAGTTCCAAAGATAACATTAGTTGCGAGTGCTAGTCATGCGAGAATTCATGTGTACATATATCAGATCTGGCAGCTGAAATGTTGCACGTGTGAGCATAGCGCCACAAGTTTCCAGATACGTGATCAAGTTGCACCAACAAGCGTTGCAAATCCTGTCGGAGGAAAAGACCGAATTCGGCTGCAACGGTGACATCTGCGCAGGCTAACACAAGGTCAACATGTTCGACCCGAGCAGTTCTCAGAACCGAAGCTGGGAACCCTTCGGTCGCGGGGGAAGCCTGTATTGGTCAAGGCAGTGACTGATACTTGGGCTTGTGCCATCATTGAGCCCAGACGCTGAAGCAGGAGCTCTGGAAGTCTCGCACAACGGCTCCATCGCAGAGCAATGCGTACGTCAGCAAGATTCCTTACCGAAGATTCCAAACAATCGAGCCGAGCTGAAAAGCTTGCAGCAGCCTGACTTATGACCGACCTTGCGCCGACCTCTATGGAACCATTCCGCCCAGCCCGAGCGACAAATATCAACCAACAAGTTCGAAATCTAAAATCCAAAATCCCTGTTATACCCATATGCCCAATTATAAAGGCAAATTTTCCCAAATCATATGCAAGAACTTGCGCAAAAACATTTCCCTAAAAAGCCAGCCCAAACATGCTGTAAGTGCACAGCATCGGCCATCTGAAGGCCGAAGCTGTGCCACGTGAGGGGTTTTGAAAAAGGGCGCTGCTTGCTGGTCGCGACTTTTCAGGGCAGCCCATCTCCTTGAGGCCCTGTCGCACAGCATGGGTGTCATTGCGCACTGAACAGCTCCTCCAGTCGCTCAGCGTGACGCTGCAGCGTGAGAACGCCCGGGCCGTTCTCCGCCGCCTGCCGGAGGTGGGCGAGGAGGGCCGCGGGCCCCTTCTTGAGCCATGAGCGCTCAGCCTGCCATAGTCTGCTTCTCGCTCTCACTCACTCGTTTCCGCCCGAATTTCGCCCGCCTGTGCCGGGGGGCGGCCTTGCCGCACCCAAGGCCGGGGCTTTTCTTTCTCTCGCCTGACTGAGCCGGGGGGCGGCCTTGACGCACCCAAGGCCGGGGCTTTTCTTTCTCTCGCCCGACTGAGCCGGGGGGCGGCTTACTTCGCCGCACCCTAGGCCGGGGCCTCCTCTTCGCAATCTCTGCGCTCGAGGCAGTTTTCTGTACATTCTCTCTGCCTCGCGACTCTTTCTCTGTATTGTTCAGTTAGTGGCAAGTGCTAGGCCTCATCCCACCACCAGTGTCTCAATAACAGGAAAATTTGACAGTAAAGAGGATGCACTACCTTCTACCTCAACCTGTATGGTGAAATTAGGGGCTATGCTCTTGTTGCTCTCAGCACTCGAGGACGCCACTATTGGTGGCCCCAGACCATCCGTGGCATTGACGAGCCACCACTGTGTCGCGCAGTCCATGCTGGCAGTTGACTCGTTCTTCGGTCCAGCCGTGTGTCACCCCTTTTGGCAGGCGACGACCCAATCTCCCAGTTAGTTGTTCATCAGCAATTTATCCCCGACGGCTGCGAAGGATATTGCTCATTGTCAGAGCAAATTCCCAACCTCATTGCAGGCTGTCTTGGCTCTACAGGCCAGGAGCTAGCAGGATAAGACAATCCATCCTCGGGCAGGTCCGCTCACTCTCTCTATAGAAAAGAAAGTCCGTGTTCAGGCCTTGGAGGGCCCGCCATCTGGAGTGATGGAGATTTTCGTTGCACTGAAGCCTGTCTATGGAGGCTGGCAGGTTGCTCTTCCTGTGCTGTCACCGTTCAGCTCGTTTGTCGCTTACCTATTTGCCTCCAGAGGCACATCGCTGGAGCTTCTGGATCCCTGGTACGTGCAGTCAGAACCACGGTATCGGGTTTCCATGACTCCCGCTTTGGTTTCGGAGGGGAAAGAAGGTTAAAATATGCTGAAAGTAACCTAAAATGTCCCGGGGCTAAGGATCAGTAGGCCTAGGGGGTGCCCGACGACGATAGACCGAATTGGATAAAGATTAGAAAGAGGCTCATCGATGATTTTCTAACGGGCCTCATATACACAATCACCAAAAGGTCGCATCTTCTCAATCAAGCATATATCAAATCATCATGTAATATTAAATTTATCATGCAACAGTGCAAGCAAAGACAAATAGAGCAATCCAGAAAACCACAAGTAACGAATAAAAGCCAAATAATCCAAATCCTCGCGTTTTATACGCGATAGATGGTTAAAATCCTTTCAAGGCTATAACTCGAAGATTTCAATTATGTCATAAGCATTCCTATAATTTAGACTAAAACGCATTACTTCTGAAATAACCAACTACCTAAATCTTATAAGATATATCTATTAATTTTTCCAAGCTTATTTAGAATAAAGAACAAAGTATTTCAAATATTTTNTTTCATTAAAATCTTAAATCTATAAATCACTCTTTATTTATATATATATATAATTAAGAGAAGAATCCTTTTTAAACAAAATTTCAACAAATAGAAATAGAATCTAAATCTAAAATTTCGTATTTGAGAATCCCATATACGAAGCCAAATATAAATCGAATACGTATCAGATACGAATCAAATTCCAAAAGAGTTATGAACCAACCCTAAATCAAAAACGAACCAGATACGAACTAAACTAACCCCCCGAAACAAACACGAAACGGACACGAAAGCAAACCCGGACACGAAGTAGACACTAACCCGGACACGAACACGAACCCGACACGAACCCGGACACGAAACCGGACACGAACCGGACACAAGCCGGACACAACCCGGACACGAAGCAGACTCGCACCAGACACGAACCCGACACGAACCCTGACACTATCTGACACTAATCAGACACGAACCCGACACGAACCCGGAAACGAAGCGGACACGAACCGGAAACGAACCCAGACGCTAACCAAATGCTAGCCAGACACGAACCCGGACACGAACCCGCTCGCAAACCAGACGTGAACCGGACACTAACCCAAACACGAACCGGACACGAACCCAGACACGGACACGAACCGGATCGGAACCGGACACGAACCCTGACACGCGACTGATATTTGGCTTCATTCAGCAAACACAGCACTGGAGCCTCCGCCAAAACCTGTAGAATTTGATTACAGCGAGAATGTCACCCTCAAACCACAAAATTTGGAAGGTTTTACTGCCGCGAGATTTCCGACAGCTACCAAAATCTTCGGGATTTTAGTATCGGGAGAGAAGCGCTCGCGACACTAAAATTTCCAGGATCTTAGTCACGAAAAAAACCATACAAAAGGCTTTCACGAAGAAGCGCGGAAAAGGACCAAGTTACAGGGGGGCAGGGATGCGCACAGAATCACGGACGCAACCAGCACGACACCGTTCTATTAGAGCATATTCTGTCTCTTCAAATCAGTTGCCAAAGGACTTTCAAAATACATTATTTCACCACAATTTAAAATAGATTAAACATATAATAGATTAAACATATAACATATAACATACCAAGAAAACTAGATACAATCTTCGAAAGAATTGTAGAATTTATTAGCTTGACATCTGTTCAATAATATTAACATTAACATTAAAATTATATTGCATTCAACCCTAAATGGAATGTATATATATACACTCTCAGAACATGCTTTTGTTGATAAAAGTTCTTTGCTAACCCTAATGTAGAAGAACATCTTCTTCAAATATTTTTCGAAGTAAATTTCGAGGTTCGTTCAAAAAGTGATTTAGGAGTTTACGTTTTTCCAGTAATATTTTTATGGAAGATTTCAATTATCAAGCAGAGTCGTCATTATTCAAGTACAGATCTTCCTTGCACGGCGATCAGTATTCAATGCTCTTCTCGTTCTCCGCCCTGCGATGTAGCGTATAACGCTAGTGCTTCACGAATGTTCCGCGTGATGCTGTCAGAAGCCAGTCAAAACACCGACGTGAGCGGCACGGCACGGCTTTGATGCATCGTGATTCCATTGCCGTTCCAAGCGTGATGTTCGTCTGCTTCATTGCAGTTCCGGCGACAAGTAGCCCATAGCCTTGGACAAGATCCAGCCACGCTCCACTCCGACCAGAGTATCACCTTGAGCCACTGCACGGTTGATAAGAGCCTGGTTTGCAGTTGCATCCGGCGCGGTTGTTGCAGCTGGGACTGAATCCAAAACCTTCGCATGTTCTGTCAGTCTGACACAAGTCCCGCAGGCTATTTGCACGGCTGCTTGTTCCGCATCAAGCATGACCTGCTCTGTGAACAATGCCGACAGGGCATCCCCGTGTGAGAGATGTGCTTCCCTCGCATCCTTATGAAAGGATTCATTCAGGGGCATGTTTCCAAGCCACTTGTCTGGAAAAGCACCGAGAGTTTTGTATTTTGCATATAGCCAGTTGACACCACAGACCGGAAAGTGGAGGATACAGGGATCTTTGCACTCCCGAAATCCCTCGACGTCCATACGTCTGGGATCTGCAAGGGCAGTGCAGGACTTGTGGCCGCCTGGCAGTTGCCACAGATGCTGACTACTGAGTGTTGCGCCAAAGCCTGTTCTGCAGGCGCTCTTGCCATTGTCGTAAAACAAGAAGTACTGGCCGTGCTTTGATCGATCCATCCAAAAGCGCAGGCCACTTCGCGCTTTGGCCGTGAGTGGCACTGCGAACTGGTGCTGCTTGAACAACGAAACCGTCGCAAAATAATCCTGAGTCTCGGGCTGCTCAGGCACACCTTCCTCAGTCTGCCAACTTGATGCAAAGCTGCAAGGACCAGAAAGAGCAACGATGCAAGACAAGATTGTGTTGCCAAGAGGCATGGTTGAGATAAGACATCTGGTGGATGTCCTGCGACTCTAGCATCTGGAAGTGAGGAACTATAGAATCCTCACAAGTGTAGAACAACTCGTCAGAATCCAAGCACAAAATCCAACGGCAAGCCAGGGAAGGAGCCAGTGTTGAGGCAAACTCGAAATCAAGAAGCTGGCGTGCAGATACTTCGGTGTCGAAACCCGCCAGCTTCGTGAAGGATGCACAGTGCTGGCGCTGTGCTTGCAGCAAATCGTCTCCACGCACGCGGTACAACACACGAGATGCGGGGAAGCGTCGGACTACATCAAGGGTCGCGGTGTCGGACGGATCGTCCACAAATATCATCACCCTAGCAAAGCCCTTTCGCAAGTGGTACCGGATGAAGGACTCCAGTGGGCGAGCATTTGGAGCGTCCACGAAGCTGACGGTCGAGACCAGGAGGGCTGCTCCAGGCTCACTCTGCCCAAAGCGCGGAACTGAAGCCGGCACCAGGGGAGCTACAAAGTGCTCTAAAACCTCCCAGCTGTCCGGGCCCTCGTGGCCTTTGAAGCGGAATCGGCCAACGAATGGTGTAGCCATCTGCTCGTCCAAGTATTGCAAGAGCCAGTAGGCATCATCGGCCCACATCTTATCCAGCGGGATGTCCTCGTGACCGTACCATGCAGGCTTCATTTCTTCAGTTTCCTCTGGCTCCCCTTTCCACACACTCAAGTCAAAAACGTTGACCTCCATTGCCTTCGGCTTCGTATCATACAGATATGTTAAGGATCCGCGCCAGTTCAGTCCATCCCGATCTGCTGTAAGCCCGCACTCCTCCTGCAGCTCCCTAATTGCGCTTTCTTCGAGGCACTCTCCTAGCTCCAGTTTGCCACCAAAGCCGTTAAGTTTGCCCTGTCCAAAACCACGCTTCTTTAGCCCTAGGAGGACCAACCTCTGCTGTGGTCTTCTCGGATAGATCCTCAGCAGCTGCTAGGGGTGTGGGAGTGTCCTGTGACCGAAAAAGGATCACATATTTCATCGGGATCAAAGACAAAGTTTGAAACGGATTGAGGCTTTGCAGATGCATCCTGGGCACAGTGTCAGGACATTCTTCTCCCGGGCTTCAAAAGCGACTGCCATGGCGGAGAGGCCGATAGAGAAACGGAGGTGCTGTCCGATGCTGTCATGAGAGGGACCCCTGCAAGACTTCTCCTGTCACTGATGACCATTTGATACTGGCGGCCCTCAAGCGAAAGGTCACGGTCTCGAATCAATAAGCTCTTAGTTTTATGGACTACCTAGCTTGCTGAGCGAGACAAAGCACATCCTCACATCTCCAAGGCTCGGCAACCCTGCCCTCACTCTCCACTGCATGGCTGGTAACACCGACCAAATCTATGCCCCAATACAGGCAGTAGACCCAACATGCATTTAAGTACAGGTTTGAGGGAGGGCCAGCTGCCGTTTTTTCTGATGCTCGCACTCGAACGATTCGGGTTTCTTCACCGTCCACGTCACACCACCACCAGAGAAGTTGCAGAGCGACTGCTCTGCCTTGCAAGTCTGATATCTTTCTTTTCTTTTTTCCCCAGGGCCAGGGTGAAGGCTCTTCTTCTATCGCTCTCTCTCTCTGTGCACGGAAAGAAAGCTTCTACGCTTCCCACACTGCAGCCAAAATGCAATCTCGACGCGCCGTGAAAATAATCAACCTGCCATGTAGCTGACTCGAAAAGAGAGGTCGCGCATGCCTGGAAACTAGCAACTTGCAAAATGTCAATCGTCACACCTCTGAAGATTGCGCAGGGCTCTCTGCAGCCGCGCTGGAGAAACAAGATGCAGGAAGCCTCACTATGCTGCTGAGTCTCTGAGTGGTATTAGTACTGCACTGAAACAGGTCAAGTAACCACATCTCCAAATCTAAATCTAGGTGCCAAGCACATCCAAGCTTGAGCTCATGAGAACGTTACATTTAAGTCTGGGCCTGGCTCGTGAGCAAGCTTCCAATACAACTGGATGCTTCTAGCGTGTTTGTTCAGGGTTCAGGGCCAGCGCTGCGCGCGAGACGGGAATGTGTGAATTCTGAGACCATGGCGGCCAACCATACAAATTCGCCAGATCGGCTGTGTCCCTGCTCCCAAGTTTCAGGTGCAGCACTTTCCTGCTAAAGTCGCTGTTGCATGCTTCCCTTGCGAATGCGGCAGACGAGTTGTCGAAGTTGGAGGCCGATCAAGGGAGCACTCTTTGGCAGGCCTGGAGCCAGGTTGCAAGTAGCTTGAGGCCTGAGGTGGAAACCTTTTGGTGAGATTCTCTGCATCTGGTGGCCCATAACGACAGGTGGCGGCGCGTCAGTGTCAAACTCCACAAAGCTCGTAGGCGTTTTTGCAGGAGTCTATTTAGCTCAAACTAAAGCCATGGCCGCAGCTTGCGCTGACAAACCTCCCCGGCTTGGCGACACAGCAATTTCTGTACCGCGAAACATTGAGCTGCTTTTGGTGGCTTCGTGCAGGCTAGAGACATCTAGAAACGGTCCCGGGGAGATGAGATATGCAGAGCAAGCAACCATCTTTCCAAGAAGGCAGGGCTGCAGGTTGCACAAAAGGACGACACTGGAAGGTGTTGGAACAGCTTTCCACTTTTGCATCCAAAGTGCTGCCACTCGGCTGGTGTCGCCTGCGGGTCGTATGTTTCTCCCAACAACAAATGTAAGACTCAACATCTTCGGGATTGTCGTTTGACTGAGATGATGTGGCAAGCCTATCGTTGCTATCTTGCTGCTTCCTACGGGGGTGGTCTCCTGAACTGAATGCATGCCGAATGGATGTGTTGTCAAACCAGCTTAGGAAGCAATACCCCCTTGAAGAAGCACAACTAATGCCTTCACGACTATATCTACGTTGGCACCTTGGTGCAAAAGTTGGAAGTACTTTTGAAGATCACGCAAACAGTCGTATGATGGTACTACACTGCAAGTCATAACCACGACAAATTTTCGCGATGCACTCGCCGCCCTGCCAGCAACGCTTAAAATTGTCTGACCGTGCAGCTCCTCAGCTACCTACGTTCGATAAACCTGAGTTGAGTACACCTTAGCAGCAAAAGCAATGAAACCATCGTCCCAACCAGATATATACAATCCTAAGCCACTAGTTGCCCACAGTCTCTCTGCTGATTAGTCTGCGGCTGCCATCTCGAAGCCCACACACATTCCTGGCCTTCTTGCCGGGCTCCCAGCTGAGGATATCGAAGGACATACCATCAAAGAACACCCAACCTTGGCAACGGATGTTGGAATAGAGCCGCTCGCAAGCACATTGTTGAACAACTGCCAGAAGCCCTACAAAAAACGTGGATCGGACGTGCTGGTGTCTTTGTCACTTCATCTTCAAAGTAGGTGATGAAGGGACCTGCATCAGTTCTTGGTTTGGCATAGGACATCTTGCCAAAAGCCTACTTGTAGTGGGTCTGCCTGTCTGGTCATTGAAATCTTGAGCTGGCGACGCTGCAACTACGAAGGCACACGTGGCCTGTGTAGTTTCCCATGGCATCACCCTTTGTCCACACATGACCTGATTTGGGTGCATATGCGTCTGTATAACAACTATATGCACCGGCCTGCTGCCATCATGCTTTTCAGTTTTTCGACTCCAGCAACGCCAATCTGTCACAGAGGGCGGCTGATATCCAGGTGTGCTGTCCTAGGCACACCTTTCCCCTTCCGGGGCACTATCCTGGAGTTGGATTCCGACAGTAGTAGACTGTCTGATGTACACGGCTGGCAAGCACCTCGCTCCAGTGATACCTGCCTGTTCTGCAGGTCATAGCCCACGTTGTACTCATAAAAAAGCGGCGTTCCCAGGATCCACACAGGACCATGTTCTGCAGTCGTATACTCCATTTCGCCAAAGCCTGGCATGCAAACCGACTTGCCGTCAACCACGGTTTCTGTCACCCACGCCCAAGACGTCAACTCGAAGAGCTCTGTTCGTTCTTCGGCCGCTTTTATGTGAAGGAAAATTGAAGGAATTTCGGCCAAGCCCGACTCGTGTAGCCACTGGGAGCAGTTCTGCAGCACCGTGCCAAAATGGAAGGCGCTCGGACGCCCAAGCGACTGCTCTCTGCACCTGGGCCACCTACTGCAGAGCTTCGCTTGCAAGAGCTTTACCTGCTGCGACGGTCCAGTTATCAGCGTCGTACCGGAATCAGGAATGATGCCACACGGACTGGTCATGCCTTTACTCATTGTCTCCGGGCCGCAAAAAAGAATGCCTGCATCCGAAGGCCCATTTCGAGGGCCAGTAGACAAACCGTAGAAGCTGATACCCCAGTGCAGCTTTCCAACCTGCGGGATGGGCCGTGACAGCGGAGGGATGTTGAATCTTAAGGCGCCAGGTCGTTCTCCATCTTGGAAGCACATCGAAAAGCGATCGATGTGTGCCATTTCAAGGAACAGCTTGGTCTCAATTGGTTGGGCTTGCGGCTTTGGCTGCGGAGCAGCAGCAGCAGCACAAAGCTGTGGCAAAATCAAGCAAATTACGGCTTCCATGATGCCTGAATAATCGGGCTCCTTGGTTTGGGCCATAACCGTTGAAGAGTCAGCGTAAGCTGCGACGGGGTCTTGGGGTAGACCTAGCCCCAGGATGCCTTGAAATTCGCCGGACACCTCCAGTGCTGCTCGGCTGAGGATCAGCAACAAACCGTTTGTCATGGTGGCTGAAACTCCCGAGACGTTGACGATATCGCTGGCTACAGCCACCTCGATGGGGCCGCTGCCAAAAGTCAGCTGGGCGATCGTCGGGTTTGATGGAATGGAGAAGGTCGTGGACCTGTTTGTTCCTCGAAAGCACCTGTCATGCCTGCCACATCCGGTGCTCTGCACCTCGTCACAGATGCAAGATGGCACAATGATGTTGTCACTGCCGGTGTCCGCAACTGCATCGAAGCATTGAGGGGGTGTGCCAACACAGACCTCTGCCGAGAAGAAAGTACCTGCACGTGTGGCCAAGCCAAGCCTGCACACCAGTTATCCAACTCACCTGCTGCTTGTTTGTTGCACACCTGCGGTCCTGGGGATCCTGGGATTTCTTATCGGTTATGTGCTTGCAGCTCATCCGGCACATTGGCTTGTGCCGCGAGGTGGCTAGGCCTTGCCGGCTTCACGGCTGTTCGTCACTTCACTTTTACCGTTTACCCTTTCGGCTTTTTCAGCTTTCATCTTCAGTTTAGCCGCCGTCGCACGGACGAAGCCTCGATTGGAAGACATCCTTTTGCACGCACATGCCATCTAAATATCTGACACAGCATCACACCATTCACGGGATCAGCTTGTTAGAAAATAAGACCGAAAATATTTCACAAAAATCGCTGCGTCATCAAGCGGGACATGGCAGTAGTAAATCGTGATCGGCAAGTTCTGGCCAAGCAAGCATGCCACATAATGCAATCGGGTGTGAGCAGCTAGCAAACATCCCCTGCCTTGATTCTTCAGCGGCGTACATACTTCCGTCTTGGTGCCGAACACCGCCGAGCGCATCTGAAACATGGATGCCCCCTTGGCGCATTTGTCATCCGCGGTCCTTGAATGTTCTGCTTTGGCACATCCCAAAATAAGATGAGGAAGCAAAAAGACACGTCCTGTTACATGCTGCAAGCTGCTGTCCCAGGGATGTGGCGATCAGTAGAGACAGTGCGGCGAGCCGATGCCCGGCAGCACGGCTGGCTGCCATTGTTATGAAAAGCATGCCAAAATGGCCTGCTGCGGTAAGTTCCCGGTGAATGTGCACGGGCCAGGAGCCCAGCTCGAGCCGCACGAAACATGCGCGACTACTCTTCGCAACCTCCTGGGTCCGGGGTTCATCCTCAGTAATGCAAGCCCGCACAAACGAGGCACACAATCCGAGGAGGCGACAGTTTCGAATGGACTGATCTGTCGGTGACACGACCTCGAAGCCCACGGCAGACGGCAGCACGAGTCCCAAGCGTCCACTATTCCCATTCACCACACGTACAAAATCCGAGAGATAAATCCGCTCCACGACCGGTCAAGTTGCGGCTTGCTTTCCACCGTAGTGAGCATCCTCCAGCCAGTTCGGCGGCAGAAGCCCCACGCCCATCTCTATGACCTTGACATCATAATGCATTTCAACTCGCCTTTCTCATGGCGCTTTAAGCCGGCCTTGCAGGTACCATTCGGCGTGTAGTAATACCTTCGCAAATGACACAGATCATCACACGACGAGCAGCTGCCTGAGATCACTCTTGAGTGTGCGGCGTGCTGCCGTTTTGGCGCTCGTTGTCATAGAACGGTGCTTGTCCGGGGCTCCTCGCAAAGTCTGCATGCACATGCATCATGGCACTGCTGAGGGCCGTCGTTTCTCGCGAGCAGTAGGAAGAAGCAGGGCCACTTAGCAGGCAGATCACGGGCCTGTCAATATGGAGGTTCCCACCGTAGGGCCAATCATAGAAAAGATCTGTGTGTCCTGATACAGGCGGTGCTTGTACGCAGATCGCCAGGTGCCAGGTGCTGTAATCTGCTGCACAAGCTGCGCAGCTGGCCGCTGCGGTTCTTCAACATGTACGCATGGAACCTGAGCTGAAGCTGAAGAAAGCGTTAGACATCGTTGGAGATATCTGTCTCTTTCTCTTCTCTTTTAAAGCCGCAGGGATCCGGGCACGGTTGGCCAAGGCGAAGGCTGCGGAATCGCTGCCGCAACTGCGGCTAAGGCCACGGCCATCTCGGATGGAGCTTCGGAGTTTTCCACCAAACAACATGTGTTTGGAATTCTCTGTGCTGCTTTAACTTCGCGTTGAGGCAGATGCCCCAAGTCTCATCATGGCCTGCATGGCCTACAGAGTCGAAGCGACGTGCTTTGGCAAACACTCACAGAGATATCTGGCCAGGCGCCTTTCGGAAGGGGCACGAACCTCTCCCACCTAACACCACCCTTCGAGCCCGGCAAACCAGGCAAAGTACAGGAGCAGAAACCAGCGAACCAAGCTCACCTCATGACATACCCGGAACATGGCAGCATTTTCTCAAAAGGACGAAGTCTATGAGTCTATGTGAGTTCGGGCAGGGGATCAAGTAACAGCAGTATGCTGCCGCTCTTCAACCCTTTCCGTTCCCGGCCTGACACGGGCTTGCAATTTACAGCCCATTGTCAGTGCTTTGGACAGGTTCGGCGTCAATCCACAGCACGCCTCTCCTGCACATCCTAGCAAGAATGCAAGAATGTGCAGATGCAGGGCCGCGACGCAGAAACGATGGCGCCGTCATCTCAGATCCTTGTTCGCATGTGGCAAGTGGAACTCACCTGAGGCAAAGACAGGTGCACACCATGTCAGTCGGCAGTTCCCTGTGGCGACAAGCGAGCATGGTTGGTGCAGTGCAGGCGTCTTCTTGCCAGTAGGACACACATAAGCATTCCAGTCTATGCCGAACCTGCCCTCGATGATCTCGAGCAGGAAGTCATCCTAGACCCAGCCAGGTGTGTGGGTGGAGCCAGCACAAATTGCAAATATGGAAGCCCAATGCAGGCTTTGAACATGCACAGAAGCAGCCAGCAACACATGAGCACATGCAGGTGCACGCGGAAGACTGCCACTGGCTTGCATGCCTTGCTTGATTCCCCCGTCTAGAGCCCTGCCCTGCCTGCTTCGGCAGCGGGATCTTCACTGCTGCCTGAGGCACGTCATGTGACATTGGAGAATCGTACTCGGCGACGTTCACGAAAAGAAAGAAACTCAAAGAACCGGCCGCCAAACACACCATCCTGGCAAGCTGCCAGAAGCTCACGGACATACTTCAGAACCGGATCGTCCTGGAGCTGAGTGCGGATCTGGTGCAAAGCAGAACACGTGCGGGGGTGACTCATTCTGAGATCCTGCTTGTTGCGGACGATGCTCTGCAGCTTCAGCCTTTCCGGGAGTTTTCCGTATGTGCATGCATGGCACGCCGTGGTTGCTCCCGCACTGGCTAGGCTGGACGTGGCAGCACTTAGGCCAAGCTGCATTGTCTCATTCAGGCTTTCGGGGCCAAACTTCTGGGCCACGAGGCCTGGGTCATGCTCGAACTGGCGATACTTGGCCGTCCACCGTACCGATATTCCTAGCAGTCTTAGCATGGGCAAGGCAAAGATGGACTTGCTGCCCGAGTTCTTTCCAGGTTGCGCCTGACCTCAGAAGACACACGGACAGCTCATAGCTGCTCCGTGAAAATAGGCATAAGAGGCATAACCGCCACCGTCTCATCGATGCGCCCTTGGGCGCGCGACGCGGGTGAGCATGTGGTCCGAGAACTCGGAAGGTACACCTGGGATCAAAATTGACAGGCATCGTACAAGACACAAGCTTCTCAAGAACAATGCGGCAGTTGGTCTGCAGCGAGTGTCCGCCGGACAAATCGGTAGCTGGAGTGGTGCTCCAAAACGACACCGAAATTGCCATGTTGTCCTTGCGGGCAACAGCGTCAGTGCACAAGCATTCGACATTTCTCAAGTTCGACAAATGCCAAGAGGTGCCAAGAGTCTAGATTGCGGAGCCAATGCCACCAACCGTAAGGCCTCCAAAGACTCCAGAGCTCGGACCCGACTGTAGACGCGACTTGCATCACAGCTCTCTGCGTCCGAAGTGCAGGTACAATAGGTCACCAGCCTGGACTGCACCAGCAATCCCACGCATTCTGAAACTCTCCGAAACACCCTGGTGCTGAGGCAGCGGCTTGTAGCGTGGCGTAGTGTCCACTGGCGTGTCTAAACTTCGGGAATGCATCCAAGTCCGCCTCAAGAGGGCTCCCTACCATTGACCTCGGCTGATGCATTCCGAACCACCTGATTGAAGAAGCCAATCCACGAGAATGCATAGCACATGATACGATAGCATTTTAAAGAGGTGATCTCGCAGAGCTTGTGCCAATGTGTCGGGGGAAAAGCTCTCCATGCTTACAGCCAAGCAGCTGCCGATCACAGGGATGCGTCGTTGGGAAGGGATAGAGCTTCGAATAATCTACGAACGGGAACACCACGATCTCCTTCAGCCCTCTGACCTAGCAGGTGCTGGATTGCCTCCTGTTTGGCGCAAAAGGAGCAGCCCGAGTCCCGAGCCCGCCTGGAAGAACAAGTTTTCCCGCTCATCAAAATGAAGTGGCGTCTCGGCGCCCTGCATTCCAATGAAGAGCTCCTAAGCTCTTCAAGCCACGGCCACGCAAGCCGGGAACCGAAACCTGCACATGCCTGAATCTCGGAAAAGAGTCGTTGGAATCCGGCAGGCCCCAGCCGCAAGCGTGGCTTATCCGAATAGGAAGTTCCCATTTCCAAGTAGCAAACTCCTCGATTTCCAGAGGCGATCGGATGATGCACGGGAGTTGCTACGCATTGCGAATAGGAGTGACTACCGTATTTCTCACTCGTTTCCGACTATCCCATCCGTCCTCGGCCATCTCTGAATGACCGGACAATGTCTCTTGCAGGTACATCCGCTCAGCAGATCCTGCACCACTCAAGTCGCACAATGCCCGTGCTTAGCCAAGCGACCTTTGCAAGAGGTTGTAAGCCGCTTTTGCTGGAAAAAGTAGCCGTACTTAGTGTTTGTGGTGGGAAAAGCATTCCTATTCCTGCCCTGATCAGCATTGGACTGGTAGACACGTTCGCATGCGTTTTCCATGCTGTGAATGGTGTGGCATGTCCGCATGTACTGCCGTGAGCTCCGGAAAGTTGTACGTGGCACTTCAGAGTGACCGGATGGTCTGCAGTTCTTGCCAGTCAGGTGCTAGCCTAATTGTCGATCTCTATAGATCCTAGAAGTGTACCCCGAGAGTTCATGACCGCTCCCCTACGCGTACGCAGCCAGTCACTTTGCTCTCCACATCTCGGCCCCAGACCTTCGCTAAGTATCCGGTCAGCTTGCGCCAGGAAAGTCGTGAAGGTGTCCTGACTGCGGTCCCTGCGAAGTGATTCTGCTGGTCTGATATATCCGGCGTGCCTGCAGCTCCCGCACTGGCTGCCTCGGAGCTGTTGTAGCTACTTCGACCGAACCCAATCCTCTCCCCTGCCATGCGGCTTGAAGGTAAACTTGCCAGAGTTCTTCTTCAAGTCAAAGTATCCTTTGTCGGGGGCCGCACGGCAGGCTGAAAATGCCAATGCATCTGCTGCAGAGGCTGCAAATGAACAAGAAGTCATCATGAAAACAACGCAGCCGAGTAGCGAAACTTAGAATTGGAAGACTTCTTGACCAGCACCTGCCATAGCCAACACAAGCCGACGCTGCAGACCACGTGTCTAGGCCACGTTGCCTGGCGATCTTTCCACAGCTGTTGGACATAGGAGACGTCGTCCCATCTCTCAGCCTTCAAAACATGTGAAGCCAAAACCCAATTCCCTGGAATTTTTCAGACACAAAGTGGATAAAATGATGTGGAACCCTTGATAGCCGACTCTGGCCTGTATGATGCTGGAGCCCTCAATGATCAGCGGGACACCCGCAGCAGATTGAGGCTTCATAAGCTCTAGCACCTGCACACCAGGCCGTCAAGACCCGTCAACCCGTCCCAAGGATGTGCAAACCTGCCTCGTCCACGCTCGTGAACTTGACTCTCCTCACCGCACGCTAACACAAGGTCAAGCCCGGAACCCGAAAACCCCATCGAAGAAAGCGATGCAAGAATGGCACCCGCACACCGCCTGCACATCCGATAGCGCGCTCCCCGCCTCCTCCGTGCACCACCCGCGCACACCTTCTCGCGGTTCCTTGTCCATGCCTGGCCCGCGCATAGCCCGCACATGCACTCGATATCGCGTTTCCCGCCCAATTACGCCTCCCGAGAACCCAACCCCAGAAGTGTTTTCAGCGCCGATCCAGCCTGCCGCTCGACGCAAGGCCATCTGACACTTTCCTCTGCCCCTCGTTCCGTCCACCCTGGTCGACCCCCTCGGATCCCCTCCCGTCATTCCACCACCTGCGTCCAAGTCCGTCCTTCGTCTAGTCTATTAAAACCTTTTCCAATATCTCGCACCTCGCGACGAAAAACTAAACGAGTACCCAGAAAAGCTGCATTGACTAAGCAAGCTGACATAAGAGCCTGTCCTGATTGGCTTGTAGTGGGCAGGCCATGCACTGGAAGGCAGTGCTGGAACTCGGGCAGCGGCAGGCGCTGGGTTTGGAACCTGAGCACTCAGCTGTCATCAATCCCTGGTAAAGCAGCACAAATTTTGAGCAAACTGCAGCTGCAGATTCGCTGTAGCCACCAATCAGCATTTGGGTAATGTCGCTGTTGGCCTGAAGGAAATCGCAATTCGGCTTGAGCCTTTCTTCAAAGCAAAGAGTTTGAGCTAAATTTGTGTGTCGTGCGAAGGCGATGAAAGTCCTGCCTGGCCCTGCATGGCCTATGTTGCAAGCGAGGCCCTGGTGAAACTCACAGCAAGGCGGCCCCCCAGTGCCCCCCCCCCCCCGGGGGGGCCGCCCCGTCGGCCTTGGGGACCCGGGGGGCGCCGCCGGCGGCCACCCACCACACGGACAGGGGAAAGGGAAAAAACAAAAGCGNCCCCCCCCCCCCCGGGTGGCCTCGCAGTTCGCCTTTGCGACACGGAGGAGCGCCTGGCCAGAGCCAGAACTCAAGGAAACCGGAAAAGTGTAAAACTCAAATGGGGGTATCTTGTTTTGGGGTCCCTGATAAAACGGATCCTATTAATTATTTCGACTCGCACACTCGCACAATGCAGGCAGGGTACTAATTCGGGTCCCCTATTTTCGGAAACTCCCATATATCCTCTTTGCTGGGCAAGCCGCCATGTGTCCAGGTGTCCCGCGCACTCTGGGAGGATGCACACTGTCATACAATGTGAATTCTGGTCTGCTCATCTTGTGTTCCGATTCTGTAGTTAGAGCTGTTAAGCTCTGCCGCCTCTTTTCCTAATGCGAATAGTCGGAGACTACGTAATGACGGCTTAATGGCCAAGGTCCGCGCTGCTGAACACGTGATGGTCAGGGGTGGTCGCAGCACTTGGACCTGCTGGTCTGAACAAAAAGCTCGGGGGGCGGGAAGTCGAAAGCGATGATCCGAGTCTTCAAATGCTGGTGGTACTTCAGCTTTGCTTCAACCTTTGTTAAGCGGGTTGCACGCCTCCTCACAGTACGCTCGAATGCACTCTGTCGGTTTTTCAATTCAGCCAGGATCTTTTGCTCAAGTGCAGCCTGCACAACGCCCGACTGTAACTATCCTGATGCGCCTTCTCTTTGGATCAGCGATGGCAATCAGTTCTGTACAGGACTGGCTAACCATGAGCATCCACACTACTCACTACTAGCAGGGACTCCACCTGCTACCAGTGCTCCGGGCATTGGCTCCTTGCGTTCTTGGTAGCTCCAGGCAGCCATATCATATCCCAGGCTCGCCGTAGTCGGCATCAGACCAGCTGCAGGCCTCTAATATGCTGTTCTGAGCACAACCACGCGCAAGCTCCAGCGTCACGGAGCCTGCATCACGCAGGCTGCCCCTGAAGAACCTCGTTGCGGTCATCTCCTCGGTTATGTAGTTTTGCGATGCTTCTGTGCCTCCTTTGTGGGTGCCGATCTGCAGCCAAAGCTCTTCTTCTTTCCCTTTCCGCCACGGCCTCCGCCAGCTCCAGCGGCTTTGCCTGTGCCTCTGAAAAACTCTGAGATCCGTCGGTAAGATTCTCAGCGGGATTCCGGCACCCAGCCTGTGACTGCAACATAACCTATTCCAGCAATGACCACCAAAACGATCAAGGCGGCGATCGTGCTGTACCAGGAGCTCGAAGCCTTCGCATGGGAACGAGCGAGTCTTCAAGGGAGTCACACACGGAAAATGCTTTGCACGCTTGGGCGTGAGGGCCTTCGGCTTTCTGCTCGGGCCGGAGCCCCTGCTCGGAGGAGAGGGCCCTGCGAGCGCAAGGGGCGGTGCTCGCTTGCCATCTCGCTGGCACTTTTGTCTTTCGGCCAAGGCCTGATTCTGCATCTGGGTCCTCACCAGCCTGTAGGTGACAAGCATGCTGGACATGTCGGTGTCTCAGGGCCCGAGGCGATAGCCTCAATCCGCTTCTTCCGCTCCCACGCAGCCTCCGTGCAGTAGGTGATCGAACTTCTGGCAAAACTCACACAAAGATGGTAGCATGCGGCAGCGCCTTCATAAGCCTTTCCCTTTTCTTCTGCTCGGCCTGTTGTCTCTGTTCCTCTTCCTGCTGCCTCTTCCTTGGAGTTTGGTCTGCTGCACAAAAATCGCATGACACCGGAAAATAAACCTCAGCACGCGAGCAAATCATGGCTTAGGACTGCACATGTCCGCAAAAGCCTGCTGCGATGCTTGTCCGACTGCGCTACATGCGGCTGTGAGCGGGCCTCAGGGTTCTCTTCCTTGAACTTTTCCAGCTCTCTTCTCTCTGCTTCCTAGTAGGTGTTGCAGCGTTGAGACACCGGCGACCAGCTGGGAAGACCAAAAGTCAAGGATGCAATCACAAGGCGCTCCTTCTTTGCATCAACCTCCTGGTGGAAAACTCGGGTTTGGGCTTTTGGCATATGATCTGAACTCACGAACAGGATCCGGGGACGAGACCTTCATCTTCATCCGTTCAATGGCTGCTTCGCGTTCCTTCTTCCGTTTCTCGCGCCACTCCTCCTTTTCCTGTCGGTCCTGGTGAAGATCTGATCTGCAAAGCCCGGCCAAGTCGGAATTCGGCTTGGCCTTCTCTGACATACCCAACTCGTCGGTCACAGCCTCGGCCTCCTCCTGGCAGAACATGTACATGTTACAAACAACAAAGCCACGTCAACAGCGTCGGTCCCCCGTCCTCGTCTGCAGGGAGCGCCCAACGCATCACCTCGAGTTCTACTTGCACTAGCCGCCTCCTTGTACTCTGGCATCATTCGGCAATTTAAGCCCGTTGGCCGACTGGCATTTCTCCGAAATCTCCTGGCCACTTCCAACACTTGCAGCCCTTAGGTCGGGCTCGATTCTGGGTCGTTGTACAACCGCCCGTGCCTCGTCAGAAGCACGGTATCTCATCAAGCAGGGCATGGTCTCTTCGGCAAAGAACTCCTGGCATCACGCAGCAACTGTGCCGACTCCAAGCTGATGGTCATGCACGTAACAGCATCTGGCAACTCAGTCGGACCTGTCCTCGTCACAAAGCTGCTCTATCTCGTCTGCGCAGGCTGAGTTGAGCGCCATAAAATCAGTGCCTGAAGAACTTTTTGTCACTCGCTCTCGAGCAGTCAGGCGAGGCTTCGGAGCCACCAAGTAACACAAAGAACTTCCACAGGCAATGCATGACAGTATCGGCAGACTAGCACGCCCACTGTGCAGGCCACCGCCTCGTAAACAAACTTTCGTAAACGGCTCTGAACGATGACCTGTCAACACCTACAGAATCATCAATATAGCAAGGATGCTACGGCCAATATCTCATACATTGCCTGTGTCTGCTGCAACTCGGTTGGGCGCCGAACCGTCAAACTATGAAGTGGACACCTCGTTCTATACCGACTGGTGCTCGAACGTGGGTGGAGGAAGCCTTTCCAAACCTTTGTGTTATGAGTTGCAGTCAGTAGGACCGAGCCCAGCAAAAGCCACTATTCTGAAGGTTCTACAGACACCAGGGTAAGCAACACCTATCAAAAGAACGAGCGTTTGGATTTGAAAACAACCCACAGCCTCGCAGCACTCCGAACGGAGGGAATTTGCATGCCGAAGACTTCGCGTAGTGGCTACCGGCTTTTGCGGAATGCAACGGGGCCCGTAAGACGCCAGCATTCGGAAGAGATCTCCGTCGGTGTCTCGTGCTGGCTTGCATCCTCGCAGATCTGCTGTGCGGGTGCTCAAGCATCCGGCCAAGCTGCTCTTGCGAAGCGTCCTTCAGACATGTTACCAGGTCTGATTTTGGACCTAAGTAGACGAAGTCCAGACGGAATAGGTTCAGACATCACTGTACTCACGAACTCTCACGACTCGCACGAGAGAGGCAAGCACACACAAGTCGTTGTTTAAGGTCATTGCTGTCGGGGCAAGCTGATGCGATTTCTGCCTGGCAAGCGATGCGGCGAGGCTGCCAGCTGTTGCCTTACTAGGGCATCCAACCTCGCAAGGGTAAGCCAGCACGCTCCTCGGGCATACTCGCAGGAGCAGCAGCAGCCAACACGTGCGCCAGCGGGCGGTCATAGACCTGAACTCGGGGCGTGTGCCCAAAACGCAACTTACACTCTTCCCTCTGTGCATGATGAACAACATCGAGGCGACGACAGCCCCGTGCACGTCAGCCGCGGCTCAAACCCCTGCCAAAACGCCTGTGTTAAACAACTGAGCAAACAACGAGCGGTCTCATTCAGTCTTCAGCAGGCATCACTTCAACTCATCATCATGTTCCAGAACTAGATGCAAGGGCTCGTGCAGTGTTTCCGCTGGCAAATCGATGTCGCATGTGCACATGCAAATCTCTTAGTTGCGGGTCTGCTTGCTGCGCACTTTCACGCTCAGCCATCTGGTTCACGAGCGCTTCATCTCGATCAAGTTGTCCGCGGTGAGCATCGAGCAAGTCCGTGTAGAGCTCATGCAGAGATCTCCAGGTCATCTAGAACTGCAAGAAGGAAAAGCCCAGGCCGAAGCGCTTGCGACCCCTCAGGCAGCGAGTCAGGCGGTTGCATCATCTGTGCCGGGAATCTGCACCAACAGCGCTAGCTTCGAGACCGTACTTATGAAAACATGACAACATCATCAGCTCATCAGCACTGGTCAATGCATGAACAACTACGAGCAGAACCACCGCCATGGGCCATGGATCCGGGGCGATACAGATGCAAACTAAAGGTCGACCTGGCCTAGGCCCTAGGCCCAAGCCGAGCCAGTGCGTAGTGCGTGGTCCGTGGTCAGAGCATGACTTGAAGCGTACTTTTAGGAAATTAGGAGGCAGCGACAACATGCCCCAGCAACAGCGACAGCAAAACAACATCGCCCTTCCAAGGCCCCAACTCCTCTACGGCGAGGATGCCAGCCAGCGCGAAGACGGGCAACACCAGCGAAGGCCTGCATTGACAACACGCAATTCTGGCTACCCTTTGCGCGCAGGTACCTGTCTCATTCGATGTCGCACTGGTGCCGCGTGCCATCAGCACTAGCAGTGCGCAAGTTCCAACTCACCCTTGTTTGATCCCATATCCCCAAACCCTACATCCAATGGCTGCCACCACCGCGGACGAGCAACAGCATGAAGGTGACACTTGGTTGGTTTCGACAAGATGCTAGCGTGAAAAGCTGTCGTAGTGACGTCGTATTGCGGTCAGAAAAAGCCTTCTTGAAAGATCACACTCGGACGAATCAAGACAAGGTCTGCAGACAAACAGGAAAAACTTTACCAGCCACATGATGCTCGACAGCATTCACTTCGTAGTGAACATGCTCAAGACGAACATGAATATGCTAAGCATCGGGCCAGAAATCGAGGCGCTCCATCCTCAGGCCACGTCGCTTGACATGGTTCCGGTATTCTACGCATCCACACATCAAGTCATGTGCAAACTGGTTGTAGGTGTCACGAGTAGGGTTTTTCGAAGTCGAATCTTGAAAAGTTTGAACATATCAAATGCAGCAAGAGATTGGGGAGTTGGAAAAAAACAAAACGCTTGGACCACTTGGAGAATGAAAAGTTTGAAGTTCGACAGACTGACAGCTTCGGGATTGAAAACAGGCGCGAGTTTGGAGTTTGAATGTTTGAGAAAGGAATCCAGTTTAAAAGTTTTGAAGCCGTGGCGACGTGTGCGTGCGACGGACATGCGATGGAGGACGCAGGTGTCCACAAGGCGCCCCCTAGGCTCGAGGTGGGAAGTTTGAAAGGTAGGAGTTTGAAAGGTTGAACAGCCCGAGATTGAACGTGAGAAAGCTCGAAAGTTTGGAGTTCGAACGGATCAGAGGTTGAAACTATGGATTCGCCAAACTTCGAAAGTCTTGAAGTTCGAAGGACACGGAGTTTTGAGAGTTCGAACGCCTCCAAGTTTCCGCGATTGAAAGTTCGGAGCACGAAAGACATGGAAGGTTTGAAGGGCTCAAAGTTTGAGCTTGCAAGCGTGCGATTTGAGGTTTTGTGAACGTGAAGTCTAGTTTTTATGGTCTATCTCTTGTGTCTGGGACCTAACGCTTGGAGTGAAGAGTGCCAGAATAGACCAAACCATCAACACCGCCTCACTCGAAGCAAGGGTATATGTACCTTATTTCCGAAAACTGTGCGCATTGGATCAGCTGCCATCGCCACGTGAGAGAGCGAGTTTAGGATGCAACATCAACCGATCGATGATGAGGGGGCAGGCTTAAGACATGCAATGTTTGAGATCAAGCGCCATCACCTAGTGAGGAGCCCGCTTTGAGGCATTAGACCCATCGCAGTTACCAAAAAGAGCGCGGATCTGAGATACGAAACCAACCGCCATCGCAGGGCCTACTGAGGAGCCGGTTTATAGGTATGAGATCAATCGCCATCTTCTAGCGAGGGACCCGGATATGAACGGAACCGCCATCGCATCATGGGGAAGCGGGTTTAAGATATGGGAGTAACCGCCATCGCCAGGTGATGGAGCGGGCTTAAGCTATGGGACCAATCGCAGTTACCTAATGAACTGAGGGGCCGGGCTCAAGGTCAGAGAAGCGCCATCGTTTAAAGAGGGGTCGGGCTTAAGATATAAGCTGAATCGCCGTCGCCTCACGAAGTGGCTTTGTTTTAAGATATGGACAGACGTCCATCGCCTAATCGAGTTTAAGTTCTGGCACTTGCTGCGGCCTTTCAATCGTTGAGACTTTTTAATCTCCTAGGCGCAAACTTCCGAACTCTGAAACCTCGGAACTCGAAGCTCGCTGGACGTCAAACCTTCGAACTCGACGCGTTTCAAACCTTCAAACTGCTCTCACACTCTCGCATTTTCAGGCCGTTCAATTTCGAACTCTGGAACTTTCCAACTCCAAGCCTTGCAAAATTGAATCTATCGAACTGTCAAAGTCTCGACCTCACTGGCCAGCCGCGGACAGAACCTGAAGCTAACCTTTCAATTTCTAAACTTTCAAGCTTTCGAACCGTCAAACTTTCAAACTGTCGAACTTTCAAACTCGAAACTTTCGAAACTGCCAAACCTTCCAACTATCGGAATTTCAAGTGTTCAAGCTCACAAACTTTGAGAGCCGATCCAAGTCGGCCGTGGCAAAGTTTGAAGTTTGAGTTCGAAAGTTCGAGAGTTCGAAATTTGACCAGATTGAAGTTTGACGCCCGCACGCTTGCGCATACCGACGAGGCACCCGAACTTTCGAACTCCAGCACCTTTCAAACCTTCAAAGATTGAAATGTTCAAACTCAAACTCTCAATGCTTCGAAATCGAACGACGTCGCTCGGGACACCATTCAATCTGTTGCATCGGCTGTTGCCAGCCAATGCCCCGACTGCACACTGTAATGCTGCAGTCAAGTCTCTCGAAAGCTGGCCTCGGCGTGGAGCTGTGCATCACCTCAAGTCGAGATGTTGCGCTGCCTCTTGACCATGCAACAGGTGGGACGTGGTGGATCTACCCTCCGCACAAAACCGAACCACCCACGTATGACAGCTGCTGCTCCTCCTCACATTGGGAAACTCCAGTTATTCCAGTTCTCAGAAGACCAAGACTGCCGGACTCGAGCCTCTTCCATGCACGTTTCGGCCCGAAGTGCTGGTAGGCTCAGAACTTAACCACGATGTACTGCCTGTACTGATGCATGACTAAAACAAAATGACACACATTCTCCAACTTTGCGACCCAAACCGTGCACGGGCCAGCGGATCCATCTTCTTAACCCGCGCAGAACCCTACTTCCAAAATTTTCGCAGCCAGCACGAGCATAAAGTTATCAGCCCACCTTCTACACACAAGGCAAACACCAAAAGAAGCTGGACACATCCGATGAGTCTACACGGGTAGCTGAAGCTGCACTCCCAACACGAGAGTTGCATGCCCAGGGTCCATGAGGCTCAGCACCACTTCGCAGCAAAGAGTGATGTTGAGGATTTGGTTCGGAAAGCCGTAGCCGCCTGAACAATGAATGTGCTACAGCCGAAAACACCGCATGGTACATTTGTCCCTACATCTCGGTCATCTTGCCACCCGCATCGCATGGCTCAAGGGAGCTTGGAGAGATCCCAAGCCGAGCTTTGCAAGTTACCATGCCAAGCGATGAATCGAACACGAACCGCCTGAACCGAAAAGCGGCTGCCGCTTGGTCGTGGAGGCCAGCGCAGCCGCCACCTGCCCAAGCACCAGCGTCCAGTAGTAGACGGTCCTGGGCCGCGTGCTTCCCAAAGCCCGCAGCTTGACACACATGGAAGGCACGACCAAAAAATCCTACGGCCCTCGGCCCAACTTCAAGACAGCCGGATGCAAGTCATGTCGCATACCCCGCTTCTCCAAGATTTTTTGCCAGATTGTCTCCTCAGTGTATATTGTTGAAGGATGCACCGATCTTTAGATGCCAACCTTGCCTCCGGCGTGTAATATGTCAGGTCGTCATGCGTCCGTATTTGGTTGGCGAGTCCTGGGGTGGCCAAGAAGTACATCATCCAGCCTCACATGTTCAACTGCTTCACAGTCTTGTCGACCGGTAACAGTTTCACAAGCACATGCGCAGTGCCGTCGGGAAGCAGAATACAGCCTGCAGGACCCCGATATAGCCATAACTGTACAACAGGATCTTGGAGCTTATCATGCGCTCCTGTCAGACTGTTCCGTCGCATTACAGCCTGCACAAAGTGTACCAACACGCAGCAGTTGGACGAAAATCATATCTGAAATAGGGACGACGGCTCCAGTCGTGGATGCCGCGGCGATCTGTTCATCAGCGAAGTTTCGGGACCTTGAGCTGCAAAGGCGACCTCGGCAGGACAGGTGGCCTAAGATGGTAGCCTGAAGCCTGATGCCGCAGCCGTGGCACTAATCAGCCAATCAGTTCGACAGGCTTTTGCGTGACGCCAAGGGGCGGCAGTCCAAATGTCCGTGCCAATGTCGATAAGCAAGACCTGCCACACAGGGCTCGGGCTCGAAGTCCAGAGATCAACGAAGACATGGATGAGGCTTCCCCCCCTCCCGTTTCCCTCACGGTTTTTCCCTTCGGCTTCAAGAGTCATGTCTGGTGAGCAACGCCTGCACTGCGGCAAGTGCTTCAGGCAGTCCGAAGACTTCGAAGAAAGCAGGTAACGCTTGTGGCCTCCAGAGGTCCGCAGAACATTACCGCCGTTGCACATTACTAACATAAGTGAAACAGCAGTTGCTTGCCAAGAGGCACTTTGGAACACAGCGTATACATGATCGACTTCTGCAAGTTCTCACCTCAAGTTATCGTGACGTTTTCGAGCATTCGAAGCACCTTTGCATCGGCCATTGAAGCGGAGTGCTCTGGACCACAACATCTAGTGCCCCACACCCCCTGCAGCTCTAAATGTCCGCCCCCCGACCGTCCTAGACGGGTCTACACCCCGGTGACAGTTGGAGTTTCCGCAATCGCAACAGGAGTATCAGGATCAGGGGTCCACGGGGGCTCAAGACCCCTCCTGTGGGCGGTTTGGAACGTCTTAATGTTTTGATTTGGAGGGGGGCTGTACGCCAATTCAAAATACAAGTTGCAGGTTGTTGACTCGCGATCCCCTCCCTGCGAATACCAGAAGAACCAGCAGCGCGCGTATGCTCCAACACTTAGCGGCGATGATGCCCCTATAAACTTTTCTCCCCATGAATAACAAAAAGACAACACGCCTGATCGGCCACGAAACCGCCCCACCTCCCAAACCGATACCTGCTGCAGAAGCAGCCGCCATCAGAACACCCGGTTCAGTTTTTCTTAGAGCTTTGCACCTACTGTGTCGTTGGATCGGTACCACAACAAGGATGAAAGTCATCGGCGCACTGAGGGGAGGCGGCATTTTGATGCAAGTGATTTCCTGTCACTGGATACTTTGGCATGTGGCAAAGGCCGGATGAGACCTTCTGAGTTCCGCAGCTTCGGTGCCACAACCCTGTCTCCGCATCCGCCCCAAGTGCCAATGCTGCGTGCTCAGGCCTTCTCTCAACTTACAATCTCATCCTGACCTGGTCTCCGTGGCAAATCGTGACCAGGCTCGGCCAAGGCGCTCGCAAGTCTACCCTGCTCCATGCCTGAGATCGCCTCAGCACTTCCCATGTACAATGCGAAGCCGCAAAATGTGGACTAAGCTCTTTGCAGAAGAGAAGTTGTCATCGAGCAGAATGATGTCCGCAGCATCCTTTGCGACCAAAGATGGCGAGCTCATCAACAAAGGTGAAACGTGCAGTGTGGGTTTCGGAATGCTCGCATCGCCTGCGCCACAGACGTCCCCCGGATCCCCATGGCAATCCCCACCTGACGGTGGAAACACCACGTGAATGACACAAAAGCTGCCACAAAAAAAGGCCGAACGGCCGAACCAAACAAGCTTGAGCCTCGGCTTGCTTCAAAGCTGGCGCATCATTGACGCCGTCTCCAGTCATTGCAACGACATCGCCGAAGCCCTGCTGGCCAAAGGTTTGGTAGGCCTCGATACAAGATTTTGGGGAGGTGCCAAGCAAATCTCCGGAAAGCCTGGACGATGATCCGCTTGTGCAAAGGCGAAACGCGGGCAAACACCCTGCAGGACTCAAGTTCGTCATTCCAACCGTGTACTGCACACGCTGCTTGTGCAACTCCCAACTGGTCTTCTGACCCTCCGCAGGAGGAGATCCGGGCCTCGTGTGCACAACCGCTTGGCGCCAGAACTCCTCTGCAGGTGGGGAACATTAAAGAACCCCACATGGACAAAGCAGGTGCCATTTTGCCGATCAGCCTTGCCGTCTGACTCAAGACGGGCAAACCCATCGTCCAGCGGCAGAAATTCGTCCAACTCCTTAGAACATACTACACGACATGAAGCAAGTAAAACAACAAACTAAACAATACGTTGACAATAAGCAAGTTTGAGAGAAATACAACCTGCCCAGGCTCAGATCCAAGCACTACCTTGCACAGCATCATGCGATGGACAACGGGCACTGACAACCCAAGCGGGCCTGAAAGCGCTCGCTCTCCCGGGATAGCTTCGTCGTGCTGGAGAGGATGTTCAATCTCTTGGCGATGGCTTTGGCGGTGTCCCCATGATCCCCTGTGACCATCACCACCTGCGGTCAACAACGCGCTGCTGTTGGAATCAATGCTGCTCCCGAGCCTTGACACCTGCGGTGTGAGCCTTTTCAACAGCTTCACGGACGCCTGGACGCGGAGGGTCCTCCAAAATTCATTGTCTCCGCCCAGGCCACAAAGGCACAGGAGCATTGCTTCAACGAGCCTCCATCGCGAAGAAGCCGAGAAAGCTACAGTCTTGCAAGGGGAAGTTGCAGCTATTCAGGCAGCCACCTGCACTGTGGCAAGCTTCAGAAAGGTGCAACAAACAGTTCCTATGTCCTACGTGGGATCCCACCTTGGAACTCGCCATTGTGTGGAATGTCTTGGGCACTGAGTCTCCGTCCAGCCAGGGCAAGTATGCGTAGTCCCCTGGCGAGTCGACTCACACAACAGAACAGATACTCACATGAAAACACCGCGTGCCTGTCCATAAGGCTTCCTCGGCACACACGACACACAACAGCCGGCAGCAGAATGCAACTCCATTTCGACTGATGAAACCAGACAGTTGCATCCCAGCTGCGCAGGTTGCTGAAAATTTGCTCGTTGGCCGCGCACAATTCCAGCACTCTCTCGGGCGCACCCTTCAAGATCACCTCGTAAGAAGGGTCCTGAAGCAGGGCCATGAACAAATCAACATCTCTTCACAAGCAACGAGCAGATGGTCAAGCAGACCCAAAACAATTTCGAACATACGAGGCCGTAGGGGGCTGCGGTCTGGAGAAGGCAGGGTCCTCTGACCCAAGTCTGTGCACCTTCGATCGTGGGATGCTGACCAACAAAGAGTATCATCACCGGAAACACTGCACTCGGGCCGAAACCGTAAGCATCCACTTGTTCTCCGAGTTGAATGGAATGTCGAAAACCACATCCTGCCGAATGCTGTGGTCCTGACATCCTCCGTGCCTTTCCCAGGCACTGTGCACTATGAACTCCATGAACCACAACTCACACCGCAGGTCATCGATGAGAGAAAACACAGCAGGTACAGGCCTTGCGCGCAGGAAAAGTCACAGCCTCTCTCAGCGGCTTTCCGAGCCTGGCTTTTGAGGTCTTAATCCAAGCTTTCGCTGCTGTACTACTATGAGCCTTGCGATACGATACTTGCTAGCAGTACATGTAACTTTTTACTGTCCTTGCTTCTGCTCCTCTTGCTACCCCAATTACTACTTCGACTTCTACTTCTTCGGCCCTTCGGCTTCTACTACCACCACGACTTTGGCTCTTCTTTCAAGCGAGAAGCAAACCTGAGCCCATTTCACAACAATTTCTGCATGTGTGTACACAATTCGAGAAGGTGACTGTACAAAGTTTTTGCCCATTGACCCATTGCAGCGCGCGGCTCGGTGGCGACTCAGCTGCTTCCGCGAGCTACACCAGCATGAGAATCAGTCCCAGGAGCATAGTTGCAGCTGCTCTACAAATGGCGACTTCAGTGGGGGAGCCCACCACCTCTGCATGCAAGCAACGAGAATGACAGCACCCAGATTACAATGGTGATGCATCGTGCCTGGGCAGCGCCAGCCCCAGACGAAGCCTGCACGGAGCTCCCCACGCTACCCGCAGGACTAGAGCTCAAAGGGCCTGAACACCGTTGTTCGTAAGTGCAGCCGCTGCGAGCTGCTGCAAGCGCACGTCGCCTCGAACAACTTCAGCCTGCACAAGCAAGAATGAAGCGCAAAGAGATGAGGTGGCAATGAGTATTGGGTGAGCGAGTCCTCCCACCTGCAGCTGCTGCATGCTGAAAAGTGAAGCCTCGGATGGTGCTAAAAAGCAGGACATGAGCTACAAACTTCTTTTTTTTCATGCCTGGATGCTCCGCCTGCGGCGGGTACCAGAACGTGTTGCACCTCAGCCCGGTCTCGAAGGACTGCCAACCCGTAGGCATGGCATCTGTCTGCATCAGCTTTGACTTCTCCGGGAACACGGTACATTCTTGCCAAAGGCTGCTGCTGTCATCTCGCCAGTCGTCAGTGTTCCAGTTTTGTCGGAGCAGAAGACGGAAGCACCTGCAAATATATTGTATCAAAGGAGGCACCGAGATGGACCATCAAGCAGCGCACCGTCCCCAGTCGCTTCCACAACACAGATAGTTATTTTGAGGCAGGGCTCTGCAGCCATGCCTGTCCCTCCAACCCCGTGTTCATAATGAAATGCAAATTCCTTGCTGTCGACTGCGCAATAGAGCCAAGTGACATCCGAGAGACTCGATCGCATCAAGCTTCTTGACGACGACTTGTTGCCTGCCGCGGATTTCGGTGGCACTTGATAGCCTCACCGGCCGAGCATGCCTGGACATCCTGGACGATGCTATCCTGAGCCGAAAGCCAAACAAAAGCCGACTGGCTGTTCATGGCTGTTCCATTGTAACCTTGCCGTCTGAGTTGCATCAATGAAAACGTGACGGTTGGCAAAAGCCCTTCAGGCACCTGCGCTTCACACGTTGACATGCAAGCACATGCCTGTGCCAAATGCATCGGCCTGCGTGAATAATGCAGTAGCGCAGTTCTCCAGGATTTCCTTGGGCTGCTGCTGGTGGAAGACTCCAGCAAGGGATGGCATTCCGTGCATGCCAAGGCTCTGCAGCACTTCGCACCTTCGGTGCCAGCCTGAGCTGTGATAATTGCAGGCCAAGGAATGAGCTGCAAGCGCATGCAGTCGCAACCCTCTACAACGACTGAGATCGACCATGCGTGAGATTAAGCATGCAGGTGAGGACAGTGTAGGGTCGACTGGCTGATGGGAACAACAGCCGAGCTTGTCCGGCGACCCCATACTCGCGGACAATGCTGACAACCACAAGAAGAAAGGACTGACCAGGGGCTTTGAGGGTGTCGGGTGTTGATTTAATTTTGCAGGGCATACTCACAGTGGTACAGTCCGGTTTCTCCGCTCGCCTTACATCACTTGGACATCCAAGCCCCCTCAATCCTTGGCAGCAGCTGCTGCTTCATGAAATCTTCTGCAGAATCTTCGGCCTCCTGCGATCTCAGGGATATCCACTCCTCATCTGTGTATTGGCGTAAGAGTACAAGGCCCGTAGCTGGTGCCAGATGTTCGGAAAGATCCACTGCGAGAAATGATGCTAGAGCAGCTTGCAGGGTGGCGGCAGCAAGCTTCCCGGAGTGAACGGCCAACGCAGAGCCAGCAATATATCGCACCATGTTGTACAGGAATCCATCACCTTGCACCTGAATGCAGCCCAAATGGGTCCCCGGAATCTTCTCTGCATGTGCCCTGAGAACGGTTCGCTCACACGCCGCTCGCATGGATCTGTGCACCTGCAAAGATGAAATTGCTCCAGCGTCAGCGCTGTAGTTGGCATCCCGCCTCGACCTCTTCCAGCTTTGGAGACTATGAGCCCATGATTGGAGCTGGGGACTTCGCCGAATTTTCTTCTTCAGCCCTTCCAACTTCTTCAACTCCGTGAAATTGGCAAAGCAGTGGTCACCAGTAAACTGCTGAAGTATCTCCCGAAGGCCCTCGATGTCCCCCTCTATCCACCAGAGTGGAAAGAAATAAGCGTATTCTCTGGTCACATTGTGGGTGTGGCGCAGATGCACGCCCCGAGGTCTAAGCAGGGCTCGATGAATGCGAATGCTGGCCGGGAGCTCTGAGGACAGCGCACGAGCTGCCTCGATTGGACCTGGCAACCTCAGCAGGGGAGGAAAGCTCGCTTGCCACAGTTCTTAATTTAGTTCGTGGCTTTCGCAGGAGCAACATGACAATCGATTTCTCCTTCTGATGGCTGAAGCAGCTCACACCGGCACTATAGCCTACTTGCAACTGTCACACAGCTTGGGGCTGTACTCGTTCGTCAGCGGCTTGAGCAGAGGTGGTGTTGTCAGGAGGAAGCTGCGAGCGCTCGCACCGGCATCTACACGGCTCAAGCAGGCCCACTGGCTGCGACCCGGTCGCGAACCCGGCTGCGTGCAGACCCAGCCAAGCTTCTCGGCTGCCTGCATGATCCGGCCAAGCACAGTCGGGCGTGACTCTTCAGCACCTGTGCTCTGCGAGCCATAGTAGCATGACCCATCGAACCCAACCTGAGCTGTGCTTTTCCGGAAAGAGTACATAATCTGCAGAGCGTCCCACAGCATATATTCGATGGGAAACCGAAAGATATCCGAAAAGCTCAACCCAGCAACTTCCAGGAGGAAACTCTGAGCACGAAATCGAGTTGGAGGCCCTTCGACTCTCAGTGCTGTCGTCAAAGCTCGGGGGTCAATTAAGGCATCTTCCGGAGCAAAATCCTCCACCAAAGTCCTTGGCAAAAGCAGCCCGTTTGACAAATACTGTCTTCCGAAGTTTGTCGGCTTCACGACGAAGCCACTCTCGGAAAGCAGCCCGTCCCAGCCGGAGGCCTTTCCAAGGTTCTCTGGAAGCTGAGCTCCGACCACCACCAAGAAAGCAGGATCTCCTTTCTGGAACTCCCCAGATCTGACCACTACAGAAAGCTGGCAGTCCGGAAAGTCTGGGTCCGGAAGGATTGCCAGCTCGAAGCGGCCGTTGCTCGTCAGGTGCGGCACCATCTCTGAAACGAAGACAGGGTACACAAGTGGCTCGGATTGCTTCGGCAGCGCCGTGCAGGGTCGAACGAGGCGAGACTGCAAACAAGGGCGGTCAACCAGCTTCTTCCCCACGGTCAAAACCTTCAAAGTGCCCGCAAAGGCGGCTACGGAGCAGGCAGTGGGAACCCATCGTGGCCTGGCTCTGGTCTTGATGGCCTCTGTGCTGTGCAAACGGGGCACCCTTACAGGGAAGGAAAGAAGCATCTCCAACGTGCGAGGACATGGCTGCGCAGAGTCCGGAAGCCAGCCATCATGAAGCGATCAGTCAGTCATCAATGTTTATCTCTCCATGAAGAAGCCTGACGGAACAATTTCGGAAAGCTTGCCAAGTTGCAGATTTGCCAGGAGAACGCATGCAGCCACTCCACCCGCAACTTTTGCAATGGTGTGCACCTGTGAAGGACAACAGGTGCATTAGAACAAACCAAGCGCGACCTGTGCTTCGGTGCTTTGCCCCTAGCCAGACAGAAACCAGGCTTTCCAGCTCAGTATCAGTATTGGTGCCGGTTAACCACCTTGCAACTCAAGAATATCTTGCTGTGCTCGGCCATCGCTTTTCCGGTACACAAGCATCACCGTAAACACATGGCCCACTGCGATTGGGCGACAGTTTTTAAATTGCAAGAGGAACGCGTTTACAAGATCCCTTTTAGTGCTGGTCGCCGCACGAAGCTTTCCATCTGCACTTCCAGCGAAGAACGGGGCGAGCCCTTCTTCATGGTATTCGCGATTTGGCCTGCCAAAAACACTGGCCCCCGATGTCCAAACAGCCCTCATCTGAATCAAAATCCGATGTTTCCGAAACCCGTGCACACTGGAATTACACGCATAACACTCTCATAATTTATAATTTATAATTTATAATTGTCATAACTGTCATCAGTCATACAGCACTCGGACATAGATGCAGCATACTTCTAGCACAAGCTTTGCTTGTGGCAAACACCTGAGCAACATCTTCCGTGCCTAAGAAGGTGCCATCACCGGTGGCACAGACGACGCAAGTTGCAGTTCCCTTCAGCACCGAGGTGCCAAAGAAGGCCAGGCAGTGAGCCTTCGTCAGGGGAAGGCCTCCTCCGTCCCTTCCCTGTCCCAACTTGCTCTCGAGTTCGGATGCCCCCTGGCCTCTGTGGCCGGCACTGCAGGCAGCTCGGCGTTGGCACTGCGGGGTTCAGGTATCGTCTCACCTGTCAGTGCCGCATTGTCGACCTCCATGCCAGTGCTGCAATGGATGATTCGCACATCCGCGGGGACCCGCTGACCAGGCTCCAAGAAAGATGATGTCACCAGTCACCAACTCAGTAGGTGGCACCTCTTGGTCCAATCGCTGGCCATCGTCTGAAATACGAGTCGTTCTTACGAGTTCAGCGGCGTGCATGTTGCGGAGGGCTTCCATGGAAGATTCGGCTTTCAGTTCCGTGTAACACTGCAGCGCAGCGGTGCACAAGATCACCAATGATAGTATGGCCGGTGTAAAAGGGTCCCTCTCGCCCGGGTAGACGAATAGTAGACACACCTGGCTGGCAAAGCCCGACTTCTCAAGAGAGAATGGGAAGGCATGCGAAAAGGAAAGAAACAGTCAGAGCACAGTGCACTTCTCTGCAGCCTCTGCAAACACACAGGCCCACAGCAGGAGGTTCAGAAGACCCGCGAAGGCAGTCCTGTGCAGAAGACACCACTTGAAGGCAAATCTCGTAGACATGGCAGGAAATACAAGGCAACACAAAAGAGGGCACCGGATCCTTAGGAACTTCTCCAGGGGCGCTTCGACTTCTGGTGGCGTGAGCATGTTGGGGCCGTCCTGGAGAGGTGCCGTGCCGCATGGTGCGAATCAAACGAAAAACGAAGCTTGTCCTCACTGACCCAGGCGTCCTTGGCGAGGCGCCGACGCACTTCAGCGCTCCTCAAACCACAGGGACCGGTCCGGCAGTGGCTCTCCTCGGACATGGCGAAAGGGTACTGCTACCAGTAGCAAATGCACAGCTTCTGGTGCACGGAGTCCTCACGGCTCGGAATTGAAGTGAGGAGGCGCCGGGCCAACGTTTCCAGTTGTAGGCTGTGAACCGGATCCAAGTCTATCAGCTCCTGAGAATACCGGCACTGCTCTGCTTCGCCGTAAAGCCCGCCCCATTCCCCACGGCTTGTCGTCCTCACTGCCGCTTCCAGACCTCCGCCGGCGCAGTTCCAAGCTGTGGCGCTGCCTGACTCAAGCGTCTCTCATCTCTTGGAGACCGCACGTGCTTCACGCGCATATACAGACTCAGACTCGCATGGTCGCCCTATAGACAGGCAGTCTGCATAGTCCAGACTCCAGACCCTGCCTGACACACTCGGCTAGACCAGTGATTTCATCACTGTTCGATGTCCTTCAATGACGCACAGTTGAAGCGCATGTATTTGTCCAGCTCTGGGTGACTAAGCCTAAGCTATCACCACGAACAACAGACTAGATTGGCTCTGCCACTCATGAAGCAAAACACCGGTCCGGAATGTTCTGCGCGTGAACATCCTGAGGAGAAGGGGCGACAGTTACAACTGCAACGTACTACAACGGCATGAAAGGCAACCGCATGTGCCACGACGCCACCTCACACCTGCTGGCTCAAGCTCACCGTGGTCAGCAAGTAATTGCCTGCTATGTGTCAGAAGATGTTCGGGTACCCAAACTGCCACACGAGACCTGCCTGCCGCCATCCGCTTGGCCAAAGCCCTCGTCACTCGTCCTGCAAGGCTTCCGATGCCACAAGAGCAGCGCCATTCCCCCGCCGTGGCCCTCCGGTCCGGTGGGCTCCACCGCGTGCCGCCTGCCTGAAGCTAAAGATCTCGGATTCAGGCGGCAGGCATCTCAGCGACCAGCTGCCTCACTCTCGCATTTACCTCTGGCGGAGACTCTGCTTCGCTCGTCCTCTGCGGGATGCTGTCACTAGTCAAGTCCAGCTTCCACATTCCACGAGGAAAACAGTCTCGCCTGTCGGCAGCGGCCAGTCCAGACTCCTCATCACAGTCCGATGTCCTCCCAAACAAAAAGCACGACCTTGCGACATGCCGCTCTTGAAAGCACACCCAGAGTCAGTCCGGTGAGCTCGCCCGCGTGCTGCCTGCCTGACATATGCACACGAATGATTACGTAAACCGCTCAAGAAAAAATGCTGTTGCTGGGCAAGGTTGATCTCACCCCGGCAGGCTACGGCACAGCTACGAACAGTTCTCCTCTTCTTCACAACCACACTCCAGGACAACTCATGATCATGGCGGGTCTGTATTGTCTCCACATCACGATTTAAAGACGAATGTTTCACAGCGCCACCTCAAACCAGATGCTGCTGGCTGCTCGGCTTCACTGCCACGGGTTGCCAACCTGCGGGCTCACAGCTGCCCAGAAACCACGCTGCGTGCTTCCGCTCCTGCTCCCATCGGCTTCGGCGGCTTCGGCTGGGAATGAGCTCGAAGTCCTTCAGAATGTTTCTTTGTTCGTCAACGGCTACCGACTATGCTCTGTCGGTCCGGTGGGCACGGCCGCGGGCAGCTTGCCTGGGATGCGCGGCATGCATTCTCTTCAGCAATAATAGCCTTCGAATCTACCGTTGCTGCAGCAAAGCGACCTTACCGGAGGGTCATGGCCCTCGGAGGCATGTCCAGGAACCATGTGGCCTAATGAGTGCCGGCTGCCATGCTCTGCTAACTTCGGAGGCCATGAATACCCACGCTCTTTTTGGAGCCCTTCGGTCGTTCCGCGAAGGTGGAAGATAAACTTCTTGAGGAGTCCAAGCACAGCGCAGTACTTGTGACTTGTGAACTGTTGGCATACATGCGCGAGTATGGCCGGCCATGAAACTTTTTGAATGTCCGATGCAAGCGACTACATGGAGTCAACAAGCCCTTGAAAAGGCCAGGTTAAACTTGACGGCTCACTGCAGGGAGTCCGAAGCTTGAGGGCACTGCGTCACTACCTTTGCTGCACAATGCAATACAATGCATGTCTGCCTCTGATTCCGGACATGAGGATTCACTCAACTCGGGAGGCTGGTCGGAAACAAGCACGATTTAGGCTTACAGACTCCAAAAAACTGCCGACTGTTCCGAGAAACCTGGTCGACAGCATGACTTCCTGAATCTCGATGCCCACGCCACGATGGAGCAGGCCTGCCGAGAGCCATGCCCGCAATCGACGCGCTGCCGGACGCGCTGGTGACACCAAGGCCAGCGACTCAGACAGAAAACTTGAGGAAACAGCTCCGGCAGCAACCTGCTGCCAGGGCAAAAGAGCCACAAGCTCGCCCAAATCCCAAGAAAGGACTTCGCGTGAGTACTCCGGCCCGAGGTCTGCGAGGTTGGCCAGCATGACCGACGTAGAAACACCTGGACGGCGCCTTGCCAATTCACGCTGTGCTGCCACTATGACTCGTCGACGAAATGCCCGGCAAATGGGGGACCCCTTTGCGAGAAGGTTCAGCTGGAGGAGCAAGGTCAAGGTCGATTCCTGCTCGGCGAAGGCGTCTCCACAGAGTGCGCCTCGCAACACGCCGGCAACGCGTCGCAGTGAGCCCTGAGAGCCAGGGAGAGGTAGCGAGTGTAGGGCCAAGCCACACCTCGTGGGCGCCAGGAGCGCCGTGGTGTCCAGGAGGCGGCCCGCCTGGCCCTCCGCCAAGCTCTCGCCATGAAGCTGGAAAGCGGCACGCCAGGCCTGGGCCAGCTCACATGAGAGGATCGTTGAGGAAATGGCCGGCGAGTCGAGGAAGCATCGGTCGGCTGCTGAAGACTGAAGACACAAAGCCTTCTCCCACTGCGAAGCGTTGCAAAGAGTAGTCATCGCCGCCCCGACCGAGGCTCCATTCCATGAGCAGCTGCTGCCAGCATACAGTAATGACAGCGCTTGAATCCAGTGCGACCCCTTCCTTACATGAGGGGGTCACGAGGTTGAAGGGAACGACGACTGCTCTGGGACTCGGTGCTCGGCTTGGTTCAGCATTCTTCTCAACAAGTTCTACACTGATCCATGCAGAAAAGCTAATCTTGCCCGAAGTCTCACACGCAGCTACTGCTGCACTGATGCAGGCAGCACTTGCCTCCAACCCGCTTGACGACATCTCCCGCAGAAGGAGAAGACAAAGAGTCCATTCGCGTCCCAGGCTGCATGCTGCAATTGCAGAACCATACGTAACAATGTCACGGACGGGGGTTCCCATGCGGGTGCGGCTCAACAAGATGCGCAAAGCCCTTTGCCATTCACCCCCACGTGTGCAGGCAGCGCCCGCGGCATTCAGAATCGCCCTGTCCGGGCCGGGGCGATGCTGACCGGAGTCCGGGCCCATCCACCTGAACATCGCTCGCGAAAAGAAGCCGAGCGCCTGCTGCCAAGCGCTGCCGCGTCCGCAAGCGTCGATGGCGATGCAGAAGGCCTTCGCGTCGAGAGCACGGGGTGCACTGGCCTTGGCACGTCTTTAACAAAGCCCACCGACGCCCAACACAACTATCAACCTCGTGCATTCAAGACTCCAGTAGATGCACCGACAGTTGCCATCTGAGAGCAGGGCTCATGATTACAACTAGAACATGTCACGGCTTCGTTACTGGCATTCAGTGAACCTAACTTCCTACTTCCAGTTCTCCTTCGGAGGTCGCGAGTATTTTCTCTCTGAAAGTTTCAACACAATGGCCTGTTGCCTCCCCAACTGGCAAGAAGCACGAGCGTCGACTGTAGATACATGGTCGAGGTCAGCGAACGGTGTTCGCGAAGGAAGTACTAGCTTTAACGTTGGTCGGTGCCTTTGGGCTACAGGACCAAGCTGCTTCCGCATCAGGATCAACACATTCTGACCCGCTCTGGAACACCCGAGCACTACCTGCAACTGCTCTGCGGGACTGACAACTGCTGACAACTGGCAGACTTCGAGCTTCGATCAGATTTGGTTTAACCATATTTGACCTGCAACCACTCACCTTTATAAAAGCAATGCCAGCAGCCAATGGGTTGTTGGGCATCACTACTTAGCACTACTTACTGCATGCGGACACACTTTTGGCAGCAAATAGCACGATTGTTGGCAGGGCCCAGCCTGCCTGTCGTCACTCGACCTCCAGGCAAACCAGGCCCTGCTTCAAGAACTCCGGTTGAAGGGAAGCACACATGGGTGCAACGAATCAGCATCCGCAGCGGCTCCACTGCACCATCCCTTCACCCGGGGCGGGCGGGCGGGACTTTGACAAAGGCTGCGGTAATCAGCAGCCGGCAGATCAAACAAGGAAGTCAAAGCAACAAGCTGATACTTCGCATGACCTGCAGTAGTGATCGTACCACACACGAGGCGTGAGGTAGCCCATCACTACTTACTGCATGCGGACACACTTTTGTCAGCAAGTTGTTGGCAGGGCCCAGCCTGCCTGTCGTCACTCGACCAAAGCCGCTGCCAAAAGTGTCTGGCCGCCTTGACCAAATGCAACTCAACTCTTACCAGACCCCTGCTTCTGCCACTCGACACGCAGGCACCTGCAGGTCGACCCTCGTCGACTGTTAACTGTTAACTTCACTCGAAGTTGAACACAACGCAGCACATGCTGCAAAACTGTCGCTAGAATTAGCACACTCGCGCTGCGCGCAAGCCCACACGCACTCATGATGCACCAGAGAATCGACACTCGTCGATCTGATGGCCTCACTCGAGGTCCAAGAACACATGGCGTGAAGCCTATAGACTTACAGGCAGCCGCGAACAGATGCCTCCTGCACTTCCGGCGCTTGGGCCACCTCACTGCTGCACGATAGAAGCTGGGACCATCCAATCGCTGCCACAACGCAGGGGCCTTGCACCGTCGACAACGCATCGGCCCACGGATTGCGCTCGCCGGCCACATGCGAGATCTTGAGCGCGATGCCGTGCCGAAGACATAGTTTGGCGGTGGCCTGAAGGACACCTGCAAGGGCCGGAGTCATTGACGAGCCCTTTGCGATGGCCCCCACAACTCCGGTGTTGGCGCAGTGTTGGCGGACGGCCAACCGCCCCACATGCGCTGGTCGTCGACCCTCAAGGGCTCTTCTCGCAGCATGAGAGCGCAGAAGATCAGTTGCGCCAAGGCTTCAAGAGCACAGATGACGGACTCCATACCCTGCGAGCCCACAAACCATTCTGGCAGCTCCTCTGCAGTGAAAGCATATGAAAACCAGCGAAAATTCTCTGGACGAAGCTCGCAGCCGGGTCGAAGCCACCATCCACCGACTCCTGCCTTGCGCCCGTCAGCGAAAGCATCGGCCGCAGCCACAAACCGCGGCCCAGTAGTCTCCACAAGATGTACCGCAACTTTCAACCGCAGTAGATCGCAGTAGAAACGAGCAGCAGACGCAGCTTGTGGACTGACACGGACAATCTTGGAGTCCGAATCCCCAAACTTCACCCAAGCTGAACCCAATGTCCCAGCGTGCTGCTGAAGATCGACACCTGCGCTCCACTCTTGGTGATCCACCTCCAGGACCTGCCACCCAGCACTGATTGCAGGACTCGAGATCGCCGACTGCACTTGTCCGGACGACGTAAGCAAGCGTTGGAGCTCTCGAAGCTGATCCGCATCGAGGTGCCGAAGGACCACTGCGGGCTTATGTAGGACGCATAACAACTCCCGCAGCTAGCATCTAAGCGCAGGTGACACGTTGGTGAACCAACACAGCAAGCCCAAACACTTCTCCAATTCCTTGCGCGACACCCAAGCTCCAGATTGACACAATGGTTCGAAAGCCGCAGCAAGCGCTAACGTTTGTCTTCCGGCAGCATGGCTCTGGGCGCAACTCGCAACGATATATCCCAGCCGACCCACTTGAGAGCGGTTCCAAGCCTCAGCTTGCGCCAGCTTAGCGGGAGGCCTAAGGCCATGGCGAGGCAGATAAGAAGACAGGCATCACTCCGGCCTTGCCTCTCCGCAGAAGACCCAGCAAGTCGTCCACATACATGGCAAGAAAGTGCCGGTGCCGGAGCAGACGATGGCCGATGCGAACAAAGCACGCTGCAGCCCTTGACCACCAATAGATGGCCCAGGAGCACCCGAAATGGCACGTAGCATAGCAAAAGGCTGCGGTAATCAGCAGCCGGCAAATCAAACAAGGAAGTCAAAGCAACAAGCTGATACCTCGCATGACCTGCAGTAGTGATCGTGCCACACACGAGGCGTGAGGTAGCCCATGCAAAGAGCTAAGGGCGGAATAGGGCAGTAGAGTCTCAGTACAGTAGAGGTCATGAAGGCAGGGCACTTGACACTCTGAAGAGCTGCTGTCACCATTAGGCCTCCCATCGCCTGCAACTGCGCAACCCGCTTTGTGCCTGGAGACTTGCCCGCAAGCACTTGCAGCAGCAGAGACCTGGGCGGTGCGTTTGCACGGCCGTCGCGACAAGAACTGCATGAGTCATGGAGGGCCTAGTGCTGCGCAGTGACGGCTGCAAGCGATGGCTGCATGGACTTGTGCCGAAAGTCTGCCATGAGCACTGTTGCTCGCTGCCACTGCTTGCCTGCCCCACAGATCGAAACCACGAGAACAAGCATCAACCTTGTCGGGCTTGACCATGCTTGACCGCATATTGATGTGATGGTGTCCAGGCTTTTGCCGAACATGTTGTTTTGCCATAAGCTTGGGCAGTGTGGGAGGGCGACCAAGATTATAGAATCCAATACAAGCTTCACGCCTTGCAACCGAACAAAGGCTGCTGTGAAAATGTCAGTTCGTCTTTCCGTCCAGCCTGTAGTGTCAAGTGCACTGCTCCCTCGAGCGGTTGGATTGCGTCTGTTGACATAACGACACGGAGACTGATTCCCAGCACAGCCTACATTGCAGGATCTTTGCGCTCCCCTTGCCAACTCGCCTTTGGAAAGAGCAGCCACGAGAGCATTGCAGCACACCTGTCGTGAAAACTCAGAGCGGTTACAAGCAACAAAGGCCCGGGGCCCTCAGCCCTGGGCCAGCCTCGTCTGGAGAAAGTCCATCCTGTCAGTCTTCACAGCATTGGGATTCCACGGCGTGAAGGGCCGGAAGAGCCCCGCGGCCCCGCCTCCGACTCTATCTGAAGAAACCGAAAAAGTGCTTGACGCCATTCTCCCTTCCTTCCATGCTGCGCTATGAATTGCGTTCTCTGTCGCAGCCTCGCCGACATCCTAGAGACCTAGAATCCAGCATTGAGCCGCTACGGCATGAGCTTTGGGACACAACACAAGAAAGAACTCAGTGCAAACAGCGAAGCCCTCGCTGTTGCATGTGACAGCAACATGCTTTTCGTCCACGTCTGCATGCTCAACGATCAAAAGTGAAGCACACGAAACTTCCAGGTACCATCATCCGGATCATAATCCTCGAAGATGGCACCCTTCTCCTCTGTCATTTGTGCCACACGCTGCTTGTACCTGTGGCGTGCGCGGCTATCAGTCAAGCACGATTGAGATTTGGGCATGCAGCCATACAGCACGACCGTGGCTGGCTTGTTCAAGCCACGCCCCACTTCTGGCTTTAAGGCGGCATCTGGATACACTACGATCTCCCCGCGCTCTACCATCAAGATGTGTGGAAGAATCTTGAGCAAACTGCGACAATCTGTTTGACCATGAAATGTGATGTGTCCAACACCATCACGCCCAACGACCAAGTCCTCGACACAACAGAGCGCCTCATCATCCAACTCCCACAACGGAGGATTCACATAAAGGCCCCCCAAGTCGGGTGGCGCTGGCGCTGTCTGCCCGTTGGCTTCCTGTGCCGCAAAATGAGGAGCCGTTTCTTCATTGCTTTCTCCCTCGGTGTGCGCTTCCGAGTCTGTGGCCCGGAGTTGGAGCAGGAGGCGTGCAACGGCTAGGCACCATTCGGCCAAAGGAGCAACAGCAGGGCATTTGTCAGCCAATGACCCATCACAGAACGCAGGCGCTTCCAAGAATTCAAGGAAACCTCGAACTCGGGAAGATGGGCATCTTGCTGCTTCCATGGCACTGAAAGACATTAGCCGGTGCAACAGCATTGAATCCAACCTTCGCTTCACCGCTGACCATGTTGGCTCGTAGCAGCCAAGCAGAGTTGAAACTGCATCAACCACCTGACATACTGCCGCAGGTGGTTGCCGGAATGATCGCAACTCGTGTAGTTTCTTCAGAGAAATTGGACGAGCCGCATGCTCAACTGCGGCTGCAGCGACCGCTATGGCTTCCACTTGTGCGGAATTCAATAGTACTTCACCCTGCGCTGGAAAGATACTCGGTGTGAGCCTTTCTGACTTTTCTGTTTCTTCGAGCGCATTGACCCGGCATGTTGAAGTGCGAGCCTCCTCCGCAGATTCGCCAGATTCATCAGGAACGATATCTTGATAGTCTGCTGGCGGTCCAAACTTGCTAACAAGTTGACGTAGAAGTGGTGGTTGTCGCAGTACCGCTTCCGAGTCCTGCAGGCATTCCTCCGAGGGGCTAGCATGAGGAATCTCTTGTCCTTCACCGGGGTCATCTCTGGCCGAGTTCGGAGCTGTCTGTGGCAGGTTACTTGTAGCACCTTCGGATGGCAGCTCTGCCTGGTATCTGCGCACGCTCGCACTGGGCCGCCGTGCGGGCATGGCCCTCAATCCTGTCCCATTCACCTCAGGAGCCGTGTTCCAAGATTCACTGGCCCCAGCCGTGGAATCTACAGTCAATATCCTGCTACTGCTCAAGGGCCGACTGAAACACTGCTCTCGCCGCTCGTCGCCTGCAAAATATCGCTTCCAGACACTATTCTGTGGGCTCGACTCCAGCGGACCGGTGCCGAACGAGTCAGATTGCAAAGTCGCACTGGTTCTTTGCTCTGCCGATGGCGACACTGCATCGACCAACACACTCCGCACGGTGAGCACAGCTGAGGTGCCTGGAGCTTCCTTGTCGCGAGATTCGACAACCAACCTTGCAATAGGCTCTTGGATTTGACGGTGAGATGCGGGCACAGATAAATGACCCGTGCACAGATTCTCAACTGGATATGTGGAAGTGGCTGCATTGAGCCTAGCCCGTGTCGGATACAGCTTTCGTGTTGATGGTGAGATATCGAGCGGAGTGATCGCAGGCCCTTCCGGCAAAACATAGCCACTCTCATCCACGGCAGAATGAAACGAAGACCCGATGATGTTGGAGGGTGGGACCCCAATCTTGACAGCTGCCAAAGGCAAAGCGACCGGGCGCTGCCTCTGCTGGACGGTTGGTGGTCGCCTGGTGCTGAGATCGTGCACCCTAACATCCCACGATGTTCGCGGGATGGGTGGAACAGAGACGCTCCTCACTCCTTCATCAATGTGGGGTGTCACGATGCCTGAAATAGATTGTGCTAAAGAGCGCCGGGGAGTCAAGCTGGCCCTTGGTCCAGCATTGTAAATAGCAGTATTCATGGGTGCCATTTGCACGCATGGCCGTGCAGCTGAAGGTGAACACCATTGTCGTGGCAAACCGCCAAAGTGGCTGGGAGGTGCTGCAAGGGGTTCGTGAACCCAGGGTGTAATCAACGCCGCCATACCATGACCATAGCAGCGAAGCGCATGTCTAATATGTCGTGCTTCAACCCTGCATGGAATGTGAACACCTACATGCATGGGCTTACACATGGTATGGACGGAATACCGATACCCCACATTGTCCTGTGCTGCTTGATGTCCGGGTTATCTACGTGCGTAGTTTTTTTTGCGCATGTTCAAGACCTTTCTGAGATGGCTTGCGCAAACTTGTTTGGCATCCAGTGTCGTACCTGTACCTTTTCTATTAAGGCTGCTAGGGCTAGGGTCTCCCTCTCGCACCGGTGTTTAGCATGCTGTCCATGTTTCTGCGCTTTCAAGCCAAGAGGGGCGCATGCCACGTAGCAACATGGGAGAATGCATACATTCCGTGATGCCGTGGATCCAGGCATACGCAAAGCAACATCACAAAAGAAAATGAAGTCATGCCGCCTGCCACACAGGAGCCAACCAAAGGCCAGGACCTCCTGTAGGAGGGCAGGGGTGGGGGTGTTGTTGGAGCCATGTCCGGGCATGATGGACTCGCTGCCTCAGAGTCCTCCAAACAAGTTCCAAGCAGGCGCCCAGGCCATTTCAAAAGCCCCCGTTGCACCGACCCACCCGCCCCCCCGTTATCCGCCTATACAGAAGCGGAGTCAGCAAGTGTAAACTCAAAAAAAGTCGGGGCGCAGTGCCTGCAGACCAGCGGAGTCGCACAAGGTGTACACAGAGACAGGAGGTGAAGGATGCTCTGGAACCATTGCCACGGCTGAGCAGAGGAAGGACGACGGTTGTGAACAATGCATCCTCTGTGAGGCATCGCCACTCGTGTTTCCCCACCCACCCAGCAGCGAGCCGTATCACCCGCCGCTCGAGCAAGCCCGTGCAAGGCTCACGAAGGTGTGGTGGCAGCAGCGCACTGCAAGGACATGGGAGCGAAAGGCAAAGCCGTCTGCGGAGTTGCCGCTTGCATTGTGCGGGCCACGGCAGATCGTCGTGAACAGCACGTCGAGTGCGCGACGCATGAAAATGATGCCGTGACAATTGGGGCCTGTGCTCGCATGCTCAGCCCTCGGTTTGCAGCGGCGTGCAGGCATCAATTGCATTGCTCAAGGATTGGATGCCCACCGGAGCGATGCTGGCAGGCAGGCAAGTTTCTCGCGGTGATCGGTGCCGAGGCGGATCTCCAGGACGAGTTGCAGGGGTGCAGCTACTGCTGGGGCACGCATCGTGCTTGAAGGCAACACGACTGCGACGAGGGCTGGGAAACTTGCCCCGAATGACCGGATCCACCTGTGCTGCAAGCCCCCAGAAGCAATTTAAGGTGACTGGCCACACGGCTGGCAACTCTACCTGCACGAACGTGGGCCGTTTGTGTCTGAGGCGCCCCTACGGCGCTGAAACGCGTGTTTTTTGAGTTTCGAGGGACTTCTGTCGCTCCGGCTTTGGGAAATTGGAGGGTGATAACGTGCTGTTGCTTGCCTTGCTCGGAAAAGTTGGTATAGCAATTTTCCCTCTCGCCATAATAATAAGTTTGGGTGTATTGGGGAAGAATGCCGAACGCCCCCCTCCCAAATGCTCGGACTACTACTTCGTGGTCCATGAAAGCTGCGTTTGTACAATAAGGGTAGGGCATGGCAGGTGAAGCACCAAAAGGCAGAGGATGTTGTGCCTGAAAGGCTGCAGCTGCCTCTGGGCTCCACGGGACCACGCGACGCGCCCCAGAAGGGCCCCACCTGTCAAGGGGGCGGCAGTGTCCAAGCAAGCAGTCACACTACACAGCCCGAAAAGGAAGATGTCAGCCGTTCATGTGACGATGTCACACAATGTTGCCTGGCAATTTGTGGACGTGGCGACGTTGCAACAAGCACAACGGCGAGTGTCCCGGAGATGGCATTGGCCACCCTTGACTCCGTAGACGTGATGGTGTAGTTTCCGCGGTCGAGCTGCAAGGAAACTGACACCGTAAGCAGCACCAGCCTCAATTGCAAGGACAATAAACCGGCACCTCGGTGGTGCCTTTTTTCCGCCTGCAAGGTGGCTGTCCCTCTACACTCTACGCCTACGCAGCTTAAACCTCGTCGCCAACCGCTACGCTCGCTGCTGGTCCGGCGAGCTCGAGCACTCGCTTGAGGGCGGCTCCTCCCTTTGGCACGGGTGGAGCGGCACTGGCCCTGCCCCAGTGCCGTGCTGACATCGTCGGCTGGCACTCGAGCCATTGATGACTTGCCCATCAGATCCGACCGCTTCGTGGGCTACGTGCACTCAAGCCCGCTCGACGATGGGCGTGGTCCCCGTACGAGCTGCATGGCCGGCGGGGCAGGAGTTAGTGCTGCCTTGCTCCAAAGCCACCATGCATGCAGGCATCAGTCTGCCCAATATGCCGCTGGGGCCGTCCACGTCGCTGACTGCAGGCCGAGCCCGCCGTGAAATGCTGGCAGTGCGTGCTGCGAGTGGCCAGGCCTGCTGTGCCTCGGCCGGTGGCACGCCCCCCAAACACTCTTGGAGTGTCTCCCAGTCTCCCAATTGGCCTGGTCGCGCGCCCTCGTGTACGATGCCGATTCAGAAGGCGGGTGTGTTCGCAAAGCGTGGCAGAACAGCAGCAGCAGCCAGGGAGTCCGGGAGCGGCTTCCGGCCTGCACGACGGGGACGCATTGATGGCTTTCCTGGACGATCTGTACATCGTCACGGCCCCGAATCGTGCACCCCGGCGTCGTCGCACCAGCTGTGTGCAGAGGGGCTGCCGTAGAACATGCGAGTGAAGGGGAGGAGCTCCGGGGCCACCTCGCGCAGCTTGGACAAGAAAGCTGCCCGCGACATGGAGTCGTAAGCGCTGCGACCGTCCAGCGAAACCCGACCCACATCACAACACGACGCCAATCCTTAGTGAGGTCGATCACTTCCAAGAACCTGCAGAGTGCTTGGGAAACAATTCCTAAAAGCACGCTGACGACATGCACTGCAGAAAGAAAGAAAAAGAGAGAGAGAGAGAGAGAGAGAGAAACATGTAGCGTGCACGAACAATCAGAAACCGAGATGCTGCCAAAAACCATATGCTGACACTGATCAACGCTCGAGGTCACGAGCACCATGCGACTACTTGAGTCACCGGAGGACCTCTTGGTCACGAAAGACCATCACCTGTCAAGATCGGGGTACCCTTCCATTGTTGGCTCCCTAGGAGCGTTTGTGCCTATCACCTGAAAAGGTTTGGGCCTATCACCTGAAAAAAACTGGCCACCATCAAGTGCGGTACGCTCCATTGGTCTGTCCCGAAGAAGTGCGACTTGTTATGGTACCATAATGAGCCGCACAACGTACCCTGGCAGTTCGCATGAGCGAGTGTTGCCGGTGGCGACAAGGCCGCACACGGAGTACAGGTTGACACCACCACTCACACTTTCTGGGGAAGATCTTTTTGTTTTACACACCTTTTTACCGGCGTCCCAAAGGCTAGCGGTCCCAGTGCAGGCCCAGACCAGGCCGACTGCATACTACATTACTTAGGGCAGGCGGCTTGCCAGGGGCGGCTCCAGGGAGGAGTNTTACCGGCGTCCCAAAGGCTAGCGGTCCCAGTGCAGGCCCAGACCAGGCCGACTGCATACTACATTACTTAGGGCAGGCGGCTTGCCAGGGGCGGCTCCAGGGAGGAGTCTGCAAGGATATCGCTCAGCAGCGGGGATTCGCCGTCGACATTAGCTGTGCCGCCGAGGGGCAAGGAGAGAAGGCTTGTAGCGAAGGCGCGGGCAGCCGCAAAGGAAAGCAAGGCTGACCAGCGAAAAGCNTCGCTCAGCAGCGGGGATTCGCCGTCGACATTAGCTGTGCCGCCGAGGGGCAAGGAGAGAAGGCTTGTAGCGAAGGCGCGGGCAGCCGCAAAGGAAAGCAAGGCTGACCAGCGAAAAGCAAAGGCTGAAATGGTGGGGCCACGGGAAGAGGCGGGCGGAAGCTTGACAAAGGTTGCGGCTTCGGCGCTCCAGCGGCCACCGAGCTCAAGGGCCAGCACGACTAGCTTGCAACGGGCTGAAGATGATGCAAACACCTGGGTATGGTAGCATTGATTCAACCTGACAAGACTCACTCGCAAGCGACACAGCTTCACATCACGGACAGGTTCTCGGCTTAGCCTGACGCCATTCAATGCAATGCAGGTACGTGGAATCCGCGTCCGGATTCCATATCACAGGAAAACTGCAGTGTCCTCGTTGGATGCCGACTGCAGAACTCCCCGGCATCCCCCTGCTGCTGCCGACCGCACAAAACACACGTCTTGCCAAAACCCTTAGCTTAGAATCAGGGTGTACACACACACCATATCAACCAGTATCATCCTCCCATTGGTAATTTTTGCGAAAATAGCGCAAACCCGAACCGAACCGATGAACAGCAAACGTGAAACCGAACCAATGAACTGAACGGCACCTTATGACACCGAGCCGAGTGCCGCATTGGCCCTCCAGCAAGAACGCTGCGATTGGGGCATTCGGCCATGTTTTCTTCACCGGACCTTTTCCCACCGTCAACCGCAGCACCTACATCCTACCCTACCGCGACGGGCGGCCCGGGACGCAGCTCGGCTGAGAGCTCAGAGCTCGTGCAAAGCCGGGGCTGGTCCGGCAGCCCAGGGCTGAGCGGGATTTTTTTGTTTTTAGCGGGATTCATTTCCCAGTGACAAGCGCGCGCTTGAGTTGCATCTTTCTTGCTGCGTCTCGGGTGCTGCTGCTGCCACAAGCTGGGCCGCATGCTGCACGGGCCATCACCGTCTTTCCCACCTCAGCTTACCTGACGGTGACTTCGCCATTGTTCCGCGTCTTGATGCTGCGGCGGCTTCGCTCGCCACTGCCGGTCGCCCCGCGCACGTGCGCCTGCCGTAGTCGCCTCGACCCACTCCGCGATCACAGGGCTGACTGCAATCCGGAGTGCTACGGACTGGCCCTTTTGCTTGGCTCGCAGCAAACCGTAAATGCCGTCATCGTCAGCCCCGTCACCACGGCTGGTGACGCTCAGCCGGGTGCGGATGTGCACCCTAGCCGAGCCGTCGACGGAGCCGCGCGACGCAAGCGCAATCAGACTTACCCTGAACTCGTGCGCACCCGTCGCTGCCGCACGCACACCTTTTGTGTCCGGTACGAGTGCGATCCCAGTGCACCTGCAGCCTACGTTGAGCCAGCAGCCTAGGGCCTCTGTGGGAAGCGGTTGGGGGCAGGGGCGTGCAGCCAGCGTTCGTCTTGCAGCACCTCATGCACAGCCGGCTCGCCGGCAGCAGAGGCGACGGTGTCGAGGAGGAGCTCAAGCAAAGAGCCGGCGAGGGCCCTGTGCGCAGCGACGGCGATGATGCTGCTCCAGCGATACACATAGGCCGCACGCAGAGCCGACCGAACGGCGGCGTGCGCACGCTCAGCTCGCGCCCTCGCGAGGAGCCTGAGGAAGGTTGTGGGCTCGGGACCCCAGCGGCCACCAACCTCGAGTCGGACGCATGGTCGCGCTGCAAAAGCCGAATGGCCGCGTCCTCCGCGCACTCACTTCGAGCAGGCTTGCTTCCTTCCCAGTATGGTTTCAGCACGCGTGCCGGCAGTGAGGCTTTGCCGCGCGTCCTCCGCGCCGCTGCCGAGGTGGATGCCCGAGCCACAATCATCTCCGTCGATGCAGTTGGAGCTTTTGACCATGCTTCCCCCCAAGCCATGCTCAGCTCATCTCAGCGCTCTCCTGGCCCGCCCGGCGCTGTGCCCGCTCCTCCCTTTTGCCCGCCAGGTCAATGGCACTCCCAACTCCTACGTTTGAGTTGACGGACAACGGGTCGCGCACCACCTCGCACAGGGCGAGGACGGGGAACAAGGCGGCCCTTCTGCGCCCTCGCCCATCAGCTGGCGCTGGAGGAGGCGCGGCTGAGGGACGGTGAAGCGATGCTCGCCTACCCCGAAGACACCTACATCGTGTCCTCGCTTGACGAAGCCTACCGGCGTGCGCTGTGGGCTCACGCACGTGTCGCACTCAACCGCTCCAAAACCCGTGTCTGGAACGCCACCGGAGGGAAGCTTCCCAAAATCTCCGCAGGGTCGGGGTGTCGGGGACTTGGGGCTGCCGCCAACCGAACAGGGGCTCACGGTTCTTGGTACACCCTTCGACAGTGACATACAGTGACGCGTGCCTCCAGCAGCGATTTGAGCTCAAACGCGCGGTTCCCCGTGGCGAGGACCTGCAGGTATTGTGCGAGCGAAGGAAAACGACGTGAGACCTATCCCGAGCTCCTACACTCCCGACGCTGTAGTCTCGTCGTGTTCGGCATCGAGACCGGCGGGCGATGGAGCGAGGAGCCCGCATCCTTCATCCGCCGCCTTGCGCGAACCAAGGCTCTCAATGCACCGGCCTCTCTGCACCAGGCAGTGCGTACTGCTTGCATGGGTGCAGCGGCATGCTGGCAGTCACCACTCAGCGCGCCTTCGCATCTTCGCTCCTCGCGACCTCCCAGCTGACTGCGAGATTCTGCGAGCCCGCTGCTGCACGGGGTGCTCGCCGATGCGCGTTGGCTCACCTCTCCAGAGGCGCGGCGCATCTTGCGCGACAAACATTTCTAGTGGATCTCGTTTTGCGCGTTTCATTGGAATTATTTGGAACTGAAAGCTAGAGCGCACGTGTGGACGACGACGATCCATTCCCCCTCGAACGTGAGCGCATCTACCGCTGCGCAGATCCGCCGCAGGGTGCTGAAACGTTGAGCATAGCATGGTCCAGGGAGGCGGCGGCGCGCTTGACCAAACCCCCGGAAAAAACCATCAACGGCGCTCCCTCACACGCTTCCTGTTTGGTTGCTCAAGGCAACAATGCACCCCAGGCCGACTGCTGGGGCCACCGAGGCTGCCAGCTCGGCACGAGCAAGGAGTTCGGCGACACCATGGAGGGTTTCAATGCCGGCAATATCGTCAGGAGTCCGTCGTCCCATTGCACACCTCCCGTTCCGCAGTCATTGGTCATCTCGTAGTCGTAGCATGTCCTTTGGAGCATTGTAAGGGTTGCCGAAGCCTCGGTGGTGGTCTTCACCTGCTTGCCCGACGCATCCCGATAACAGCGGCAGCACATAAACTCCGAGTTATGTTGTGAATTTGCTGGAGCCGGTGATGTGCTTGATTTGGGGTTCGATCATCGCGCAGTCAACTGCAGTTCGTAGTCGTCAACTTCAGTTTATACATGCGAGGACGAGGTTCCAAACCTGTTTGGAAACCACTACCAGCACCACGTGGTTGGACGCCGAACAGCCAACATCAACACCACCCGATTGTTTTTTTCAACGCGGCTTTTTGATGTTAGCAAAACGAAGGACCACGCCGGGAGTGTTGGACGACCGCCGTCGACTCGACATGGTCATCTACGGCGTCACTCCCTGGGGAGGGGCATTGTGCTGCGACGCTACATTGGTCTCTCTCCCGTCGCAAGGGCGCTCAGCGGAATTGTTGCGCAACGGTCCCCAGACCCTTGTTGTACTCGGCTCGGAAGTTGGTGGCACGGGAGCCTTGGCTCTCGTTCGCGACCCCGTTCGCCTCCGCCGGTTGTGCACCCCTCCCGCTCTGCGCAATGCCGCAGCTACCGCTTGGGCTCGGCGTTGGTGGATTCAGCTGTCGGTGGCTGTTCAGCGTGCGACAGCCCTCTCGGCGGCCGGTCATGGCCAGCGGCGTCTCGCGCCTCGGCAGACGCTCCGGCGCTCGAGCTCGTGTTGGACCTCGCCGACGCGGGGGCCCAGCACCTCCTGGCTGAGGAACAGGAACGAGATGCGCACCGCTTGGATGGCATGCTGCTGGCAGAAAGGAGCTGGAAAAAAAGGAGTTGATGGCGGTGTCCTGCGCGGCTCGCCTGAGCATTCAGCTTCTAGCGGCAACACTCGGGTTGGGAGTACACCCGATGTGGCGCAGGCCTCTCGGTGGTCACCGAGTGCATCGAGGCCACGAAAGGCAGGCGCAACCGGCGCAGGAGGAGAACCCGGAACAGCGGGCCCGAGATCGTGAAGTCGTCCGCAGTGGGGAGGACGGTTACGGCACGGGCAGCGTGCGGTCCGGCTTGGGAAAGCAACAAGGCACCAGACGCAGAGGAAAGGTCAGAAAGATGCGTCTCAAGCGCGTGCTCATCACAAGCTCGGGCAGCTCGGCGTTGCCAGCCTCGCAGGTAGTCGGACGGTTCGTCCGCTCTGTTGCATGGGGAGGGCGGCCGCCTGCATGGCCTTTTGCCAAGGTGGGACGTGGAAGCCCTGCGCCGCGAAGTGGGTGGCGGCCTGCACGGCTGCGGCGACGGAGGCGACATGGCCTGCTTGTGTCGTGGAAACAGGCAAGGAAGCGTCAGCGGAGAGTCCGCAAGGCCCAAAAGGACTGCGAGACAGTGGCCAACGGCGGCATCGTGTTCAGCTGCATACTGGGAGGTGGAGGCCGGTGGCAAAACCCGCAAAAGGTAGTAGACCCGGGGGCACGCGTGTACCGAAGAAGAAGCTAAGCGGCTTGCAGGTCTGCTATGGCAGGGATGCAGGTGAGGAGGCGGTCGTGCTCGACGCGCTTGAGCTCGAGCTGCCGCTGCACAAACGCGTCCGTGCCTAGCGGAGTGCCGAGTACGACGAGCCCCCTCGCCTCAGTTGCAGCCACACGGTGCGCCAACAGAAGCGGAGGATCAATGGAAAAAAACATGTCTTGCGTGCCGGTTCTCGAGACCTCAACGTTATTGTGAGGATGCAAAACGACATTGCCCGTTCCAAGTGCGCAGCTCCACGTCGCGTACGAATGCAGCTGCTACGGGACGCAAATGGCTTGCCGTCGGATGTCAACCAGGATCAATGAATGCATTCAACAGCCGCCGCCTTCACCACGCGAGAGCGGTGTTGCGCGACACGACTCAACCGGCCACATCACGTTGATCTGATCACCCCTCAGCAATGGCTTGCTCGGATGCCCACGCCTGGTGTCGACCCCAACGACATGGCGGGGTCTCATCTTTCGATGCAAACACACGCGGTTCAAAGAGCCTAAGGAGTTCAAGGTCGTTTCTGAAATCCTTTGCTTGGCCCCCTCCGCAGCACAGGAGCTCATTCCACACCGATTTGGCCAAGGGAAGCGACGCCCGTAGCATCAACTGCGGCCCTAGGGCAGGATAGTCTGGGCAGCCCTCTTGTGACAGCCTGACTCTGCACTCCCGCTGCATCTCTGAGGGCGATCGAGCGAACCTTCGTGCTTTGCTGTTGCCAAATGGACGGCACTTACACTTTGGGTGAAGTGGGCGAGGAGAAAGCAAAACACTCCAATCACGTCACGGCAGATGAGATCCAGGAGCTTGGACGTCGACCACAACAAAACAAAAGGCGATGCCACCGCACATCTAGACCACCAGCTCGAGCATGCAGCACCGAACCAGGGGGGAATCACCCACTTAAGGCGCGTTCCGCTCTTGGGCATTCGCTACAAAAGACTAGCCTTCCAACAACAGAAGTCGAAGCGAAATACAAGATTTCGGCTCCGTCACATGGAAAAACTCACTCATCCACATGATGTCCAAATCTCCACGGCTGTATGCAAGGAGCGCTGGAGCTCACGTTTGGCCTAGGCCTAGGGAACCTAGGGCAAAAGGAAAAAGGCTCGGGGCCTATCCCGCGGCGCCGCAATTTACACCGATCTCAGTCTCCGTCTTTCGATGCAGTTCCCGGCTATTGAAGCCATGCTGTCATATCTTCGGACACAGCTCCTTGTACTCGTACCGTTGTGCGACGAGCGCACATCACCAACAGATGAAATGAAGCTGCGTGTTATTTAAACAAACTGAACACGGCGACGAGAACTCGGACTAGAAGAGCACTCGCACGCGGAGCGAAGTGCCCACTATCGCTCACTGCAAAAAGGCATGTAACACTTGGGATTGTGTCACTGCATCACCTGACCTCGCCTTGGAAAGGAGCCCTTTGCACCTCCCCACATCTTCCAAACCGACTGCCTCTTTTCTGCCTAGGTGCCGCTGGACGCTTTGGTCCTTTAGCCATTGGACTGCCATGCTATCTACGAGGAGATGGGATTCACTCTGCAATGCAAAAGTCTTGCAATGTCGGACCGTCGCTGTCCGAGAAGGCCGCCAGTCCAGCTGGAGGTCGCATGCTGCCAGGCCTTCGGATGCCTCACCACTTGACACCCCGACATTCCGGACATGCTTGGAACGTGGCAGCCGAATGGACTTCAAGACATTGAACCTCAAGGGCGTCCTTTGGAACAATCTGGCCAATCGTGAGCTCTCGCATCAAGGTAAACACAGGTGTTTATTGCATGGGTCTTGTTGCTGTCGAACTCTTGATCCCGAATCCCAAGCAGTGCTGTGCGAGGACACTGTTCAAGAATGCAAGCTTCATGGTCTTCAAGGTAGCTTTGCATGCCGCGGCATTCCCATCAATGGGCCTTTGCAGCCGCCCACTGCAACTTCCGAAGGATGCGCCTTGCTGCCATTGGGAGGAAGGTTCCGAAGTAGAATCTCTTCAAGCGCAGCAAATACTTCGACCACCATCCCTCATCAAAGCGCACCTGGAAAATCACGGAAAGAAACTACCTCCTCAAATCTTAATTGAATAGGTGCAAGAAGCGTTCCCAGCACAAACTCCAAAAGGCACGTTGTACGTCTCGACGGGATCGATCAGCTTGCAGCTCCTGATGGGCGTTCCCAGCGCGGCCGAGGCAACAGCCATGGCACCTTGCACCTGCGAACACCATTCTGGACTCTGCAGCGGGACGGTCTGGGGATTGATTTCCCGAGCCCACCATAAGCGGTTTCTTCAGCTCCTACGTCCTACGGCTCCTAGCCGCTAGCCTGGTGCCAGGCTGGAGACCTCGCACCGAGGAGGGTCCTGGCACTCTTGATCTCGATGAGGTGAAGGGGCTTCGGGGCCGCCAATGGCTCGCCTCCCCAGGCCTCGGAGAAATGGAGTCCATCTGGCGATGCACCAAGCCAGGGAAGCTCGGGATGGACAAAGAGGCCCACTTCTTGCACACCGCTTCCATGCTTTTGGCGGTACTTGCGAAGCACACGATCCTCGAAGTCGTGTGATCTGTTGATCTTGTGGTTCAACCTCTCTTGGCCTCGATACCACCAATGGTCCAACCAGCCTTTGGCCAGCTCTCTGTGCTTTCCCACCCTGCGGACCGCATAAAACCTTCCAGCAGTTAGTCTCCATCGTCTGGCCGCCAACCACGCAGGGTTGTAGCTGCCGTCACCCAAACGCTGACTCAGCCTCCAGCCGGATCGTTAAACCATTAAGCACCCTCAACAACACAAGAGTCAGAGGCCCTGCCTCCAGAGTTGGGCCGTGTCGCTACGGCTGAGCTCAAGCTCCTCCAGGATCGCGGCCTCTGCCGCACGCTCGGCCTCCCGCGTGGCCCAGCCCGCATCCGCTGCCTCCGATGTCTGGAAATTCATGAAAATCTTTTCCGTCGTGCGCCTGTCCCATGCATCAAAGTCGACGCAGACCGGTCTGCTTCCAGGAACATAGGCAATGACTTGGACGATGAGGTTCAGGACCAAGGACCGCATCCGCTTTAAGACACTGGCAACGAGGCCGTCGCCGGTTCTGACGGCCACAGGAAGCCATGCTGCATCATGTGGCCTGGGCCTACACTATGCCCTCAGCACTCTGCGGCTTGCGCACTGACAACGACGCGGAAGCCAGAAGCCATGCCGAAGACAGTCGTCCCAAGAGATTGAGTAACTCTTTGCATACAGCGTGTTACTATGTGTCAGGCATTGAGACAGCCTGCTTCAGACAGCAACAGTGTATGCAGCGATATGAGGGAAAACACGAGCCCGAAGCGTCTTTTGTTCTTCAATCAAACCGGCTCCACTCACTTTGGTGAAGCTATCGTCACTTCGTCAGCCTGAAGCGGGGAAGTGGAGCGGAAGGCTCCGACGGAACACAGCACAAGGACAATACCTGCCTCCTTTGACAGCATCTGACCAGTGACACCAGTGCCGACGACTGCCTTCTCGACTGCTTGAACGACTGCAGAGGTTTCTTCCTTCCGGCGTGACGACTTGTTCTGCCGGCTCTGGTGGTGTAGATCGTTGGGCCTCTACTTCGTGAAGCACCTCCTGCCCGGCAGCAGCTGCTTTTTGCACCTGTCTGAAGCTGCCGCAGAGCTCACTCTTCCACACTCAGCGCACGCACAAGCACGCACACAAGCAGGCTCGACTCGTTCACCTGCTCGAGCACCTGGCCCCCTGTCTGTGCCAGCTCCTGTTCCATTGTGAAAGCAAGCGAAACAGAAAGAGGAGACATGGGAACAAACAAATCTCTCCTTCTCGGCTTCTTTAAGTCCTGAGAAGCTCGCCACGTCTCAGCGATGCGCATTCCACCTTTTCCGATGCCTGCTTCTGCTCGCGTTATGGCACCTTCTGCCTGCTGCAAAATCGTCCCATCCTGGGCAGGACGCTTCCGAAGAGAGACGGATCCCCTGCGACTTTCAAGCGTCGGACTGCTGGCACCGAGGTCGCAGATTGAGCAGCCTGCATCCACGCTGACCAGGAGCGATTCATATGATCTGTACTTCGGTCGTTCATGCTGGGAGAGCGGCGTCATCCGTCAGCCTGTAAAGTCTTACAGAAATCTGTAGCGTGTCGCAGTTGCCAGCACACGGGGCAGTTCCCGAGAATCTCGCTGTACATCTTCTGACTCGACGCGAACATCTGCAGAGGCCTTTCATGAGACACTGCCAGACGAGGTGGCTGGGCTGCGACATGCCTCTGGAAAATTCTCTGCCGCTGTGACCTCGCCGGTCTCAGGCCTTGAATCGTGCATCGACTTCTCTGCTCAGACTGACGACTTGGCGGTGGCGTGATTGAACCGAGAATCAGGCTTGGCAGACTTCATGCTGCTTGCTCCACTCGAAATGGTCTCAGATCCCTGGATACCACCGTCAGTACTGAGTCTTCATCAGATCTTCCAGCATGATCCGATGTCAACGTGATCCCAACCTCCACGAGCACCGGTGGGGCTGTGGACGAGTCGATCCTGCGGAAGGGGAAGACAAGATCGCATGTTCTCTTTGATCTGTGTCTCTCCGCATCCCTGAGGCTGCTGCACGGGATCCGGCATTGCCTGCAGCAAAGCGAAGCGGCGAAGCACGCTCGACGGAGAATCCCTGGACGGACGTGCCTATGCAAGCGAGCCATACGCACACAACAGCGCGCCTGAGTCTGCACCGTGACTGGACTCCCGGCTCCAGGCCTTCGGGTGGCGCGCATCGATTTGAGGAGCAGAATACGCACTCACCATCAGATGGTCGGGCAGACTGGCCACAAGAGACGAAGCAGATTGGTGTTATTCAGCATACAAAGCCCCTGAGCCACAGTGGAAGAACTTAAGGGTGTCAAAGTATCTGACAAGACGTGGCAGTCATACTGGCAAGCGAGCAGCTGGGGGCAGAGGCTATGAGTGGCTTGTTAATCTGCTATGATATGCAGGAGAGGAGGCAGCAGAGATGAAAAGAGGTTTATACCTGAGTGAAGTCCTGAACACAGAGTCTCAATCGATCCCATGCTTCACCCATGATAGCATGATGTAAGGGCGGCGCGATTCTGCCTTGATCTCTGCCCTAGTCTCGACAGCCTGGTGTTGATAGCTTACCAAGATGAGGAGGTAGACTGATGCAGCACAAGAACTGGTAACCCCGTGCCACCTGGCCGATCGAGACAGGCTCTGCTTCTGTCTGATGGATCTCTGCAGGTGCCCTCGAAAAGGAACTCAATCTTTGTTGTGACGGAAGGGATGGGCGGCCCGGTTTGCCTTGTTGCGCTTTCCAAGTGGACCTCGGTGCGAACAAAACGGACCAGGACGCCTCGAGGGATTTGGGGGGCCTGGCCTCGGAGGCTGCAGGCGGTGACCTGAGAAACTCCGAGGTATCCGAAGACCCGCTCCCCTCCTCGGGTAGGGCCCGAGGCCCAGGCCCCTCCGCTTCAACGGAAGGCGCCGAAGTTGTGGTATCGGGCACCGCCGGGGGCCTGTGGTGCAATCGCATACAAGCCCCAGCCCCAGGGTCTTTGCAACCAAGACGACTACATGTACTGAGGGATCGACAACGCTTCAGGCGATGCTGCCGCAACCTGCAATGGCAGAGACGAAGTAGCTCCAGCTCTGAAAGTCATCGCATTGTCGCGGCCTTTGGCGGCAAAGGTGCCTCCACGGATACGGAGGCATCCTCGGGCCTGTAGAGGCACACTGGAAGCTGCAATTCCTTTGTTGCATCCTACCACTGCTCGGGATCAAGCTTTGGCATTCGGGAGCCTTCCGCACTTTCCGCCCGCACCTGCAACAGGAAGAACAGTTGGTGCAGGTCACTCTGTCACACATTGCTCTGTCTCACCTCCCCCGTCTCTTTGGACGCACTCTCCGATACCGCCACTGCCGCATCTGCCACTTGTATCCTGACGGACCTCAGAACAAGGATCGAGGCGGCTGAATGCCGTGCTCAAAGGCGATTCCGAGCCAGGCACGTCTGTTCAGACTCTGTCTTGGATACAACGGCCTCCGAAACTCGCCGAAGTGCACTGCAGGGCGGTCTCAACAGAGCTGGCTGCAGACCCGACCCATAATTATGGCAGCATGCACAGCTGAAACGCTTAAAAACAAACTGCACATGAAGCGTGTAATCGCGTTGTTTTGATGTCTAGCAGTTCCTTTCCCACCATAAAAAAGAAGGAAGTTTGCATGACGAAAAGAAAACCTCGAGCCCGAGGAGTGGCAGGGACCAACACCATGCCGCACGCTACAGCGAAGGCTTTCTGCTGCATATGCCGTCATCAAAAAACACGTGGCACATTCGCATGGCACTGACCGCCTCTGCAGCATCTTCCGGCGACGGTTCGTCCCGAGCTTTCTCCATACGCCTATACACAAAACCAAGGTTCCACGGCCCCAATATGCTCAAGATGAGGGCGAGTGGCTTCAGCACCGATTCGGCGGCCACCTAATCAGGAGCCCAAGACGTTACCATGCTGATGAACTCACACTGCTTAATTTCCAAGGCCAGCGACGTGCCCAGCCCGTTGGGAAACTGCACTGCTGGCAGCAGTCCTCATGTGTTGCACTTCCAACACTAAGAAGATTCCCCCCGGCAAAGCATTTGCAAAACCAACTGAGACTGCAACTCACCAGCAGGTTCTTCCTGCAGGCGTCCTGCCTGACATCTGCTGGCTGGTGGTAATCTGAACAGTGCTTCAAAGAAGAAAGTGGAGCTCTGAAATCTGTTTCGTGAGTTTGAGACACGACTCCAAGCTTGCAGATGCTCCCAGAAGGTCGGAACCACTCTTATGAACACTGCAAGTGATGCCTCTGGCTCTGCGGGCACCGGCCTGGGCGGAGCAAGCGACTCCGAAATTTCCGAAGAAACGCCGTGATACGCCGTGCTGTCTTGCCGGAGCGCTGTGTGGGAATGGGCGCCAGGGTTGCGCTCACGGGTCGGCGGGTGGGCAGCTCCTGCGACGAGAGCCGAAGAGCCGAAGCCCAACTGGGCCAGAAGAGGTCGAAGCCGATTCCCAGAGTCCCGGACCTGTACGGCATTGAAGCCTTCCACAGCCGGGACGTCCACAGGCCTCTGGCTTCGTGGAGCCACACGCCGAATCCCATGGCCCAAGGGCCGCACTTCGAGGGAGCCGGCTCTGGCTGTGATTCCTGCGTTATGACAGCGAAAATCTGTTCGCAGATGGAGGGCGTGTCACGCTCCACACTCCTCCTTTGCTTCAGGTTTCACGGGCACCTGCTTCAAACAGGCTCCACTCGACGAGGAACACCGACCTCCGTCACAGCATGCCCGGCCTCGCTTTCAGCTTTCAGCGCTTCGGCTGGGGCTGGGGCTGGGGCCTGCCACAAACAAATTCTCAAGGCCACGGGCCGGGCCACGGGCCACGGGCGGCCGCAAGAACCAAGGCTTGCACAGATTCACTTGCCACCTCGCCCGCATTCGTCGCCTGCAGGACTCTGCCGAACGTCGTGCGGCGAGAGTTATGCCTAGTATGTTCCACCCCGCACAGCTAGGGCTAGGGATCGAATCGTAAGTCGCTGCTTGCTGCGACGGCGGATTCACATGGTCGGTGTTGCAGTTGCGACAAGCGTTGTCAGTTCTGGGCCGTACTCCACCATCCCAGGTGCTCACGCGCAACAGAAGCCTCACGTGTTTGCGATGTAACAGCATTGCCAAAGGTTTATTCAACGAGCGGGCTTGCGTGAAAACCTAAGCGCTCATTCACTTGTGCCCAAAGCCACGGCATGCCGCAGCTCTTTGTGTCCGCAACGCTTGCGGTACCAGTACAGACTGGGGCTGCTCAGCCCTGGAAGCCAATCTCGAGCCCGGAAGGCCGGAGCCAAAACGGCAGCATCGGCTTCGTTTCCCTCTAAGCGCTTGCTGTTTCAGCCGGCTAATTACCTTCCAACATTACTTCACGACTACAGTATGCACAGGGATGGATGCAACGGTTGCTCCAGACACAGCAGCACACTGCCCGGCCTTGTCAGTGAGGCTTGTGGATATCTCCTGTAGGAGGCACGCTGTTGACCACCCTTGCATGCAGCCACACTAGTTTGACCTCAGCCGACCATGGAGCTCAACATGCTCCTGCGAGCTCTCTGGAGGGTCTGTTGGCACCTGCACGGTGTCCTGCTGCAGAAGCAGTACCGAGCCGGCCGCTTGGTTGACAGTGACCTGGCCTTCTCGAGCTCGGCATTGGCGTTGCCTCGTGCAGAGGGTTCCTTCAGCCGCGATGGCGATGTTGCTCCGATCGGCTGTTATCGACACGAAAGGCTATGCTGGAAAACAGGAGGCGTGATCCTGCGAGCTGTCCGCATCACTCGGCACCTGCACGGTGTCCTGTCAAAACGCAACAATTGGGCGGCGTGATGTTTGGGGTTGGTTGCACCTCATCTGGTTGTGCCTTGCTGGACCGCGCGGAGAGCTCCTGGAACAAGGAGGCTTCACTGAAAACGCCGTCATCTCCACGTGAATCTAATCTGGTCTGCAATGCTGTGGCCAATGTAAATCGGGGGAATCCTGCAGGCTCTCCGGGGCATCCTTTGCCACCCGTATGATGTCCTGTCTCAACACACTGTGCCACACACAACCTGATGGAACAATTACTTCGGTGGCGAGCGCTATCCCAGCGAACTACTGGAGCCTCATCCGGCTCTGTGCTGCTGGAGCTAGCAGATTGCTCCTGCACATCAAGCAAGCTTCTTGATGACTGATACGGCGATACCGCAAATCCATCCGATCCAGCTGAAAGCCGAAAGCATAGTGCAAGCATCTTGGACCTGCCCTCTCTCCGGCACGTCATTCGCGACTTGGACAAGATCCTGCAATCACGGCAGACGTTCGACAAAAAACGGCCGCAGGACAGGTCAGACAAGACGTCACAAAACGAATTCTTGCCGTGCCTCGTCTGCCTCAGGGGCACCTGTAAAGGAGCGCAAATGCTCCTCATAAATTACATCGTGTGAGTCCCACGCGTGCAAAAAATGGCTTCACAGCGACGATAGCTCCCACAGCTCCTGGGAGCTCTCCTTGTCATCTTTATCCACTTGCACGGTGTCCTGTTCTGCTTCAACAACTTCGAGTTCTTGCAGCTAGCTGGAGCGGCACCTCGTCTGTCTCTGTGGGATGGGCAGCCTGCTCCGGTTCCTTTAGGGATGGGGTACACGTACGGGAGGCGAAAGTAGAGTTCGAGCCCAGTCTCCTTGGGCTCGCCTGCAATGCGCACATCGTCCTGACACGTGGTACTCCACACTCCACGGTCCTCGGAAGCTTCACCTTTTAGCTCCGCATTCCAATGATCACCGCAGTGCCTCGTCATCACGAGGAGGGTCTCTATGCTCCTTCAGGATGATGGAAGCAGCTTTAGACTTTAGACTCTGGCTTCACGTGCGGGTCCTCCGAGCTCTTCTCAAAGAGCCGCACTGTGCCCTGCCGTACCAGAGCTTCGGGAATCTCCCATTGTAGGGAATGCTCAGATTGCAGCACAGCATCGTTCGGCAACACAGCGTGAGCGTTGGGAGAGTAATTCGAGCTAAGGGAAAAGATAGTTCTCTTGCACACCAGCAACATCTCATAGATAGTGTGGTTCTCAGACCAATGCAACACAATTGCAATCAACTATCAACTATCACCAGAGCGCCTTCAAGCGATGCTTTGTCGCCGAGGGTGGGCCTGCACAGTCCACAAAGGGTCTAGAGTTGAAGACAGCCAAGTAAAGTATCCCTTCAGATCCATCCAATTTCTTTACCGTTCGTTCTGATTGGGTTAACCGACTGGCTGAAAGACACGTCACATGATGTGATTGCGTGAGCATCCTCACAGCCCTGAATACCCACGGTCACTGACTGACGCCCTGTGCGGGTGCCTCCAAAATCTGGACCCCTGATCAAAAGTCCGATCCTGGGCTTCGAGAAATGCAAGCTCGGATATTTTGGGTCTTTACCTAAGACGTAAGTGCTGGACAAAAAGGTTGCCGTCCTTAGCATTGATATTCATATTGCATGTATTGACCAACTGCCCTCGCCAGCATTAGAGTTGCACAGGCATGCTTGCCCACACAAATGAAAGAGGAAAGAACCTACCGGTACGAGAAATGCTGACAATGCTGGGCTTCAGGCAAAGCAATGACAAGTCGGGAGGCTAACTTGTTTGTCCTGCAAATCACATTCGAGCTACCGACTGTCGAGGACCCGCGGATACTCTCTGGAAAATGCCATGGAAGCAAGCCTCCACTTGCTCCATCCGTGGTCTCGAGGTGAATCAGGTGGAGAATTCCTAAACCAATCGCCCATCACAACGCTACAAGCGTAGAAGCCCACAAGTAACATGTATTCACAGAGCGAACAAAGGCAGAGCACTGGCCCAGGACTCGAGCGTGTCCGCCTGACGAAAATCATCTTCGTGGCTGTGCCGACCGCCTGCGGCATGCCAGAGCAAGTCGGGGGTACACAGCAATCACTGTGTAGGGCTGAATCCCAAAAAATACATAAGGATCAAAAAATCAAATGTTTGGGATCAAAAACAAATCAAAATAGTAATCAAAAATGCACATGATATCTGCTCAAAATTACCAAGTTCCCGATCAAAACAAAATTAAAAGCTTTCCAACCGCCAACCAGCGTCGCAGCACGGTGGTGCGTTGACGATTGGGGGAACAGGCTGGTTGGGGTTGCAGTAGTACTCGTAGCAGTATGCAGTATGCCTAATGCACGGCAACAGTAGTAGCGGCAAAGGGTAATAGTAACAACGAAAGCGAAAAATTACAATTATTGTAGCTTGTAACCGGTAATAGCAAACGGTAATTGTCATAGTAATACTAATTGTAATCCTGATTCTACTAGTCATGCTACTAATACGAATAGCAATACCAATAATAATACTGAGCTAGTAATTATACTACTTAATGGCCACACAAATTTTTAGCCGAACATCGAGATGTCCGGTTCAGATGACTAGGAGCCGTTGATTTCTGGACCAACACAAATGACCACACAACATGAACCTTTATGCTATGCCGCTGCTGACTGACTACCGCAATAACGACTGCTGATGGTACAGCTTCAAAGATGGCTTGGCTCAGCTTGGCTTGGTTCGGCTTCAGCAGGCTGGGGGTGGGTTGGGGGAGCGGCTTGAAAAAAAAAAGCCAGGGTACAGTTCGTGCAATTTCGCAGCCAGCCCTGTTATACAACGGTTTCAGAGAGAAAGACCAGTTTGCGAAGTATTCACGGGCTGCTGATTTTACAATTATCAGTATTTCAGGGTATTGATTATTTGGGATCCCTGTTTGATTTCTCTTGATGCCTGTTTGACTTTTTGTTGATGCCTATCCCACTGTCTAGTCCTTGCTGTCACACCCCGCCGCGTCGTTCGGCCGTGGACGGTCGCATGGCCACGCCACATGGAGACGATCAAATCATGCGATCAAATCAGGCCTGCCCCTTCAACAGCCGTTATAAGGTCCCAGATCCAACCAACTGCAACAAGGCTCGAACTGTCTTACGTCTTACAGACGACCTACGGCTTTCTCGGCAAGCTGTAGATCACCATAGTTGGAACCTTGCTGAAGGATGTTGTCATGTGATGCCAACCGATCTCTCCCCTACTGACTCTACTGTTTGGCTCAGCTGCTTGGCCATAGTCGGAAATCCTGTCATGCTTCTTCGATTTTCACAAGTCCTAGAGCACACTGTCTGCGACCCAACATTCACCCATGTTTGCAGACGTCCTGCTTGTAAGGACGGTCCTGACATCCTCCGATTTCACTTCTCCTTTCGGAGTGGTGAAGTATTAATGTATAAAACTTAGATGCACACCAAGCTCCGCGTTGTGCTCAGTGAAGCAGCGTCTTTCCGAAATTCATTTGCGCAGAGCTTGGGGCCGCAAAACTTCTCCGCGAGAGCCCCCGAAGGGAGCAAGGAAGATCTCTGTCGCTTGGATCGCGAAAATCTTCAGGATCTCAGTGGCGAGGCACTTGGCCTGGGCCCTTGGAGTGGTCCTTGGCGGCTTGGCCCTTGGAGGCTCAGAACGTCAACCGAGCGTTTGGCCTCCAGCCAGGGGCCAAGTGGATCTCACACGCTTGCAGAATCTACCGGGAGCAGTCCTCACACCGGTCTTCGACTTCTTCGGGCGCTGCCTTGCAACTTCAGACCAGGGCATGACTCATGACGGTGTTGGTTGCACTGTGCTTACGGCGCGATGGTGACAGCTGCCATAGCTTCAGCATCTGCGGCAGCCGCAGCGGCCAAGGATGCTGCCGACCGTGCCTTCAGCCTTCCAAGGTCAACAAACGCGCGTGACTGGCGACTTTGAGCCCCCAGAGCAAGCAGACGTGTGCACGGTCTGGGAGCAGCACTCCATCACCGTTGTGGCCGTGAAAATCTTCTGGCCGGCTGCGCGCAAACGACCGTTCAGATCGCTTGCAGAAGCCTGCATCAGGTGACACGATGTTCTGACACTCATCCTAGACACGACAGCTTGGCCTGTGCAAGAAGCGGTACCGTCGTGACACCGATGACAGACAGCTTCTGCCTGGCTTTGGTGGTGCGTCAGCCATGAAGTTACTGACACAAGCGGCGCAAGTGCACGAGGTTGCACAAAACACCAGGCAGCTTGGCTCCGCTGACTGCAAGTCTGCTTCCGACCTGTCAACCATTGAGTAGCAAACGGACAGCACTGGAATCCTGCAAGGGCCCCTGCCAATTGGGCCGAGCTTGCAGCAGTAGTTGCCGCAGATCGGTTCCCTTGGTCGCATGCCGCCGGCTAAACGCAAGAGCACGTTCAGCAACCGTCTGAGGCATCCGACAACTTCAGGTTCATGCTCCTCAAGACCTGAAGGAACTCACCCGAAACAGAGTACATGAAACTTGTGCTCAGCAACCGGCGTGTCATGCCCTCTACCACCTATCTGTTCAAGCCCCGCACTTGCAGATTCCTGCGGGCAGTCACGCTCCTTAGTCAAGAAGGCTACGACGTTGTACCATTTGGCAAGCCCCTGAGGCAACATGGTGTTTAATCTCCATTTGGGACCACGTGGTCTAAGACAATCCGGAAGGAATTGCAATACTGTCGAGAATCCTGCGCTGCAGCCGCAAGAAGCTGTGGATGCATCCAAAGCTCCTGACGCAAAAGAAGCAGACTTTGTCAACTTTGTACGACCAAGTGTACTGATCGTATATGAAAAAGTGCGAGCACAGCATAATCCGCTAGTTTGCTGCCACTTGCAGTACGAGACCGCCAGGTGCCAGGCCTCAGCCGCCATGGCCAGGGCAAAGCCGTCGACACCTCAAGGCCCCACGCCCAAAGCTCCAGGATGCGTTGTGGCTACGAGTTTGGCTGAAAGGGCAGGCCGGCAGACCTACTGCTTGCAGCATGAAGTCCAGGTTTGCACGCCTCGTCGAAGGCACAAGGCCAAAAGCCCTAGCAACTCGAATGACTTGGAATATGTCTCGGCTGCCGGCAGAGCCCTGTTGGCATAGCCTAGCGATCGCCAGTTTTGCTGCACCTGGAGCGCACACCCTCGTCACAATCACGAATAGCTGGAGAGAGTGATTTTCCCGGCGTCGCAACATCACACGTTCAATCTCATCCAGGCACGGCTGCCAAGACCAAGTCCGGATCAGCTTGCAGCTCAATTGATGCCTGAGCCGTGGCATGTGCCATCAGAATCAGCACGCATCCAAGCGCCGAGGTGCCGACACCTTTCAAGGCACGTCCATCCACTCGAACTGCTCTGAACATAAACCTCGAGCCACGGAGCTCTCAACAGACTGTCTTCCCCCGCATCCTGCGGATGCCATCCGCAGCAAGCAAGCACATACCTGGCGTGACACGGAGCTAAGCCCTCAGCGAGAAGTCACCAGCCAAAGTTTCATGAGCATGGCAAATGGCCTCAAAGTCCTGGCGAAAATCCAAGCCGACGGCTGCGGACTCGAGCGAGGAGACTGAAGTGAAAGGCATCGGCGCCTGCCGAATGGCCATGAGAACCATCTCGGCATCGGAGCGGAGCTCCTGGGCCTTGGATCAAACAACCAAGCCTAACCGCGGTGTTCGGACCACTTGCATGCCAACGAGCGATGGTAATCTTCTCAGACCGTCGCAGCAAACTCCAGCGCTTGCCCAGAATTCCCAATGGCTGCCACGACGAGTTCACGATCGCGGCCTCGAGACATGGGAACCACTCCAAACAAGCGAATGTCACACCGCCAAGCCTGAGCACCACACTCAATTCTGCTGAAGCATACTTCAGTGACATACCTTCGATGCCTTGTCGTCGCGTGCACAACTGCCAGAACTTCGAGAGCTCACTCGCAGCGAAATGACCAACCTAGGACCTAGCACAAGAACCTGCATACTGTACCACTGTACCGCACCACACACAGCGGCACAGCGGGGAGGCTCCCCCCGAGCCTAGCCGCCTAGCCGCTCACGCGAACTGCATTTTCAAACATCATTCGGTCTGGGGCCTGGAGCCGAAATAGTAAAGGCTCATGTCCGGTACTTGGGGAAAGACGTCTCCCAGCCACAGGCCACAGAAGATCAAGCAACCTGCTCTCAATAGCTCCTGACAGCCAAAGCAGAAACCACCCACGCTAGTGTGAACGGGATCCCCAAAAACGAAAACGTTGGATGGTGGATGGATCGGTTGTCGCTAACCTGTGGGAGCTGAAAATCCGGACTCGAAGAAATTACATAGCCCGCAGGCCCGCATCAATAGTTGAAATCATACAGCCAGAGCACAGCAGAACTACATAAGTACAAAAGGAACCGGCATTCTGCAGTGCTCGGGCCCGGCGAAAAGCTGTGCCCCAGTAAACCTGAAGATTTCGTCCATTTTCTTCAACCAAACTATCCATGCATTGGATTACAAACACGCTCTGCACGCCTCAGATTTGTCGCGCAGAAATGCTCAGAACAAAGGTTCCACGGATGAGTTGGGCGAGCTTCTTCTTCTCTTTCCCATAATCTTGGCAACAGCGACGATGCAGCGCCAAAATGCTGGGGGAGGGAAGGCCAGATCCAAAGGTCCAACCAGGGGATGCAATGGATTTGATGATAATATAATAATATCGCCATCTTCGGCGTGTATGTTCACACCTGACTGACCTTGCACACCGACTGTTTGGTTTGAGCCATGAGACAGCCACAGTAGCATTCATACTGGAAATGATGTTTCTCAAAGGACGATGCCCTCAAGCAGTTGGAGTTTCATCAACTGCGAACTTCCACACACATACTTGGCGCAGCACCCACAGCTTCCATCATGAAGGTACGATTGCCCCGAAGCTCCTGCGAAGAGAACCATCGGACACCAAAGTGTGCTGGAAACAAACAAACAACGCAAATGAAACGTCCTCGGAGACATGCTGAAGCATTTCCCACCTGTCCAAGAGGTTTCGACCACAGGCTTCACTACACCTCATTTTGAATCAGAAGGAGTCCACTTGACGGCTGAGATGCTGGCTCTCGTTCCACAGCTTCGCAAACGATCTGCGGATCCTGCATACAATAAAAACAAGCTCCAAACGCAGGCTAAACTACCATACAGACCCACCCACTCCTTCTGAAGTTCCTCATCGGCTAGGGACAGAACGAGGGCCTCGAGAGCTGTTCGCAGACGCGACGGCAACTCGAACACCGCGTCATGTTGACCGTTGCCAAGTGTTACCTTGAAGAGTTCTCGGATTCGCACGTCAAGCTGCACAGCCTGCAGTAGGAACCGTTGCCTCAGGGCAGCTTTCCTCTGCAGCACAAACTATGGTTACACTGTTCACTCTCAGCAGCTCGCGGTAGCAATGGCAGCCGTGGCAGTGGCGGTGGAAGTGGCAGCGAGTGGTGGCAGTGGTGGCAGTGGTCGTGGTAGTGGTAGGGGTAGCGGTAGGGGTAGTGGTGGTATCGGTAGTGGGGGTATCGGTAGTGGGGGTAGGCACAGGGGTTTGAGTGCGGAAAGTGGCAGTGGCAGCGGTGTAGTGTTGCAGTGGTGCAGTTCAACGGTGCGAAGGTGTAGTGGTGTAGTGGTGTAGCACAGGTGACCGACATCTGATCAACACGCAGTATACACCCCGTCTCTGACACTTCAATGTTTCTAGAGGCGTGACAAACTCTTCATGTCGCAGCACCATCCAGATAACAAGCGTAACGTTCGGAGGGGCATCAGGACCTGTAGCTACGTCACACCACTGACGATGAGCTCGACTGTTCATCATGCGAGGCTGTCTGCAACGAATGTACTCACATGGTAGAATCAGATAGCATAGGCGCTCTGGTGCCTGCAGCCTTGCGTGCGCAAAGGCCCCTATCAACGCTCCCTCGAAAGCACCTGCTGGGGCAGCTGATGTCGAAATGCTTGCTGTGCTAGCCTCAGAACCTAATGAAGCTCCAGAAACTTCCGAAAGAGAATCCGAATCGCTCCAAGCTACTGAAGTGAATGTTGTCACTGATGAAGCTTTCGGTTTCGGCTTTGGCTTTGGCTTCGGCTTTGCGGTGGCTTGGGCAGCGCTGCCGTCATAGAAGAGTGTAGTGGCGTAGTGGTGTAGTGGGATAGTGTTTTTAGTGTGTAGTGGTGGCACTGGTGCCGGAACTGGTGCGTGTAGTTGTCGCGGCAGTGGCGCCCGGCAATGACAGGGGTCGAGCACATCACGTGCGAACATGAATACACTCTTGCGACTTTGTATGAGAAGACAGAGAACTCCTGCAGCTGGACAGCAATGCTGGCAAAAAGCAATGTGTCTCCGACTCTCTCGTCATCTCCAACTGCACGGGCCAAGCCCCGGACGACGACTTCAGCTCCGGCGCGGCAAATTGAAAGCTTCTCCAGTTCCGCCGCAAAGCCTTTCAACCACCGAGTGTCACTCGTACGATCTGCGGGACCAGTCCCAAAATCCCTAGCCTCCAGCACTATTTCCTCATCACAGCCTCACACGTTGCCACTGTCAGCGCAGCCGAGGGGAGTTTCCGGTTGCTTTGATGCTCAATGCAAAACTCGGGATAGCGCGGATTCCATCTGCAGCATATTGAAGCGACATTGGATGCAGCTTGACCATTCGCATCATGAGACCTCTCAGGCAAGCAACAATTTGCTCTGAACTCTTCTGCCGTCTGCCGTCTGCCTCTGCTGGAACGAGGCTCATCCGGCAAGCTGCCTCTGCGACTCCCTTCATTGCCCTCCTTGCTTAACATGAACCTCCGAGACCCTGGCGCAGTAAGTCAGGTCGCCTCCTGGCTGCTTCAAAGATCAGCTCCTGAGAGGAAAAGGAGGCACATGAAACAACCTTCTGAAAGGGAGCATGACTTTGAAGACCTCATCCAGCAGAACATCGGGAGATGCCAACTTCAGCGCAGAATGATGCTGCCGGACAGCCTGTGTGACATCAAGTATCTACTGTGCTTCCCCGCTGAAGTTACTGTCCTAGCAGAGCCTCCAGAACCACTGCCCTGTCTGCACGTAGCACATCAGGGGCATGCTGAAGTGCATGCCAATTTGTCCGCACAGCCTGGACGTACGACCAATCCAACCGATCAAAGATCGCATCTTGCCCACCTGCAGAACCAAATCCCGGTCGACAACGTCTTCTGCCTGAGAGCCGCCGGCATTGTCATGACATTGTCGGATGGGGCACAAGCACACTTGGAGTCGTGCAGCAAAGCGAAGAGCCATGCCGTCAAGCTGCGCAGCCTGCAGCCGAAATACCGGAGATTCTCTCTGCGGACCCAGATGAGAGCCACCACTTGGAATGGCGGCACAGCTCAGCAGAAAGACATCAGATCCTGCCTGCTTCATGAAGTCGGCATCGCTGAGAAGCAGATCGGCAGCAAAATGCAGGGCGTCCTGGGCCGATTTGCAATGAAGAGCAGTCTAGCTTCCTTCCCAATGAGACCACAGCCGAGCGGCGACACTTTGGGCCGCTGCTTTCAACATGAAGGCTGCGTCGCCCCGCAGACGACCAGACTCGGCTACAGGACTGTCGGCAAGCGCGAACAGCGATGCTTTGGATCCTATGCTTCGCGTGTATAGGACCCTGGCGGCAAACTGGAGGGCACGCCAGGTTTGCTTCACGGCCAAGTCTCGGTGGTTTCCCAAAATGCGGGGCCCGCAGTGTGTGCAGTGGACGGCGCCGAGGCCGGAGCTGACCACGTCCTTGTCGTCCCGGAGCTCCTCCGGCGTCCGGCTCTCAAAAGTGAAGCCGACTCCCTCACTTTTCCCACTCCTCTGAAGCGTACTCCAAGGCTTGCCAGCACTGCTTCACGGCCTCTCGGACCTCGGGTGAAGTGACGCTTTGTGCGGTGCCGCGACCCCCTGAAGCTGAGGTCAAGTCTATGCGCGACGAACCGCGCAGCTTCTCCGAAACGTTTTCGAGTGCCCGCCAGCTTGCCTTGACCTCAGGGACAAGGCGCGGGCAAAGATCCCTTCACGGACTGGGCTAGGATCCAACGGCCATGTATGCCAGGTCAGGATCTGCACCTTGCAGGGGCTGCATATATTTTGCTCCGCGAATCGGACACGTCCTCGACGTGACAAGTGGTCAGTGCAAGACTAGGGTATTGACGGATCTCCTCAGTGCCATATTGTAGAGCCACTCCATGCTGCTGCACTGCCTGCCCACCAAACACATTGCACCACTTTCAACACAAACGGCGGCAAAAGAGAATGTTCAGTGACGAATGGGGATTCTTTCCCTACAGTGCATCCCACCTGCAGCATGAAGTTGCGGTCACTGTAGTAGTTGGACGCATAGGCCATAGCCTTCGTTTTTGCAGCAGTCGTCAGTCTCTACGAGCTCATGGCAAGCATAAAGTCATGCCCAAGACCGCGACAGAGTAGTCCTGCCCCACATAAGAAAAAGGCGAGTGGCGACAAGCAACGGTCAGACTGTTAAGGTGTCCTGCTTCACTGCTTCGGAAAGAACATCTCGGTCTTCTAGGATCCTCCGTGTCTTCACAGGATGCGAGGCGTACTCGAAAGCATCTACGAACAACTCTCTGGGATCTGAGCTCTTGTGTTCCGCAAAGCATGATCTTCCAACTCTGTGGGCCCTGTCCCTGCACATGGAAGTTGCTAGAGGCTTGTCAGCAAAGGCATGACTTAGCAATGGACCATCCGGGCCTGCCGCATTGCTTGGATCATCATGTCTTTGTTACCACGTTGTTCAATCGGAGCATACTTCAACCTGCACTCTACAGCGGGCTAGTCGTGCACTTCTTCCGCCAGGGCTGCACAAACATGCCAAGAAGACGCTTTTGCATTACCAGCAGCCTGCATCTGCAAGTGAAGTTCCTCGAAAGCGACAATGTGGACACGAGCTGCATGCCAGGCTGGGCCCCCGTTGCTGATATGCCGAGTAAATCTTGGCTTCAACTAGCCGTTTCAGGCACATCGAAACTTGGGGCGCGTGCTGGAATCCCGTCGTCATCTTCCACCTTTCCGCACTTCTGCCGCATCAAAGCAGCGAAAGCTGTACGGGATATCGAATAGCAGGACTTCACCAGATGCAGGCCTGAGGCAGGATTTGCCTTGGCGGCGAGTCTGCTACTGACCGCAGCGTGGCTTGTCGAAAAACAGAACAAGCTGCTTGCAGCTCAGCGACACAAAAGGACCGTTGGTGAGCCTCGCAGAAGGAGCCTCTAGCCGAAACCCGCGCCTCATCATGAAGTCAGCCACCTCGCAGTTGCTGCAGCGCTACGCTGCCAGACACCCCGTGCCCTGAATGTTGACCCAGGTTCCCGGCAGGAAGGGGAATGGGGTCAAAGAACTCGAAGTCACCGGTCATAGGACGTATCATCCCAACCACCTTCCACACACATGCTTCCTACATTGACTTTGCTCGTGACACTTGTGAGCAGAACACCGGCGATTTGACCAACCTGCTGAGAGTCGGGGTCGATCACATGCCCCTGTTCCAGCATGTGAAAGGTCCTGCTCAGAAACATAGCCTCTGAGACAGCCTTTGGAACTCCAGAATTATTTGTATTTGTTTCATCCACCCAACGGACGTCTAATCTGAGAGGTGCACTTGCCGAAGTGGATGATGTCAGTGCGTCCGGCATCATCGTTCCTTTGCAGGGAAACTGTCCCCTCACTCGCTTGAAGCCTCCGGGAGCCTGCTTAGCAGAGGAGCTGCATAGTTAAATAACGTTTTCGATCCTTCGAAGGTCGCCATCAACGGGGCTTTGTAAGCTGAATTCGTCGAACAGTGTCTTCCGAGTACTAAACCACAGAAAGGATCCGACCACAGCTACCAAAATCAACAAGTCAAGGAGAGAGTACGACATGGGCGTGCACTATGGAAAGATGCTGTTCAAGCAGGCCAAAAGTTACAAAGAGGCCCAGGCTGCATGACAGCGGGATCCACACGCTGGCCTGGAATGTGGTTGCCAGACAAGCTGAATTTGCGTCGCAGGCTCTCTGAGGCCCCAAACGCTGCGCATTCCAAATCCCCATGGGCCTAACGGCATGCGATCAAGGCTGCAAGCGACGACAGCAACCCTAGTGACCTCGTGGCTGAGGAATTGGCACGCTGAAGTCCGGAGGATCGAAGACCAGCATGGATGTTGACTGCATCGAGTAAAGATGCCCGTCATAAAGCAAGGGCTCGTTGCCTGCAAGAACGGATCTTGTTAGGACTTCGTGGTCTCGCTGAATCTCAGCTGCATTTCATTGCACCACCCTGTGCTGTTTTGGTGGCCTTTCGGGAAGCAAACAGACTCTGGCATCAAGGAGACAGGCAGCCCAGCAGTCCTGCATACAAATTTTGTATATGGACAGAAGGAGCAGCCGGACGGCAGAGCAGCTGCAGCAGCTGTCTCGAGTGGTAAGCCAAGGGAATGTGCCAGGCGCATGGCACGGTCCTCATCAGCGAATGACCCACATGGTCAACAAACGGAAAAAAAAGGACGTGGCACCACGATTTCTACCGCTGGTCCAGCAAGTCATTGCTCTCTGTAGAGTAGGCTCGCTCCAGTTGGCGCCTGCAGGGTGGGTCCAAGTCCAAGCACTCCGGCAGCACCACTCCCGGACGCAACTCCACAAGGGCCGAGGCGGCCGAGGGCCGAGGGCCGGGCTGCACTTCTGAGAGACCACGGCGCTGAGTTGGCGTCAAGGCCTGGCCGAGGCACGGCCGAGGCACGGCCGAGGGGCGCTCGGCGGCGTGCCTCGTAGGCCTTTCGCTGACGCAAGGCAAGGACCTGTGAGGCGTCAGAATACGCCAAAATATGCCAGGAAGGAGTTACACCAGAAATCAAGCCCAACACCATTTCCGCGGATTGCTCAGGCTTCGGAGGCCTCACTTCGTGAAAAGACAACATCGACATCGACGTAGCCGCTGTTCGCTCTTCGCTTTTCGCTCGGTGGCCGGCCGGTAGTAGAGTGTAATCGGAAACAAGTCGGGCGTCGGCACTTCCGGTGCCTCGCCAGGCCTTTTCAGCAAATCACAGCATCTTCCAGTCAATAAACCTCAGGACACCCGAGCCTGTACCATTTTCCCTTTGCATCTCGGAGCTTGACGTGGTCGTAGCTCGGCTCCTGTCCGTCAGTTTGAAGCTAGCAGCTGGCACGCGAAACAGCGGAGAGAAAGATTGTCTCGGCAGCCTGCCTGGACACCCTCCGTAGCAAACTTGTCCGCCAAGAGCTGCTCCATGTGTTCCCTCTCCAAGTAGGAAACTTCCTAGCAGGTCGAAACGCTCCTGCAAAGGGATGCTAGGCCAGGGAGAGATTCGGGATCCGAACCAAATCGAAGCCACGTTGAGCTCGAGAGGAACTGACCTGCGCGGCATTGACGGATGCGGATTCCGGGATTCCGGCTCCTCTCGTGCCGCATTGTCAAGCTGACCAGGACTGCAGGTTCCACGAAGGGGGCCAGCGCTTGCGAAAGCACCTCCTTTCGAGCACACCACAATGCCACAATCTGCAGGTCTCTGACCACTTTACATCGAACATCTCTGCAGCTTGCCTTGCGAACTTGGGGGGCCACCGCGTGCGTCACCTGCTTGCTGAGCTGCATCTCCTCCAGCATTGGAAAGCAAGTACCCCTTGCAGCCCATGTGTCTGGACCGGACCCTCCTGCGGAGTCTCGGGCAATGGTATCTCCGGCCTTGGCACACTCGAAGGCAAGCATGTAAGTAGCAGCTTAGATAGCGACTGCTTGCACCAAGCTCTGAACGTCTTCACAGGACGCAAGAGTTGAGTACCTGCTGTCTGCAGCTGTTGGGTGGTGACTGTTCCAGGAGCTACACTCTTTCAGCGTCGGACCATCAGATGAGACCACGCTTATCCAACCTGCACGACCTCACGTTTCAGCATGACTTTGACAAGACTCACACACTGCAGAAAACAGTCTCCGGCACAGCAACTCCGGAAAGCTGGCGTTGAGAGCATGGCCTGTGTCATCGGTCACCAGCAGACGCTTGCCCGTTGGTCCTGTTCCAATCTCCACAACCTTCACCAGGCATGCACTCACCAACATGCAACATAACGTTCGCTCGGCCTTGACTTGGCTTCTGTTCTGCAGCTTCCCCAGCTGCCGGCTATCCAACTCCTCGCTCTCTCGCATGATCCTCAGCCATGCTGCAACGTCAAGGAAACTGAACATTCACAGCACGAGCAAGTTCGTTCATTTGCAACCTTCGCCCGCTAGGATCAGGACGCTCCTCCGACGACGTCACAGACGTCTCCAACATCCTTGGCACCACAATGCTAAAGGCTCGAAGTCACTGCAGCAGCTCAGGCCAAGGATGCAGCAAAGCGTGCCGTGGGCTTGCTGAAGTCGTGCCGTGCTGCTTTCGCAGCGGCTTCAATCCTGACACCGACTTTTGTCTCTTTGCTTCACCCTTCCCCAGCCGCAAAGAAGCAGCGACCTCTTTGCTCGAGCTTCGCCTCGCAGCTCCTCCGGGTCGCAGAAAAGACGCGCAGCGAGGCGTGAGCGGCTTCTGCCAAACGTCCTTCTCGACGATTCGAATGAGAGTTTCGCCTGTGGTGGCCACCACACTCACCTGTGCGTTCGGAACAAGCAATGCTCGCCACCACAACTACCAAAGATGCGAAGACCTGAGGCGCTGACCCATCCTCTCAGGCCGTCCGTGTCTTCGATCGCGATGCGCTTGCCAGTAGGCCCGGAACCTTCTCTGCGGAGCGGAATGCTGACCCATCACTGCATGCAAATTTAGCTTAAGATCCCGCCTATTTCCACGACCTCTGCTCGGCACCTCACATGATGGCACAGCGCATATAGCGTAGACGCATGCAGTATGTCAACTCGATGAGCTGTTTTCAGCCAGTGGCCCATCCACAAGCTGACCAATCTTGTCACTGTCGAGCTCTTCCGAAGCACGGACTAACCTTGATTCCACAGAGCTCATGCCTTGTGGTCGAGTCGTACCCTCTGGCTGAAAACTGAGAGGCTGGCGCGCCACCAACGACTTCGCAAATGTCGCCAACATCGAAGCGCGCTGTGGGCCTGAACATGTGATCCAAATGACAAGTACCAGCCCCTGTGCACAAACAGTCTTGTTGAACTATCACCTGCATGATACCCATTTTCAGAAGCTTGGATGTAACACCAAATCAAAGCTGGTTGATAGTGGAAGGCAATGCTAAGGACACGTGCTATAGCTCACTGAGGACCCGACTTGCCGGCGTCATTGCGAAGAAACGATACCGTGGCTCCTCTTCCAATGTGAACTTGAACAGGTCATCATGCTGGACGTGGACAGAATCTGGAAGGAGAAATTTGAAGCTCCAACCTGCATCATCGTTCGAGTTGTGCTCGCGCAGCACATCTTTGCTTGGACCCCATGAGAAGGCCTTAAACTTCAGCTTGGCTGCTCCAGGCAGAACTAACTGAACAAGCAAACTTCCAACTTCGGCTGTGGCGGCCTGGTCCAACTTTGCAAGGTTCTGTGTCGGTGCATTCTCCCTCTGCCGTCGTGCCACTGGTGCTGACGGCCGATTGAGGAAGCCAGCTTGCCTTAGCAGTCCATGGGTTCGTCGCGCACGCTCGTTTCTGTGAACCGTTCTTGTAAGCAAGGGGCATCAGCTGCTCATGAACGATGGCCTTGCAGCAACAACAGCCACTGCAACTTCAAAAGTGGACGCCGATACTTTGCTGCCACATCCGCAATAAGCAAGGCGGCCACTGTACCTTAATACGCCTCCTGCACATATCGCACCTTCTTCCCCCCGGCACAACCACATGCTGTGTCTGCAGAACACCATGCCCTTCGTGTCTGAGCATGTTGCCACTGCAGGCGACTCGGGCAAATGCCGACGCCTGATACCGACGACACTTACTTCGCATATAAGTGCCGCATGAAGCCATCAGGTTTCTTTTTGCGACGGTCTTTTTGCACTATATACATCATGGTATATTCATACTGATGTCGAACTTGTGCTGCTAATGCTTGAGCCGACACATGAAGGTGAGAATTACGAAACTTGGAATGGTGTCACATTCACAACGTCGTTCGATTCACAAGGATCGCTTGTTGCGGTTCATTAGTCGCATGCGCTTGCCACGATTATCTTGACTGACTGGACCGAGCATTACAAACTGCAGGACATCAACTTGTGTTGCGAGCGTTCTTATGAAGTTCACCGGAGTTTCAGAAGAAAACGAATGCACACAATCCGAACGACTGAACAAGGGCATACTCCGCCAGTCTTGTATCCACAAATGTGGGCATCGAAACTTGTCAAGTAAGAGAGAATGAACATAAACAATCACATATTTGGGCCATGGAATATTTGAAAAACTTTACAAAACGTCGTGCCCATCGCCTTGAACCATTGAGCCGGAATTTAAGGAGGGGGGGCTTCACGCAAGTAACCCAAATCCAAAACCCTAAACCCTATTTCAAAATCAATCATCTTTCAAATCACTCCAGAAAATCTTTCACCGAATCTTCAATGTGCACTCACTCATGTCACTCATGATGCGACAATTCAAGAACGTGAATCACTCTGCAACGGCTATTTTCAGGAATGGTGGAATGCCTGTCAACGATCCTTCACTCGATCTTTGAAGCATGGCTTGCCACTCGTGAGAGATGCAAACCATGCCGCGGATCACGAAAAACCCCTGTGAAATGTATCCCGTCGTCATGCCAGACTGCATAGACGACGTCTTACGGCTTCCTACGGCGCAACAGGTTGGCTTGACTACCCCTGCAAAAAGGTGTCACGAACACGAGAGCAGGTGGTTTCAAGTCTCGGCCAGTGCCTCTGCACTGCGTAAGCTTGAGTGGGATGCGGTGGATGGACAAAATTTTCTCGCACGAACTCTGCCAAGAATCTGTCGGCTAAGAACTTATGTTTTGAAAGTCAACAGGCTTCACATTTTCAAGTTTTGGCTCTTGCATGCGTCGCCGCTGCCCCAATCCCCTCCTCGGTCTCAAGTGGTCGGGTCCCAGCACGCGTGCGCATCGCCTTTGAGCCAAGGAGGGGTTCAATCAATCATCCTTCACTCCAGAAAATCTTTCAAATCTTCAAGCTGAGGGCGGGCCACCCTCCTTTGCCAAAGGGGGCTTAAGTCCCCCTTAAAGCCGCCCTTAAAGCCCCCTTAAAGCCCCCTTTAAAGGGGTCTCCCTAAAGGGGGGGGGAGGCGAAGGGTCGAAGCCCTTAAGCTCCCCCTTAAGCCCCCCTTTAAGCCCCCCTTTAAGCCTCCCTTAAGCCCCCCTTTAAGCCCCCCTTTAAGTCCCCCTTTAAGCTCGACACTCTAGGGGGTTTAAAAACGAAGAAAATAGAATTCATCCCTTGAAGTTCCCCTCAAGCCCCCTTTGAGCCTCCATTAAGCCCTCTGAAGCCTCCTTTAAAATTCCCTTTTAGCTTCTCTTTCAAAGCCTTGAAGCCGTAAGACATGAACAAAAACGTGCTCACCACTCCACAAGTAGAAGAAAGCCACGAAAACGCTTTAGAGGATCAAAAACGAAGAAAATAAGATTCATCCCTTGAAGTCTCCCTTGAAGTCCCGCTTAAGCTCCCTTTTAAGCCCATCTTGAAGCCTCCTTTAAGCTCCGCTTTAAGCCTCCTTTAATTAAGAGATGCTCACTGCCCCACAAGAAGAAGAAAGCCACACTTTAGGGGGGTTGAAAACGAAGAAAATGATTTCTCCCTTGGAGCTGAAGTCCCCTTAAGTTCCCTTTAAGTCCACCTTGAAGCTCCCTTCAAGTCCTTTTAAGCCCCTCTTTAACCCTCCCTTTAAGCGGAACTCCCCCACAAGAGAAGCAAGCCACACGAAAACGCTTTAGAGGATTGAAAAACGAAGAAATAAAATTCATCCCTTGAAGTCCTCCCTTTAAGCTCCCTTTGAAGTCCCCCTTTGAAGCCCCCTTGAAGCCCCCTTTAAAGCTCTTTGAAGCCCCCTTGAAGCCCTTTTAAAGCTCCCTTAAAGCTCCCTTGAAGCCTCCCTTTTAAAGTCCCTCTTTAAGCCCTCTTAAGCTCCCCTTTAAGCCTCCCTTTAAGCCTCCCTTTGAAGCCCCCCTTTGAAGCCCCTTGAAGCCTCCTTTAAAGTCCCTTTGAAGCTTCCTTGAATTCACTCTAAGAAACATGCAAAAGTCACTAACGTGCATTAGTCGGCCAGACATTTCTTTCCTTCCTTCGAAGTCTTCGAAGCTCTCCTTTGGAAACAAAGACTTGTGAATTAGGAGTTTCGACTTGGGTTTGTTTTTGAAAATCATCGTCGTTGATGTGAGGTAATTTGTAACAGCGAAGAGTGCATTGTTTTCAGTCAGTGAGGCACATGGATCAGTAGCAGGCGCATCAGTCGAGACACTGGTCTTCAAAAAGGTGACAAAGTGGCTCCGACTGTTGTTACAGCTTTTTTGGCTGCAAAACTTTTGTTGGTTGGTAGGAAACAAAGCAAGAAACCAGAAAGCCAAAAATAGAAAGAATCATGGGGCATTCCAGAAATCCAGATTTGACATGGTTCAATTCAAGTTCCAACGCAGGTTAAGTTCAATCCAGGTTCAAGGTTCAACCTATGAATCCAAGTGAGTCGTAGTAGTAGTAGGAGTAGTCCCACGCCTGACACTTGAACATTGACTGGAGAAGAGTGCTTCGCACTCCGTCGCCGCGGCTAGAGGCGCCTTCAAGTGTGCATCCTTTTGCTTGCAAAGAAGAAACAATCCGGAGACTTCTCCAACAGCTTAAAGTCTGGATCAAAGGTGAGTGAATGTGTTCTCAAATCTTCAAGGTTAGCTGCTGCACGAATGCTCAATCCACCAAGCTTTGCACACACGAGTGCATAGAGCCTTCAACGATGGTCTTGATCGTACTAAATGCCAAGCCACAACTTCTTTAACCCCGCTACGGCGTAGTCGTCGCTCCATCTAAGCACAAAAAACTCACAGAAAAAGCAAGTTCCACGAAGAACAGGCCTTCCCACAAAGGCAACACTGCTTCTTGGGAAGAGCGTTGCGAAAGATCGGACCCAAGAAAGATTTTGGAGTTCCTTTACTTGGAATCACGACAGACATTCCTAGGCAAACGACGGTTCAGGATTGTCAACTGAGCACTCTGAGCTTGCATCAGAAAGTTCATCTGACTCTGCTGTTGCTGTAACGCGGTGTTCTGGTTGTTCAGCATCTGCAACATCAGCTGCTGCAGTTGGTCCGAACCCAAAGTGGGCGTCGGCGGAACTGGAAGCTGAACAGGTGCACCCGTTGGCGCACTTCCACTCCCTGGCACCTGTGCTGCTGTCGCAGGCGGTTGAGCAGATGGACTTCCGGGACTTGGTCCAAACAAGTCGAAGTCCATTTCCTCAGGCACAGGCGTGCTGTGGGGCGAACTTGCAGCACTCTCTGCCGGCTCGGGTGAGGCCATGGCACTTCACAGCTCCTGGACTTTCCTCAGGAGCTTCGCTACCATGTGAAAAACAGAGCGCGCAGCACTCGGTCTTTTTCTTGAGCCAAACGCGGGCGCAGCTCAGCGTCTTTGGGCTCTGCTGACAGTGAAACAACTACAGCTGTCTGTCTCCAAGCAAAGCACTTCAGAACTAACCAAAACGAGACGAAACGAACATGCAGTCACTCACCTAACTCAAAAGCACTCCTAACAGCTTCAGCATGCAAAACATCAGGACATCCAAGGTGGCATGGGATTTTCACACAACATGCTGTGTATTGTAACATGCTGTGTAGCCTCTCAAAAAGCATTGTCTCACAATGCTTTGCTATGATTTTGTGGTTGCCGCACGCTTTGCCAGCAAAGCAAGCACCGTGTCTCGAACACAGCAAGACTCCACTCAAAACGTCTCAGCGGCTTTGCAGGAGAGTTTTCAGATCCTAAAACTCTCAGATTGTGTCTGTTCACTTTGTGCGCAGGCTTTAGAGATGCACATTGCAGACAAGATTTCGTTCAGAAAGAATTTTCCAAATCCCCACCTCTGCATTTTCACTTCTAAGAGGGCGAGACGTGCTTCGTGCGCTACAAAAAAAACATCAAACTTGACACACTTGAGGAGAAAGCCTTCAAGGGAAGCTCGAGGCTCAAGGTTCAAGAGGTTTCAGGTCAAGTAGGAGGTGTGAATGGAGTGCATGCGTCTTGCAACAGCGGCAACACAAACTTCGTTTGCACTTTTTCAACCTTTTTCGTGTTACTTTTCGAATCACAGTGAATCATTGGCATCACGCTCAAAGTTGCGCTCAACTGAGCATTTGTTGAGCCCGTTCAACGTCCACGCATTCCAAACCTCATAGCCACCCTGAATCTGTATGGAGTTTTCCACCGCAAGGCTGGGGTGTCAAGTTCACAGTGGCAGCAGGACAGTGAAAATGGAGATGATAGTGAACATGCAGATGCTGCTTCGCCTGGTGGTGATAGTTCTGCTTGTGGTGCCGGTTGAGCTCATGAGCATGAAAATCAACAATGAGAAACCTGATTAATTTTGTTTGAAGGCGCCCTCCAGCCGGTGCGGAAGCACTCTTCTCCAGATTGTTTTTTTTCTTTTCGTCTTGCATATTGGGGCTTGGTTGGTGTTGGTTGGGTGAGGCCTTTGACCTGTGACTGTGATTTGAAATTCCGCCTCAAAACGCTTTGACTTGGCTTTGTGCGACCACAAGCGAAAATCACTATGTTTTGCGATGCGGCTGGCAGGGGACTGAGTCCGCTGAAACCGAGTGAGTGATGCCAATTGCTGCAGTGCGGATTATTGGCGTGCCTAGTTCTGCGAGGCCATGCTTCGGTTTCGTCGATGCGTCCACAGACAACGTTTTCCAACATGCGAAGCATACTCATCGTCAATCTGCTCAGTGTTTTACTGAAGCCGCGATCCTGAAGTGACAATAGTTTGAAAAGACATCCTAAGCAGTGCCACATCAGGTCTTTGCATCGATTGAACCTTCCAGCAACCAACATTTTAGGCGCTGGCAAGAGCTCGAAAAAGCACCTCACGCTTGCAGACAAGACGCAACCTGGTTCATTTGAGTGGTTGGACACAGATGGACAGCGCCCACTGCGCTGCCTGACACTTGAACAGTGATCATGGACCTGCAAAATTGAAGTCAATAACACGGAAATGATTGGTCATTGGGAAGGTGTGAGGTCAAAGGGAAGTTGCAGCGTTGTGCTGGTTCAGTACTGGCATGGCAGAAATGACCTGGATGCTTGCTGGCCAATTGCTTATGATGCACGAATCCCTGCCAATGTTGAAAAGCGAATTGTCTGCACGCTGGATCAACAATATTGCCTGCACGGAGAAAGGAGAGCATGGTTGGTGGGCGTTTGCACTCTTAACAAAACTCGGTTTCCAAGTTTATTGTGTCGATGTGTGTTTGTTTCCTTGATTCAATGTGTTTCTGGCTTTTGTTTTGTCAACTCTCTTCTATATTCCACGAAAAGGTGTGGCATTCGTTGCCAAAAAATTGGTGCCAAACGAAGAGCCGGTTTTTTGGGGGGTTGGAAGCTGCTCAAAAAAACATGCCGCGGACAAGGAGCCTCCACAGTGGTTGCTTGGCTCTGCTTGAATGAAGTCTTTCACCGTGACGCGGCCAATTTGCAGGAAACACCAACCACATCAATTGACAGCGTGAATCAAATACAACTGCACTTGGGATGCCACCCAAAGTGGGTCAAACAAAAGCGTCTACTACTGCTGGTGCACGTGGCAGGACAGTGCTATTAAACCCAACATGTTTGGGAAGCTCACTGCGCATGATTCGTTGACAGTATCGTGTTTAAAATCCGACTCACTCGCAGCTGTTTGGCTGGTTGCGAGTGAAGTGAGAAGACTACGTGACGTAGCTTGAGAAGTTTCCAAGTTTGCCAAGTGACGGCATCATGTGCTGGAAAAAGAGCCCCGTGTTCCAAGTTGACACATTGATGTCATGCAGTTTTTTGTTTGTCACACAGGTTAGATTCATCTCAGTTGGCATTTCCTGAACATTTGCTCCTCGTTGCATCATGGCGCCACGCCGCGAGGACAAGAAACAACAGGCAAGTCTGCAATGAACATTACGCGGCGATGGATGAATGGAATCACGGGACATGGATTAAGATGCCGGACGTGAACATGCGAACATGACCAGAACATGTACATGTTGACATAAAGACCGTACCCATGTACACGTGTTCATGCAATGCATCAGGCAGGTAGACAGGCATGTAGATACAGATAGGCAACAAACGTATAGACTCGCATAGGCATACATACATACATACATACATACATACTTACCTACCCATGTATGTGCATACATACATACATACTTACCTACCCATGTATGTGCATACATACCTACATACATACATACATACATACCGTTTTGATATCTCTCACACACACATACACATTCATTTACACAATTGAGCTGTGATCGTTGCCGTAAAGCTGTGTACATCGCTGTGCTCTGGAGGAAAAAAAGACATGGTTACAGGAGTACTATGACAATCCTGGTTACGGTGCCGTGCTGGCAATTGGAAATTGTTTTCTGCTGGGTTGATGTTGCTGATCGGGGTGGTCGGTGGCAATCTTGGTGGGGACAAACTAATTATGAGATAGTGTTCCACCATACTAGGTCAATTTGTATCCGAAAGGGTTGCCTGCAAGATTGCATGCACATCACGTGTATGAATAAGAGCCAGAGATTGATGGACAGATTGTCGACGAAGCTGTTAGAAATCGGTACCACTTCCGATCAAGTACGGATAAAAAAGAGAGGTGCTCTCTGACACCGATGTTGGTTGAAGGTTTAGCTTGTTTGGATTCCGAAACTCCAAGTCTGGATGTTGTGTCCTTGTGCTGTTTATGTGTGCTCGATCAACGCGAAGGTCCGCCTGGTGGGACGGTATCAAACCTGACCGACCAGGAAATGTGCGACCACGTCGAGATGCTTGTCGAACATCTTGAAGATGATGATCTCAAGAAGCGGATAAAAGCGGCAGAGGCCATGTCTGCGTACATTGCCGATGATACATATTTGCCGGAGAAGATGCCGGTCCACCCGGCCCAGGTGTTGGCAACGTTGTTTCACAAAGCCATCCCTGATAGATTAGCCTGCATCAGTGCAGCCCGGTGCCTAAGTATCATGGGAAGAAAGGCCGCACCTTACGCTTCTGGCGCGCTTACGAAAGTCTTACAGAACAGTGGCAGCGATTTGAGATACGAAGCCCTGGTGGCTTTGGGCTACCTGGGGCCCGGGGCAGCTCCGGAGGCTGCGGCGGCTGTGGCAGGACGTGCCATGGACGACGAGGATGCTCGTTTACGTCGCCAGGCGCTGCATACTTTGACCATTTTTGGCCCAGATGCTGCCCATGTTTCGTCTGCAGCCATTGCGAAGGCATGCCACGATGAGGACACAGACGTGCAAGTCGCAGCTATCAAGTGCATGACTGCAATGGGTTCGGACATTGATTGCAGTGTTGCTGGTCCCTCGCTGGTCAAGGTTTTGAGTTCAGGATCGCAAGAGATGAGGCGTTTTGCAATGGAAACAGTTGCTGTGATTGGCTCTGGACTCGCCAGCTACGTGAGTAAGCCAATTGCAGAACACTTGCGTCCGCTTCCAGGGAGCGATACGGAGCTTCTCTTGCTGGCGGTCATCGCTTTGGAAGCGTTAGGGCCAGAAGTAGTTTACGAGCAGGAAGTCCTGCTTGCTAGAGCTGTGAAAGATCCAGAAATCGAAGTTCGGGAACGGGCATTTCTAACGCTGCGAGACGCAGGATGCGTAAAAGGCATGATGGGTTCTATGATGCTGGAGGAGCGCATTTTCTCACCAGAGGTTCTCGCAGCCTCGAAATTGGCTGTAGACGACAGCGATTCTGGTTCGTCGGCATCATCTGATTCGGACTCAAGTGCTGAACTGGAGAGTTTCGGAAGTGAAGCAGCAGAAGAAGATGAGCAGGATGATGCTGAAGACAGCCTTGGGCTGGCTGAGGCCTCACGCGAATCACCCGCCGCCAAGTTCTGTTCAGCACCGGTTAGATTGCTGTGCTTCAGTTTTAGCAGCTTAGCAGTTTCAGTATTCAATTTGAAGATGCTTTTTACTTTTGTGCTTGAGCTATGCGGCAGAGAGGACATCGACGCCGAGGAGGCAGAGCGCCTCCGTAAGAGCCTTATGCAATGGTCTTGATGCCGGCGACGGTCTGCAGCAGCGACCTCCAAAGCGATTGTCGCATTGTCTCACAGTTTCACACAGGCATATGATTTCATAATGCCGCAGGCCGCAGGAACACGTTCATGTCCGTTTCCCTTTCGAGCATGTGCCCTATTCAATTCCCTGTTCGGGACGCAATCGGTTGCATCAACGTCATCGCCGGCTGGGCATATGAACTGCCCTCAGCTTTGGCCGAGCAACAGCAATGACTGCAAATGCCCTTGTATCACCGTATCACGCATACTCACACTGGCTTCCAACGAGTCTGATGGCATGTTAGATTGTTTTGCTACTTTCGATGTAGGTTATCCGGACCCATGGGACGCACATGCATTTCATGGGCGCTGCCAGTCTCTGTCGTGCTGGTCGTCAGTGACTAAGCCATCTGTTTGCGACTTTAAGTTGCGGTCGGCGATGGACAGGTAGCAGTGTCAATATGAAAGCTAGCTGCTAGCTCAAGCCACATCCCGAAGTGCAGCATGGAACTCTGATTTTTCTCATGCCCAGAGCCGAAACGATCATAGATGTCATAGATGCTGTTACGATTATTTCGTCCTCTCTCCAAGGTGGCGTCGGCACAGCAGGACTGCACATACCTGATCTGTCCAAGTGGGCATACTCCGAAGATTCGAGTGACTCCGCCGCTATGTCCGAGCCTCGGTCATCCTGAAGTGTTTGTGCTCTTCTGGGTCTGCATCTCCATTGTAAGTAAGCTCCCACGGCATGACGGCGTGGTGGAAAAACTAGTACCTAGGATGCCCGAGTCGCTTATTGAAGGCTTATTGTGTTTGAGGCTTCGCTAAACCCTTCATGTATTGTGCAGAGCGGCATCTAAGAACCTCAGGCAAAGGGCAGTGCGACGTTGCCGTCGACCTGTACACGTGCTGCGACCAACTCTGCAGCGACTTTAGCTGCCGGGGTGCGTCTGAGCTCAAGGCAAATTCTTCGGAGATCGCGGCTTGGCGGAAGCACGAGCATGTGAAATTCTCGGGGACACTCTCACTGACTTGGATCCTTGCTGCTACGGTACAAGATGAACGTAGGGGAACACTGTCTCTCTGTTTTGCTACATTTCTTTTGGTGAAGGTCTGCCGCGGACAGTGCGACAAGTTGAGGGATAGGTCGCGTTGTTGCGACATACTCCCAGTCCAAGATGAGCGTGCGCCGCCTTCAGTACTTGTGGCGCATGGCATGGCATGGCTCATTATGGCTCCGACCGGCTGTTTGCCACGCGCCAGGCCTGCAGCTTCTCCGGGCTTCGGTGGCCGGCAAGGCGCGAGCGCGCCAGTTCTGGCAGAGGGGCCCTCCATAAAGGAGTGAGTATACATAGGTCCTAGGTAGGTGAGAAGGTGTATATAAAGTTGTGTGAAGGTCTTCGTTCCTCACTCCAGGCAAGCCAAGTGGATCGCCTGGTGTCCATGTCAGTTGACACGCATCTGACCCTTCCTGGTGGTGCGGGGGCGCCAGCCTCGGGCCTAGGTTACTGGGTCTGATCGGTCTGATCAGTGTGGTTTTTTGCAGGGGTTGCATTTTGCTGCACTTCACGGACACACTCAAAACATGAGGCCTCAGAGCTACTGCGTTTTTTCTTGTTTCTTCTTCTTTTGGTTTGGGCCCCGCAGGCGATTGATTGATGGCCGAGCCGACGTCAATGCGGTGGACGCACTCGGCTGGGCTCCACTGCACCTGGCTGCTGGTGCAGGCCAGGCAGCCAGGCACCCCGCCCCGTCATGTGGGTCCGCGCTTCTCCGTCTGCAGGTCGGATTGGTGCCATGAACTTGCTCATCGACTCTCGGGCCTCACTGGCCCGTCAGCTTCGCGACCTTACATGCTGTGGGATCTTGCAAAGTTGCAACACTTGCTTGGCCAGGCCATTCCGGATATACGTTCCGGAGACGGCTGCCGTCCAGCAATAGGGAGCGACACATGATCTTAGCCTGTGTGCATCACGATCGAGACACAAGAGGTTTCTCGATGATTGCCAAGGTTTGGAACCTTTGGATGTTGCCCGCCAAGCTGCGCAGCGATTCTCTTAGCTTTCCCTGTGCTTCTCATGCCACATTGGGCCATCCACAGACCCTGAGTTGCATGAAGCCGTTAAAGCATGACCCTGGAAAGGTCGCCGCGGGTTGGCCAGGGCCAGAAGGATCTCGCAGTCCTGTTGGCTCGTCGCGTTCGAGTCGGGATCTTGATTTATTTCAGAGATCATGTGACACTGCTGTACCAGTTGATGCTATCGGTGCAACGTGCTGCCGAAGAATCTCACAGACGACTGCAACAACAAGCACCACCTCTCAGTTGACGTGCTAGAGCAGGCAGTGCAGTTATCTGTTCTGAGGCATGGAGAGACGAATTGAACCTCACTCAAAGTTCGTGAGACATAGTCAGTAGCTAGGATTATGCGCCGTGTCGTGGCCGAAGGGGTCGCGTGACTTGCTCAGCATCTCGGGATTTGTCCGGACACACTGGAGCGATCCACCTTTGATCTGTGAGGGTAGATGCAAGCTTCTTTGCCATGCATTTGTGGTTTGCACGCCCAGTGCACTTCCCTGCAGAGGGGGAGTAGGGGAAGTTCAATCTTTTTCAGAAGTTGAGAGGCTCATGCACACCCTTGTGCGAAGCACACGGAGTGGGGTGAGCACCTGATTTCGCTGTATTTCGACAAAGGGTGATAAAGGAGAGCATCGGGATCGGGAAGTTCTTTGGCAAGTTGTTTGGAATGCCATTCGAATGCTCGAATCTCGGACTCCAGGCGCTTGGAAGTACACTATCATCGTGCCTTGATGTCGACTCACTTTGCTAAGTCTCCTGTATGTGTGGCTGTTGATGCTTGCGATTGTCCTGATGATATCGTTTTTCCTGAGCTGTGTCGACGCAGGAATGCTTTCTGTCCTCACTGCCAATTTGTATTCTGTCGCCTGCAAGCAGAGCCGCCATCTGTGACGCTTTGTGGGGAAGCCGTGTTCAGCAGGAAGGCTGCCTGGCCCCCGCATCATCCCACTACAATGGCAGGTCCGATGTTAGTACCAGCCGCAAACATGAAGCTAGAGGCCTGCCTTTTGTAGCCGGCCCCCACAGTCTGATGGGTGCAGAGAAAGTCTTGAGACTTTACGAGCATGCCCTCAGCCGAGCGCCTACTGCCATCACCGGAGTGGTTGCTGGATCGTACGGGCCTCTGAGTGCAGCAATTAAGTAGTCGACATCCCGTTCTGGCAGATAGAGAAGCGCATGTTCCTGACATCGATGGGACGCTAAGCCCTAAATCTTGCCTGTCGACTTGGACATTGTTGGAGCCGCTGTTGATGAATGTACTTCCGTCGTCATGTCTTGTTGAGACATCCATGCGCGAGTTCTGTGGACTCCACCGACGAATCTGCAGTACGTGTTCATATCTGATATATCAGCGAGGTCACTCAATGCACTTCACATGATCGACTGCAGAATCGTCTGCAAAGCCTGCTGCATCGCCTTTTTCAGCCTTGGCTTGTCCTTGTTTGATGACCAAAGTTTGGTCCTGCCTCGTACTGGTGATTTTTGCAGCGGATGTGTTTCCCGCACGTTTCCCCATGAAATTTCTGGTCTCTTGGTCTCCCTGATGGATCCTGCTGGTGACGTGATGTCAAAGACTCAAAGCCATTCGCAGGCTCGGCTTTGTGGGGGATGCCGTTGCCAGGGCCTTGGGTGTGCAGAGAGAGTGACTTCCCTCGCACAGCTGAGAGCATGCGCAGCCAGAGGCGCAAGAAGTTGAGCATCGCCGTGCGGTTGGTTCGGCCTTCGATGGCCAGAGAAGTTGCCTGGATGAAGAGTTGACTCCGTGTGATGCACGGCCGATGATCCGAAGTCCACTTGACATGTCTTAGCCACAGTTGCAATGCTTTGACTTCCTTGAAGCTTCTTTGCTCGAATGCCTGTCGTGAAGCACACAAGGACCCGGAACCAATGTTGAATCTTGCACCGGGTTCAAGGTATTCAGGACTTCTGGCAGGGTGGCAGTGGGGTGTACCAGCGAAAGAGGACATGATGACAAAGCCCACGCCATCTGCGAGGTCTCTGATTTCTGCTGAAGCCAAGCTTCTCAGGTTTGAGTCTGCACTCGCACAATCTCCGAGCCCCAAGCCCATCCTGGCCGAAAGCTGAAAAAGGGCCTGCCCCAAGGCCGATCTAAGCCATTCTAAGCCAAGCCTCCAGCGTCCAGAGCATCATGTCTGCGGCGTCTTCGGCATTTCGCCCCCAGGCTTCGCCTTCACGCTCTATGCCATCGGCTGGGGAGCCTTCGGCTTGCGGCCCTGGCTGAACTTCCTGAACAGGCTTGGCTTGGCCATATTATTCCTGTTCCTTGTCATCCTGTCGGACAGGCGCTTTCCAGGGAGTGCTCCGAGCCTTGGCTCAGTATGTGTGGATGGAAGTAGCGAGTGCAAGGTTCCTGTGCGGTCAGGTCAGAGATCTGCAAAAAAGTTGCAGCCCAGCAGTTTGTGTGGCATCTTTCCCGCAATTGGATGGCATACTTCAAAAAATACATCTGCAGATAGTAGCTGCAGCCACAAGAAGCAGACTTGTGTAAGTCGCATGCTTGTGCCATCTCAGTACTTTGATTTGTCTTAAGACCTTGTACAGGAATCCGACAGTTTACCTTCCCAGCTTCTATGCGTTCAATGGCCTGCTTCGTTAGGAACTCAGTTCTCTACGTTGTAATTGTGGCAACATCGGAATGTGAGCTTGCCAGAGGTGGCCAAGATGTGGACGCGCTTATCGTGAAAATTCGCATCTGAGTCGCGTTTTCTGCGATGTGCATCGCGTTGTCTGTGAATGTTCATAATCCTTTGCCCAGCTGAGGCCAAGAGTATGTCACTTGCCTCGTGTACATCTGGAAGGCATCCTTGCAGTGGTCTTGCTCGATATCGAGCACGTGCCGAGCTAGCTTGCATGATTTAAAATTGATGGTCCAGAAAGTTATATCTGCGTTGCTAGCCAGGTGTGGATTCCATTGTCCTTCAGCATCTTTGCCTTTGTCCCGGTGCGACACCAGGCCAGACACCACATGCTGATGCAGGGCAACTGACTAAGCAGGAGCCTAGCATGCCAGTGCAATGACATACCTTTGGCTGGAATCTGACAAGAAACGTTTAAGGAGTCGGCGGAAAGACGTGTGTCCTATGTGCGGTATCAAGCTGAGTTCGGGCTCAGGTGGCGGCCAACTTTCTTGCGAACTTGCTGTGGTCGCTTGTATCGAAAGGGCGCATCACTTGCATGTTGTGCTGTTCTGGGCTTGTTCTGCAGGAACACTTTGCTGTCACTCTTCTACAACAGCACGGACTCGGTGAGCGAATGATTGCTGGCAAAGCCCTGGCATGTGCGAGCTTGCGACGGGGATGTGCAAGAAAGCATGTTCAAGAGCCAGAGGAGAAGCAAGTGGAGTTCCCTTGAGCTGACCGAGTGGCTTATGCCGGCGGATTGTCAGCCCGGGGCGACCTCAAGCTGCTCTTCCCCGGCCCGCCATCGACTTCGTGGGGCTGAAGCTCGGAGGCACGCTTTCCTGAGCTGACCGGCTCAAACTGCATCACTGTGACTGGTCGCGGCACGTGGTTTGGGCCGTCTTTGCAGATGTGTGCGGCTTTGCACAGCCTTCTGAGTGCCGACTGGGAGACTAAGACTTTCGGCCAAAACGGCATGTCCTGCATTGTCGGCATTATCTGTGCTGGGAAACGATCACTGTGGAGTCTTCTGCTGGCCAGCTTGGTTCTGTGTGGTTAGGTCTTGTGTTTGCCCTTAGAAGCGTCAGATAGATGGTCAAAGATCTGCAGAACGACAGCATGGTCAGCCACTTTCATTCGCTCGTCGGGTCAGCGTGGCATTCATAACGCCTGTAGGTCCTGAGCCTGGTGTCAGAATGCAGGGTTTCAAGAACGCGCATGTCTTGCAGTCTTGCTTGTTAGCCTTCTGCTCGAATCGAAACTGTGCACTTTTCCATGTGTGTTGCCCTTCGGCCTTGGAGCATGAGCCCAGTCTTGCTGCTCTTCATGGTCGCGGCTGTCCGCGCCCGCGCGCACGACACGCAGCAATGCGACGGCAGTGATGTGAGTGACCTAAGTGGCCTCATGCAGCATTCGGCCTTGGCCAAGGAGAAGGAGGTCTCGTGGAGCGAATTCATGCACACTGCGCACACTGCGAAGCAGAGCGACCGTGAACGTTCCATGCCGATATTCATGGCCAAAATGGGCTTGGATGCAGCGTTGACAATGTTGATGCGCCAGGTGCATACGGTAGACAAAGCAGCCGTCATGACAAATGGCCGGCTAAATGGCTTGGTGGCGCATTCCTCGCACAAAGGGGCAGATGCCGTGTTGCACGAGGCAGTGACTCCCCTGAATAACTTGTTTCGTGAAATTTCGGAACAGTTGGAGGCGGGAGGTGTGCAGACCAAGATGGCGCTGGGAATGGTTGGCCTCCAGGATGCTAGCAGGGCCTACGACACCGCCGTGGCTAAGGCGAAGGATGTCCTGGGGTCCTTGAGCCACTCTTGTACAGCATTGTCGTCGCAGCCAAGTTTGGCCCGCTGCTCCAAGGAAAGTGCCGCATTCCAGCATGCATACCCAAAGATCATGCAGACTTTCCTGAAATCTCTTGGTGACAACCTTCTACAGAGCGTTGACGACAAGCACGAGTTGGAGGGATACATTCACGTAAAAGTACCTCGTGTGATGAAGATCGTCGAGGCCATGTGCACCAAGGCAGAGAGTGCGAACACATGGCACACTTGCATGATGTGATGCGTCCTTGTTTGACCCTGTTAGGTCCAGACAGTGCTGGCTGGATCGATGAAGGATCTGTCCAAGTTAAAGCAGAGCTGAGCCCTAAAGGATGTCAATTTTGAGTTCCCAACCAGGAGAGGCGGCCGCGACAGGGCCCGCTTTTCAACAGCAGTGACTGGTCTCCTGCTGTAGTTTTCTGCCGTACTTGTCGCAACCGCCCGGTTGCAGTTTTAACAACGTTTTAACACATGCTTCTGAACGCTTCAGCCCTAATGGGGGCTCATGGCGATAACCACTCGTGGACACAATTTCTGAGAACATGTGCATCCTGCTCTGCTTGCGCTGAAGGCCGGAAGGCAGCACGAAGCACTTACCCTGTTCGGCTCAGGGGCGATGTTGAGCGGGCAGTTTACCACAGCATCCGCACTGCAGACACTGCCAGCGATCGCATTCGTGATTGGACCTGTAACCCATGTGTGTGTGTGTACATGCTCAGGATCAGCATGTTCTTGTATACACTCCATAGATTCCTCTTGACAGTTTTCTGGGCCTCTTCTGCTCATTCCAGCCATGGCCAAGCGGGAGGCAGACTAAAACAACTCAGCTTGCAGTGCTTTGTTTGCATTTGCTTCTCAGCATTCCGAATCGAGGCATGTGATGAATTCCATGCTCGCTAGACAGGATAAAGACTCTGCTTGGGCACACACAGAGAGGTGCTACTAGTAGCATAGAGTTGAGAAGGTGAGCGCCAAGAATGGCAACGGTGCCGCTATGATGCTGTTTGTTGCTTGATCCAGGAGATCCGCAGAGAGCGGGAGGGGTTGCCATTTTTGCAGGAAAAGCTATTGGAAAAAGAGGAAGCAGCAGACATGCTCACAGCATGGGGCAGCGTGCAGCGAGTCCTTTGGGCGATGGTGAGATCGAAGCCAGGAAACAAATCCATCTGCATGGATTTGGGCGGGCTAAACGTCACAAAACGCATTCACTGAATTTCGTCCGTGGTATCGTTTCTGGGTGTTGAAACGTCCCAACGAAGTTGCATAATTGGTGCAGCAATCGCCCCGTAATTACTCTTATTGGGCCAGCACCTTCGCCAGTCTTGCTGTTGACGGGGGTGCACATTTAAATACACAGAGACATCCGCCTTCTTTGTTCAGGCCGGCTTGAATGTCCCCGATTTTCGCCGCAGGCACTTGGGGACAGTGCTTGGAATGCGGATGCCAGGTCAAACCCTTATATGTCTGACCCGACATGCTGATCATGTCCGAGCAGTCCCATGTTGATTTGCTCGGAGTCTAATCGGTGTGAGGTTTAGATCTGTTTGCAGCGCTGGGTAGCATTGCGCGAGGCAGCGGCCCTTGCTTGGCTTGATTGTCGGTTCTGCAGCAGCTGCCGCTGCCCTGGGCCCTGCCGTGTTGAGGGACGACGGGGGCACACTTGGGAGGCAGTCCAGTCGCAGCTGCGAGGTGTTGGCACCTGCTTGGGTCGCCCCGAGCTTGCGCAGCCTCGGGGTTTCTCAAGGCCGTCTGCTGGCCTGAAAGCGCCCGAAGTCCAGAAGGCTGTGCATTCAAGCCGGCAGGTCCAGAGCACCATTTGCCTGCGGCTCCAAAAGAAGTCCAGGATGGAAGGCCGCCATCACTGGCGTCACGCCGGTCCTGGGGCCTTCTGGTTTTCGGTGCTGCGTGGGGTGCAGGCCGGGGACAAAGGTCGTTTGAGGCCTTCCTTGACCTTTCCTTCGTCAGGTTTGGCTTCAGCTCAAGCCCTTGTGAAGGGGAGCACTCCTCCAAAGGGCTATGGCCTGGGCAAGGGCATGAAGGAGGCCATTGCGAGTGGGCCCTGTTGCAGCAGAAGCTGAGTGTGACGACTTTTCCAGGCCGCCGACTGCAAGTCCCTGGCGGAATGCGAGGAGCTGGGCGCGAAGCGTGAAGAGGTCTCTTTGCCTTGACATCTGTAGGCTCACTGACTCGCAGAACTGAATTGAAGTCTTTTGCCCGAGACAGCTTGAGATTTTCTTGAGCCTGAGATGCTGTCAAGTAGCTGCTTAGCTGAAGCCATTCCCGCTAAACTCAATGGTACTTGCCAGGAGAAGTTCGGAACGAAGATGGTCAGCTGCTCATGTTCCAACAGGTGTGCTCATGTAATTTTGCTCGAGCAGGAGAAGACTTTCAAAGTCACAGCCAGTGGAGCCCGATACAAGGACCGCTTGCGCCCGTGTCTTACCTGTCTCCGCATTTCGAGCTTCCCGCCAAAGGCGTAGCTCGCGACAGGACATGAAGGTGGGCAACGAAGCCGACGGTGTGGCGAAGGTCGGCGATGACCTGAAGCTGAGGCATGCCGAACCGCTGTGTTGCCAGTGGTTTTGCCAAGCACAACTGCGACGAATGGCGAATTCCGCGCATTTAAACATGTCCGTCTGGCAAGGTATCGGGTTATGCGTGCTGGCAAGCGCTCCTACGACGGCGTGTCTGGTGAGGCCCCGCCATCACAATGAACGCTGTGCAAGCTGTCGCACTCACTTAGTCGAGGCCACGACACTGTTTTCTCTGGGTTATGGAGAAAGTGATGACGAAAAGAAGGCTCACATTGACAGAGGGTCTTCTGAGTCTGTGGATGTTTTACCCTTGGCAATGCACTCTGTGGGCCGTTGGCAGTTGTTCGCTGACTGCGGCCCAGATCGAGCTGATAGTGAAGCAGTCTTCTGGCAAGGACGCGACTCTCAACGCACCGCTGGGAACGGGCAGGTTCGTTAAGGCCGGCTCAGCATGCTGAAGCAGAAAATGTCCAGACCCACGCAAAACTGAGCATCTTCCTGCAGAGGCCATTGATGAAGGCTTGGTTGGCATGTCTGTGGGCGGCATTCGACGAGTCCAGGCACACCCGAGTGCAGATATGTTAGGAAGATTGCCGTTATCACGGCCCCAGGCCCCATCCCACCCTTCAGTTCCTGCCGGCTTCCACTTTCCAATCGTCTCGTGAATTTGTGCATGTGACATGCTCTATCTCACTGCCGCAGAAGTCGATTTATTGCAGGTCCGGCCTGACTATGGACTCGGCTGGAAGAAGCCTGGGAAGTGTGCCGAGGCAATTGGAGCAGGCCTGTTGAAGTGCCAAGTTGCGGATCTTCAAAGCTTTCTAGCAGCACGGAGGTTTCAAGAACATCTAGCTTAAGGTGTCTCCATGAGATTCCAAGAGCTAAGTGCCACCTGAGGGGAGGATTTTTATCCACAAGAAGTGTCACTCCAATGCCGGCAATCCTTCCAAAAGCGTTGCTCCAATTCTTCAGAGTTCCCATTGTGGGCCTCGAGATGCGATGATTGGGGGGCTTGTGTGTTTTACATTCTCGGCCGGAATTCTTGGCAACGGTAAGACACGCTCCTTGTCAGTTGGTGCCATCGCCGGCCTGCCCGCGGCCGGAGCGGAGAAGGAGTCCGCGTGTGAGGAGACCCAGCGGAGGGCGAAGCGAGTGAGTGCCGTTTGTTTGCCGGCCTGGGAGCTGCCGAGCAGCAGCAGCCGAGCAGCCCGAGGCCTGGACACGTCGCTTCTGCCCCAGCCCGAGGACCTTGGACTGGGGACCCCGCCTGCCCCTGCCCGGCCCTCACGTCTCTGGCGCCTGGGGGAGGACTGGAATGCCAAGCGCCGCTTTGAGCGACGTTTCGACGAGTCTCTGATCGTGGAGATGGAGCCCGGGCGCCCGGAAGATCTGCTCTGGTTTTGCTTCGCAGGATGTGTCTTGCTTTTGACGAGGCTCGTTGGACTCGGCAAGTGAGGTGTGCTCGCAAAGAGGAAAAAAGACCCGGGCGCGGTCCGCATAGTAGCAGGTTCTCATCGATAAGTTTTGACGAGGTTTGTTTTTGTTCGCCCATGTTCATTACACGAAGGCTTGCGACCTTGTCACTCGGCCTGCTTTCTGACTTGCGGCATGAGGCTTTCGATGACCATAAGTCATGATCAGATATCAATCATACCAGGAATACTCGTGCAACTTCACCCACGACGACAGCGATCCTCTGCCGAGTATGGGACATCTATCTGTGGTCTAAACACTAGCCACAAACACTGCTTGATGTCAGCGCAAGCGATGCAGGTGGGTAGCACACGGTGCCTGGCGCTGGAGTAATCCACCCATGCATGAGTATGGGTGAGAGTGCTATGAAAACTGCTCCAAAACAGCGCGAATGGGGCGATACGGTACATAAGTTTACGCTACCGCGCGAGCCGAGCTTCCCCCACAGATTAAAACAGGATGGGGCAGAAATGCAGGGAAGAGAAGGGGTGAGGCAGCTAGAAACGAGGGGGAGGGAAGGGGAAGTGGCGGAACTCCTGGGCCAACTTGCGACAAAGCTGTTCCTAAACTGTTCCATGCAGTGCTCGCAAAGGGGGATTGTTGTTCTGACGCATCCGCAGCCATTCCTGTCGCGTGGATGGTGAGCTGGTCATGGCTGTTGGCAATCGGTGCTTGTTTTTCAAAGAGCACGGAAACGTCTCTCTTTGATGCTTGGGGTGCAAGGCCGAAAAACTGCACAGACAGAGACACAGTTCAGAATCGCCTCTCAAGCCAACATAGTGGAGGACGCCTGGATCAGGCAGCAAGGTTGAGGCGGACGGGCAATTTCAGTCTTTTGATGCCAATTGCATCCTCACACCGCTCGAATTGCTTTCCAGCACAACCGCCGTTTCACTCGCATTCCAGCCGTTGAGAACCTGCAGGCTACCTGGCTCCTTCTCGGGTATTGGACGAGGTTAACTACCTCTAGCGTGTGTTGCCGCCAGCAGCCACCTCCTACTTGGCCGCCGTACGCCCTTGCGGATGCCCGACTCCTCATTTGCCCCTGCAGTATGGTGGCTTTGGCTTGCACGAAGCTTTGGCAGACAGGCATGCGATGGCATGTGGCTTGGTGATTTTCTATGTATGACACGCTGCCAGCCCGCAGATTTCGACCTGTGGTGCTGCCTCGGCTGCGAGATCGAGCTGAAACGTGCATTCCAGCCTCCTGCACCGTTTTGCCGCCTAACCGCATGCCCATGGAAGCTCACTCTCCAGCCATCCCCGGTAGGGCGAGTCGTCGGCGAGCAAGCCACGTTGCAACAGGGTTCAATCTTGGTGCTCTTTTGGCGCGCCGGCACTCCAACAAGCACTTACCCCTGGCTAGACGAGGAGGCTCATCCCCACGAGGTTCGACACGGTGAAGGCGGTGAACAAGGCGATCTGCCTGTGCTGGCGCTGTACTCGTTGGCGCAGCAGCAGGCCTTGTCCCAATTGCAAAGCTGCTTCGGTGACTGTGACGGCGGGTCTTCATTTTTGCATGATGTTGGAATCATGCATATGCGCGGTTTCAGGAGTATTTAGAATGCGGAGCCAGTCTGGGTTGGTGATTGGTCGCTTCCGCCTGAGCACTGTTGCTCGGTGTCGTCACCGCGATGTCACGGACGGCACGGCCGACCGTGGTTTCATCGATCTGCGAAACAGTCGCAATGCCGCAATGCCTTGTACTGTATTGCTGTTGTGCATCAGTCAGGGGTTCCTTCAGGGTGGCACAGGAATGGAGCAGCAGCGTGCAACCAGCAGGATCCTGCCGGTCATGGAACGGCGCCGGAGGGGGTGGAACAACCTGTGGGCTTCACGTCTGCAACGAAGCGTCGGGGCGACGAAGGCGTCGTGCCGCTGACGACGCCACAAGATCGGGTGCAGGCGTGGCGCAGGCTGCCGCGCTAATAGGCATACAATGTGAGCATCGCCTAAATTTCAAAAAGCGAGCGTGTTGCTTTCGCTTTTGTCCGTGCGGGTCATGGTGAGACACACCAGCGACGGTCCTGTGACTGTGAGGACATGCGGGTGGTCTTGTATGATAGGTTTGTATGATATAATAAATGCTCGCAGCGGCCAGCAAGGTGCGTCAAATCTGGTCAAGGGACGACCGCGACTGCAGCAGAACAACGCAAGATCGCGGCATGCCCACAGTTTGTCGCGTGCCCCCTAGCAGCTCATTGTGCGGGAGCCGAAGCCGGGTGGGGGTCGTTTGTGACCCGTTGTAATTACGAGCGCAGCAGGCCCCGCCCGCCCTCCGTGCGGCAGCCGCGTCAGCTTCAGCCCAACGGAGGTGCCAACTCTGCCTAGCTATGCTGCCGGCAGTTGGTTCCCTCTTACCCAATTTAGGCCGGCGGCAGATCGTATTGGAACGGCTTGTCCAAGACACCACTCAGCAAGGACAATCTTTACAGACTGACCGCTGTCGGTGGTTTTCTTAGCTGGTAACCTGCGCGTGCGTCATGCTATTCCACTCACAGACCAAACCGCGGATGTTGAACTTCGTTTGAATGCGGCTGCACGTGCTGTCAATGGAAGCTTCGGCGAGGTTCCAGTTCATATTGTTTTGTGAAAATCTTGCATGAATTTAGAGTGGTGTGTGTTTACTTGTACAGTGAACGGTCCGCGCGCGGGCCGGAGTAGGTGAGTGGGTGGCTTTTTAAGGAGACTAAAGACCACTCCTTTCGGCAGACGCAAAAAAGTGTGTGGAAAAAACAAAAGAAACCCCTCCGGGTCGGCGCCGGACGACGCGCACATCTGGGTCGGCGACACGTTCTTGCTTGCATACCACGGCCCCAAGGTTTTGGGAACTCTTCCCGTGACAGAAAAGGTCGTTGCGGCGCAGCTTCACACAGCACGGTGCCACACTTCCCGACCGCAAGTTGCCTGGTTGTTAGCCTTGTATACCGTGCACACTGCCGTCCCGCCTGGCCTCACGGCTGTTTTCGCTCCTGAGCACGACCACAGCGTGCTTGCATGGCCTGGCCTGGCCTTTTAATACGTCTGCACAACGTCTCCCAACGACGCCAACTACCGAGATTCCTGTTCCTGCGGGGTGCTAGCGAGGCGGCAGCCAACTCGGGGAGCTTCGAAGCCTTGATTCAGGCAGCTGCACCCGAGAACCGGGCGGTTAGCATCAAACGGTTACATGAGGGTTTCTTGCAGCGTTCACTTCAGCACCGATTTCGTGCAGGTAGCGCATTGGAGTTGACATGCCGTGCCACCGGTGTTGCTGCACCGCGCTCACACACAACATCGTGGAGAACTGATGGCAACGCTGTCCCCCGCATTCTATGCCGTGTTTCAGCCTCTTTTGCACGGTGGCAACAATATTCATTTCTCGTGGCTCCCGTCGTCCTTGCTTCGGGAGTGGACGTTAGCGCGTTGTGCTCATCATGAATGCCTGATGCCATGAGGAGGGGGCGACGAGCCCACACATCAAGCGAGTCCTTAAGTGGCTCTGGTCCGAGCCCGCACAACACACTGCGCTTGCAATCGCTGATGAAGCTTTCGCGCAAATAGCTGATTTGCTGTCCCACTGCTCATTCTTGATGCTTCATTACCGCGCTAAAGTACTGAGCGCAACTGCGACTGGGGCGGTCCTTCATGTGTGCAGCACGTGCTTTTCTGATGGTGAAACGGTAAAGCGTTGCATCCCCAGGAGCAGCACCACTAATGCCATGCACGAATTCGGCACGAGGAATCTCGGTTTTTGAACAGCTGTTGCATTGCCGGCGGAATCCACTAGACATATGAGTTTTACGCATCAGCGAAAACGCCTCAGAGATGAGAATCAAGGCTATCGCGTCAGCATGCCTTCACACAAGGATCTGGCAGGTTGGCAGGTGGCTGCCACATAGTGGACATGGGCACTGTGTGATTGTTTGGCACGAGAAAAGGATCAAAGATTCACCGCAGCAAATCAGCATCACCAAACGAAGCCGAAACCAATCCTGCACGAGCCAAAAGGGTTGGCAGCGAACAGATTCAAAGTTGTGGACGAAACTCCCCTTGGGGATTTCACCCTTTCGTAAGGGAATACGGCCTGGCCAAAAGCTCTGTGCTTGATCCGCTCCCAGGGCGGTTTCTTTGCCGGTCGTGTGTACACACGTGTACACCGCCCTCCGCGGAGTTGCGGGCTTGCCCCGTTTGGGTTCTGGGTATGCTGCGTGCTTGCGGGGCTCGGCGACCTTAGCCATGCCTCTGACATGTGACTATGCCTCCACGAGCTGGCTGTTCCAAGGCTGGCAGCGACTCGCAGCCCGAGCCTGCGATGAGCGCGCGTTCGAGACGCACCTTTATGGACTTGCTGCTCTGGCAAGCGGGACCCTCTGCCGACCGAGCAATCAATGCGGACGTACAAAGGCATACAAACAAATAAAAACAGGAAGCATCCGCAGCCTGGCGAAGGGGAACTAGCGCGCTCAGGGCCCTGGTGTGTGCAAAGAGGCGGGAACCCACTTGCTCAATCAGGCAAGTTTTCGTGCCTCGGCATGCCAACGTCCTACATTATATAAGCCTTCGGCATATCTGGCTCTGCCCCAAGGCACGTTTTGAGCAAGCCCGGCTGAAGGCTGAAAGCGCGAAACCATGGGCCATCGCCACGGCGGCCGTGCATCGACCCCGAGTGTGCAGTGGTGATCCATGCCCCAGCCTGCCGACCAGCTCGCTCGCAGCTTGCGGTCGACGGCCTGACGGAGGGCGAGTCCGGGTTCGCGGACCGGGATGGTATAAGATCGCGCAGGGACACACTCGCGGCAACCCGAACTCCTGCTGCACGTTGAGCGGGCGGCTAACGTGGACCGGTGCCCCCCAAGCGCATCGAGGTGGCCGCCGCAGGAGCATCGCGCTGGCGTGGGCGGAAGTGGCCGGCGCAGCAGCATGATACGGTACTGTGCATCGGGCACATCGGTTTCCAAGCTCGTTGGGAACCTGCGCCTTCACAGCGTTGCCACTCCAAAACAGCAGCAGTGCTTGGGACGCAAGGTCAAGGTCTGCGAAGAACGTCTCGAGCATGCGCTTGGCACGCCGTCGCCGCCGCGTGCTCCGAGCCCAAGGTCCGATGCCAGGTTCGCGTCTCCCCCTAGGTGCTTCGGAGTCGCTTTCGAGCAGCGACGCCCAAGATGGTGCTGCTTGCATAAGTAATCAGTTGCCTGTGCGGCCGCCTGAGTGCTGGGGGCTGTGCCAGCCGCCTCCACATCGAGAAACCAGGATTTTCAATAGGCGGCATAACGTGACCCTGCGGCGGATCCGAGCCTCAGGCCTTCTAGTCGAAGGATGTCGAAGGGGCCGCACGCTCAGTTCCGGCAGCGTCCCTGCGTCCTCGCCCCCAGCCAACAGTGTCGTTAAGCTCAGCTTCTGCGCCGCGCCCCGTGCTAACCATGCACTCCGGACTGTCCCTCCCGACCCCCTCGCGCGATACACGGCAGCACATGATGCAGCCGTGTGGGGCACCCTGCAGGCTTGTTTGGGCGCCACCGCAGAGGACGAGGCATGCCCCTCTTGACATCGCCCTCCTCCCGGCCAGCCTTGGCGGACTGGGGCTGTCGCAAGCCACGCACACCGGCCCGGCGGCTTACTGGGCGGGCTGGGCCGATGCCCTCACTGTGCTCCGCGAACGGTGCCCGGCCTTTTCGGATTGGGCGGTCCGCTGCCTCACTGACGCTCGTGGGCCAGCCTGCCTACGGACAGCCTCTGAAGNTTGGGCGGTCCGCTGCCTCACTGACGCTCGTGGGCCAGCCTGCCTACGGACAGCCTCTGAAGCCCGCAGGCTGCTTGTGGCTGAAGGCTCGACCGACATGCCCGCCCACCTCAAGCGATCGCCGAGCCCGGTGCCGTCCTTGCCGCCATACCACCGTGCGCTCTTGCGTTCCCAGGCCGGTCCGCTGGCTCCAAGCTATCCCAAGCGACCCCCACACCTCGCTCACCGCTGAGACTATGCAGATCGCGTTGCGTCGCAGGCTCCGGCTCCAACTCCCGCTCGCAGATCGCTGCGGAACCTGGGTGCGGCCGCCGTACTGATGCTTTTGGAGACCATGCACTTGCAAGGCGGGCCAAACAAGTTAATAGGAGCGGCCTGGTGCAAGGTTGCCCGTGAAGCCGTGGGGCCGGAGGGACACGTGGTGCCCCAACAATGGCTCGTCAACACCACAGCGCCAGGCATCGCCCGACGACCGCCGGCGCCTCGACCTCGTCATTTACGGGTCTGCTGCGATTCGACCCTCGTCTCGCCTCTCGCGCGCGATGGTGAGCCCCACCCCGGCGCGGCCGCGCAGGATGGAGCGGTTCTGCGCATCTCCTACCGACGCAAGCAAGCCACCTACCCTGAGCTCGCGCGCAAGAGCTTTGCGTGCTCGGCTGCGAAGTGGGTGGGCGGTGGAACGCGGACGCAGTGAAGCTGGTCCAGCGCCTAGTTGCCCTCCGCGCGCACAGAGCCCCGCCGGCTGTGCGAGCGCCTGCGAAAGCTGCCTGGGCCCGCCGTTGGTGGAGTATGCCCTCCGTGGCGGTTCAGCAAGCCGTTGGTCACACCGCGCTTGGACGCGCCCGGGACCGGCACATGCCGATGCGCCGGCCCTGGATGAGGTCTTGCACCTGGCCGACCCAGCTGCTGGGCCGAGCCGCCTGCCGCTGCGCTGAGCCGGCCCTAACCCGGGACCGTGCTGGCTTTTGGTAGGAGCGGGACCTTGCTGCTGACGGAAAAAGGCGTGAACAAAAAAAAAAAAGAAGTGTCCGGAGCAAGTAAACACAACGGGGTCGTGCTCGTGCAATCTTTGTGCCAGCTTATCCGCGATGAACGCACGGCTCCCAGTCGGGCTACCCAAGACAACGACCCCTTGCTGCGAAGAGCGGATCGCCCAGTTTCCTGTCCAGCTATTGTCGAGCTTGTCGAAAAGCTCATCGCCCCGTCACGCGAGTGTGTTGTTGCCTGGGTGATGTAGCCGCAAATAGGGGGTGGCGGGGCGGAGGTGCTGCTGGCAGAGCTTGTTGCAGGCGACACCTCGCAGCGATCTGCGTAGCGGGCGGTGGGGCTAGTGCCGTTACAGGACGAGTGCACCGTAAAAACAAAACAAAGTGCACCTTCACAGCCGTGGGCCGTGGCCTGATAAATAGGGTGTGGTTTGCACAGGGGTCTGGACCATTTGTCATTGGCAGCCGTCAAACACTGCGTGGAGAAACAACTTCCAAGATTCGCGCACGAAGCTGCAGAGTACTGGGACGTTCCTGCAGCAGTGCTGCAAGCAGCCCCGGTGCTTCTTCGGCCGTGCTATGGGTCTTGCCGTGGTGCACGTGAATGTTTGCATGCCCGAGGACGGCCTCGCCGACGATGTGGAACTGGTCCGCCGTGTGTTCTGACGGGCCTGTGACGTAAATGTCGCCGAGGAATGCGTAGAGCTGGTCCGTCGGGGTCAGCACCTTTTCCCTGGTGTACCTCGTGCGCGGCTCTTCGGGCATCGCTGATTTGCTGGTTGCCCAACCTTCGCTTTTGTTCAGATTTGCCCCAAGCAGGAAATGAGGGTTCAAACTATGTGTTTGCAAGAGGCTGGATAGGGCAGAGCAACTGCTTCGAGGTTTAATTGAGGCTTGGCAAACCTGGCTTATGTGTTCGGTGGCACAGGTTGTTCGCGGAGGCAAGTCCGATCGGCTCTGCATGCAGCCTGCGTGTCCACTTGAGTGACATAATCGCCGGCGAGCCGGCGTGCATGAGCGATGGTTCGACGCTCCGGCTCCCAGCCGACTCCCGCGAGGCCGCGGTCAAGGACGGCCACACGGTCCCTGAGGCTGCGCGCTAAACCGTTCCAACGCCCTGCTGTACCCCTCAGCTCTGCATGAAACCAACGTTCGAAAGCGTGGCCCTGTAGACAACCAAACCTAGATCGCGAGAAGCAAGGGGTGTTGGGTTGGACATTAGCCGGAGACACAGATCGTATGGGCTTCATGCATTTGCAGATTTCCGTTGCTTGCGTCAAGCTTCAAATTATGAAGGCCTCCAGAAGCAAACGGAAAACTTGCCGAAGCCAACCGCCCCTCCATAACATGATGCAGCGATAGTTTTCATATTGAACTTTGGTGATGTGAAACTCACCGATGTCGGGCCATGGCTGCCAAGACCGAAGAAACGAAACTAGTTCGCCTTGGATCAGTGGAGACTTGCCTGCAAGCTTTGGGGTAGCTCGTCACCTTGTTTACTGAATATATATATATATATATATATCTGTGTGTGTGTGTCTGTCTGCGTGTCTGGATTTTGCATTCTTGGCCTCGAGGAATTCTTGGTGGATGGTTTTCTCTTCCAGCGCCGGGTGCCCAGATTCGGAGATGTGCCGTGTGTGCATGCTTCCGGCTGCTGGTGTGGAGTCAGGAAAAGATGTTTCACATTATGTGCTGACCCATTTCCACAGTGATCACACTGTGGGGTTGACGCGAAACTTCGACTGTGGAACTATTTACTGCACGGAGTCTTGGTGGCACGGTGAGTGGTACTGAAACGAGATAGATGTTGCTCTGGGCACCCACGCTCACCGCGCCACTCTGCATGTGCGCTGTGGATGTGCAGAGGATGTGACGGCGGCCTTGATCACTGAAATGATGGGTGTGGATGCCGCGCGGGTGGTGGCATTGCCACTGCAGCAACCGTTGCAGGCAATTATGCCCGGCTGTTCGACCATGAGAGATCATGAGAGACAACGGCAGGATTTGAGAGAAGGAGGTACATCGGATGTAGCAAATCTAACGTGTCATGCACTGGTAATTTGGCCCTCGTCCTGTTCAAGCCAGATCTTGCATTGTCTGTCAGTTTGCACCATTTCGGCTCGAGTAGGTCCTTTGGTGGGTTTCATTGCCGTTCTGTAGCATGTTGAAACTCAAGGCAGACGGACAGACACCGGGCAGAAGCGTCAACGCCTATGGCCACAGCACCACATGAAGTACTGCACTGCACGCTACATTGTTGCGGATTTGTGCCTCCATGGAACCCAAAGATCCAAAGTCAGTGGCGGAAGCGGCCGTCCGTGCAGCTTTTCGTGAGGCCGACCTTGTTCAATGATGGCTTGGCTTTGGGTTGGGCCGGGTTGTGTTCCAGCTTCAGTAGTAGCTGCATAGATGTGTCGCGCAAGTTCGCATGCTAACTACCTTTTGTCATGTTGTCGTTCCTGGATCCCTGTGCGCGAGTTCGACACTGACAAGAGTGGCTTCATCGACCGCGAGGAACTCAAAGCAGTGCTGGCGGCCCTGAATCCAGACCTCACCAAGAAGGACCCATGTTGCAGCGGGGAAAATCGTGTTTGATTGCTTGTGTGCGTGGGTGTGCGCCTGTTTCTGTTTGGTTGCTCCTTTCGTCATCAATGTGAACCCATGTTTCTGGTTGTCCAGATGCCCTCTGCCTTCAAAGTTTCGCTTGTCTCTTGTTGTGGTGCAGCAGCATATTCCGCGAAATTTCCTGGAGGATGAGGAAGTGGATAGACTGTTCGAAGCCTCGGATGCCAACAAGGATGGGAAGATTTCCGTGGAAGAGTTTTGCAATTACGTGTTCAGTGAGAAAACCTCAGCTGTCCACACGTGGCACCTCAAGGACGGGAGAGTCCAGCAAAAGTTCATCGACGGCCGTACCCGAGTCACATTTCCAGATGGATGCACGATTGATTCATACAAGAACGGTTTGAAGATTCAGACCGACATTGATGGTACGACAATTATGACAGATCCGGATGGACTGTCGCAAACCAGTGTCATGCCTGATGGAACTTGCATCATGGAGTCCGCAGACGGCAAAGTTTTTACAAGAAAGCCAGATGGTACAAGCATCACACAGGATCCTAGTGGAACTTGTGTTCAAATCGATCCACAGGGTGATCGCACGATCACTGACCCAGATGGCCGCACAACTACTCATTTTGCCAACGGCGCAGTGGTGGAAAGGTTTTCGCCACAACAGTCTGCTAAGAACGGAGCTACCCGTGTTCAGCGTTGTGCCTCAGGAGCACTAATCGTGACATATTCTGATGGGAGGAAAGTCCAGTTTAGCCCTTCGGATGGTACTCTCTTAGAGACGGCCGGTGACGGCAAGACAAGCCTCCAAAGGCTTCCTGACGGCTCTGGCATTCGCCACCATAAGAAAAACCCTCACAACGATGAGCGTCTGTCCTCCCTAGACATGGATGTTGAGATCTCCAGCGGAAGGAGTAAACTGCCGAAGCAGGCGGCAACGCCTCCGGTCGTCGAGTTTTCATCCCTCGCATCGGCCCTGAACTGTGAGATTTTGTCAGCCCCTGCATCACCGGTGAAGAGAAAAAGCAGTCTCAGAAGCCTGCAAGGGGAATCTCCAGAACTCGCATTTGGCCAATGCAGTCACGACTCGCCAACGTCACCAGTTCCACGAGCCGTCGCTGTGGACCAGTTGACCGGTGGAGGCCAGCGGACCACTTTTGAGGGAGGCTTGGTTGTTGACCGCCATGTGGATGGCAGAGTCCTGGAGACACAGCCAGGTGGACAATCGAAGCAGATAAACCCAGATGGGACCATCATCTTGGTGGACAAGGCATCCGCAACTGAGACGCTTTGCGCCCGAACGGGACAAGTATCACCAAGCATGCAGATGGCCACACCATACAGAAGAATGCAGATGGAACCACTCTCATTAAAGCCGCCGATGGTGTCGTGACCCAGGTTGATCCCGACGGAGGTCGCATAGTGACCCTTCCAAATGGTGAGAAAACCAGCCATTTTGCAGATGGTACCGTAGTTCAGAGTTGGCCCAACGGAGAAAAGCACCAGACATTTCCCGACGGTTGTACAATTTCAATGCACCCGGACGGCTCCTCAGAACAGGTTGACCCTGATGGAACCAGAATCGTCGCTCTCGCAGACGGATCCAGCACGGTAATGAAACCAAGCGGTGTGAAGATCATAGCCGCAGCCTCAGGTGAGACGCTTCAGACAGACCCGGATGGATGTCAGATTCGGACCTTCCCAAATGGTCGGAAGGTTCAGAAAAGTGCAGACGGCTTGATTTTGGAGGTTTTCCAGACGGGACCTTGCGACAGTGCAAGCCGGATGGATCAGGCTTTGAGCTCAGTAGTGGCAGCAGAATCCAGACAGACTTTGGTCGGGGCACCTTGACGGCCACTTTGAATGGCATCCGCGGCGTGCCGAAAATGTGGTGCAAGGTCGACATTGCCTGGTGTTGTCGCTTGTGGTAACACAGCTAGAAAATCCTGGTCTCGTACAAAGTGAATGCAGAGCATTCAGCATGCAGCTTGCAGGTCCAGGGAGTATGGCTGACCTTCGTGGATGCGGGACACTGTCCCGGCAGTGCCATGGTGGTGTTTGAGGACTGGGACTTGCAGATACTCGCAGTCAATTTGCGTTGAGCTGTCATAGGCGGATTGTTTGCGAGAGAGAAAGAGAGCGCATGCATGCATACAAACACATATCGACACACGCATACACGCAATTATACATACACGTATGTATAGTAGACCTATTTTGATATTGATATTGATATTGATATAGATGTAGATGTATATATATATATATACATATGCATATGTATGTGTATATATATATATATGTATATATATATATATGTATGTATATATATATGTATATATGTATGTATATATATATATGTGTATATATACACATAGTCTTATGCCTATCTATAGTGTTTACAGATAGATGGGTAGATAGATAGATCGATAGAGACATAAATGTAGATGTATATATGGATATAGATACACACACACATATATACATATATATGTAGCATATACATATACATATATATATATATATACATATACATACACATACACACACACACACAGAGGCACGCATACTCGCGCACATAAACCAGAAGAAAATAATTACATGCGGACGGCGGCCATGAGGTCTTCGGAGCTGCCCTGCGATGTGGGTGGGGAAGAGCGTGGGCGGCTGCAGCTACTGCTGCTAGCCTCTTCCATTCCATTCCATTCCATATACACACGGAAACATGTTGTCGTATGCATATCGTACACATACATGTCTAGCTACTTACCTGCCCGCAGAGATGCGCACATACGTCTATGACATACAGACGGATAGCCAAAAAGACAGACCGCAAGACCGCCTACCGCTCGACGGACGGACGGACGGACTGACGGACGGACGACAGACATACAAACAGAGACATACACCAGACAACATTACGGTGAATTGCATCACATGTGGTATGACACAGTATCAGAGGTTCACAGTTTCCGAGAGGCACTCACTCTCCCGTCCTTCTTTTCTTCCTTCCCGAGCTTCCCTCTCTAGACGATGGATGGGTGGATGGATGGGTGGGTGGGTGGATGGATGGATGGATATTTTGATGGATGGACGGATGTGCGTGTTTTCGTTTGCTTACTTGTCGAGTCTGGTGCAATGGCTCCCTACGTTGCAGTGCTGGAATGTGCAGCATCGTGGTGTTTTGTACAATCCCAAGCATGGTGTGGTTTTTGGTTTGGGAAGGTATTGTTCGGTGTGGTTCAGCGTGTACCAGAGAGAGAGAGAGAGAGAGAGAGAGAGAGATGCCTGGGAGAAGAAGAAGAGAGAGAGAGAGAGAGAGAGAGAGCGAGAGAGAGAGAGGGAGCGAGAGAGAGAGAGAGGGACACTTGCACCGCAAAATCATCACAGAGCGAGTGAGGCAAACACACTGATTCCGAAAGGGGGACTTCTCCTCCCCTGTAGCCTACAGGAGCCGAGCCGTGGCATACTGTGACCTGCATCTGTCTTGCGCTTTTTGTGTGATCCTTACCTGCTCCTTTTCTGTTGCTTCCCCTTGTATAAGCCCGGCGGCACCTCTAGGGAAGCACATCCGATGAGGTAACGGGCGCGTACCCCCATGAACTGGAGCCGATGACTCATGCAGGTTTTGGTTTAGCGATGTTCTTTACCGAAGGGGATGCCCCCGGAAGTCGCTCCCGGATTGCGGAAGTCAGGGCGAGCTGCCTAGAACACGGAACACCCGTGCCGGGAGCAGCGCTTCTGTCCCTTGCGCCAGTTTGCCCTGTCCGCCTGTAACTTCTTGTCCTCCGCAACCGTCGGGGGCGCACGTGCGCGCGGTGTAGGGGAGAAATCCCCTGCACCATAGCCCTGGCGAAAGAAAAGAGNCTTGCGCCAGTTTGCCCTGTCCGCCTGTAACTTCTTGTCCTCCGCAACCGTCGGGGGCGCACGTGCGCGCGGTGTAGGGGAGAAATCCCCTGCACCATAGCCCTGGCGAAAGAAAAGAGGGACATATGTTACATTGTTGCAGGGGCGGGGGTCGCACCTCCTACGATGTTTCACTCCGACCACGTCTGGTGCGCAGTGATGCGCGGCTGTGCGCACGCACAGCCCCTTGTCTGTGCTGAAGAAGAACAGAGACAGAGAGACACAGAGAGACTCTCTCAGCGGACCTGGGCGAACGGCCGCCGCAACCCCGACCAGGGACCGAGCCAACGGACAGTCGCGACCAGCCAACCAGATACCCCGTCCTCTTGGCCTTTGGAAAGAAAGCGTGTGGTTTTTTGTTGTTCGCAGTCGTGAGTGTTTGAGGGCAGCCCTGTTCACAGGAAGACTCCTCCGGGAGTTCAACCACGCAAAGCGTTGTGCTCCACACAGGTTGGCTCTCCAGCTCCGCATGATCGTACCCAATACATTCTTAAAGTGCACTGCCTAAGTCTGTGTCTGCGGGTGTCACCCGGGTTCAGTGTGACCTGTTGATAAAGAAGTTCAAGAAGCTTCCAAGACGGCCTGCCTTATTAACTCACAACAGGGGTGCCGATAGCACAGCTGATCATCCTGACATGGCATGCTTGCAACTTCCTGCTATGCGATGCTTGTGATATCTTCATCGTCGTCGGCGACGCTGTGTTTGTTGAGATGGTGTATGGCAAAATCGTGGTTGGTGATACGCGATGTAAGGACCCGAGGACATGCTACGTCAGCGATGTCATGCCATTCAACACTGGGAGTGTGACGGCAAGACTTCTGGCGGTGTGCAATCGTAGCAGTACAGCGTGACGCAACCAATTCTGCGGGTCCACGGCAACCAGGGTGGATGGCGACCGCGATTGGTAAACGGTGTCAGCATAACTGTCCGGATGTCGGTCAGCATGAAACCAGTGATCTGTCAAGCTTTCACAGTGGACGAATATAAATTCCTCAGATGAATCCATGGCAAGCTCTGGAGTTCCACGGTCCACGTACTGTAACAGGTGACTGCCGTGCTTCAGCCCAGATACGAGACGGCCTGATGGACTGGCTGGCAGGTCGCACGGTGGCTGAAGCTCGGCTTACGGGATTTATCAGATGCTAGCAGCTTCGGCAGGAATTCCGGCAGTCGACACTGAAAGTCGAAGACCGGCAACACTCGTGGCAAGCATTCAAGATGTGAGGAGCTTTTCCTGGACACCACGTACTGCGCTCGCCGCTGGACCTTCCCAGCACAGCTTCTTGGTATGTAAACAAAGACCAAAATCGAAACTCAGAGCTCGTCTGGGCCTTGAGCCGCCGCATCGTAAACATAGGCGCGGCGCTACACCAGGAATGGAAATTATTGAAGCACGGTTGAGAGGAAGGGGGCCTCATCCAAAAACTCCAGGCAAGAGGCTTGCAGCTGGCTGGCAGAACTGACTGCAGCGGAGCTCCAGCGCGAGCCGAAGACCCTCTTCGTGGTGCCCCGGCGAGAAGTTTTGCAGGGATGTCTCCCAAGTGGTGGTGTGAGCATGGCATCAGAGGTCGGAAGTCGATGTTTTTCATGACAGATTGCCAAGACAAGCCGAAGCCAATGCCACCAGAATCAACCCAGGTTGGATGCTACCAGATCGGGAAGGCGAGCATCCAATGCTGTAGGTCCGTAGCTGTAGAACAGTGGCCAGAGCAGCAAAGTCACAGTCACCTCTCCTCGGGCTCGTGCGGTTTCCGTTTCTCAGGAGCGCGCGGCCCAAGCAGTGGCCGAGGCTGCTGGGTCCTCCGTTTTCGTCGAGCAGCGGCGCTGGAAAGTGATCCAGCTTGCAGGCTCGGGGCTCGGGCAAGCAGGGCCTTTGGGTCTGCTCAGTGCCTTCGGATGCCTTCGCCAGGTTGGGGCGATGCTTGTCTAAAGTCTGGCCAGCCTCTGTGGAGCATTGACAAGGAAGGCTGTTGTGTCTGGATGTCCGTGGCCTGGTTGCAGCAGCTTCGGAGTGGCATCAAAGGGGCCCCTGCGAGCGCACGAAAGATGCTCAGGCTTTGGGCGGTCTGGCTCACGATGTCTTGAAGCACTACCTGGACTCCACCAAGGCCGCTTCCATATCATCCAAAACAGAGGCTTGCAAGACTCAGAAATTTGACAGGGGCAGTTCGAATCGGTGGTGGCATTCAGCCCAACCGGATGGGCATGGTCGCCCAAAGCCATGGCCAAGGGGTCGCTTGCCTGAGAGTTCGAGAGAGAGGCAGAGAGAGAGCGAGAGAGAGAGACTCAACACGTCCGTCAAGCTCGGTCGAGGAAGAAGAGTGAGAAATGAGAACAAGAGAGAGAGAGAGAGAGAGTAGGGCCATAGGGGCGCGGGGATGAGGCCTGGGTTGTGCGAAGTGTTTAGTGTAAAGGGGTGGGGGTGCCAACTCGGAAACTGAGAACAAACCGTGCCGCTAGTGCCGTAGTCTTAGGAGACCCCAAAAGCCGGTCACTTACACAAACCAGAAGTGGTCGGGCGGGGCAAGACCCTGCGGGTCATGCGCGACCCCTAAGCCCGGCAGAAAGAAAGAAAGAGAGAGTAGACTTGACAGCTGTCGCCTGCCTGAGACTTCCAGTGCCAAACAAGACCCTTCGTTATTTTGCCGTAACAAGTTCTCGACCAGCAGGCCAAAGACATCGCATCTTATAGCGTGCCCGGTGAGAATCCCATGAGTTACATGTTCATGTTGAGGGAGTTGTTGAAGTTGAGTGTGATGCACACAGTGTTCGAATGTTCGTACTTGCTCAATATGGCTACGCCGAGGGCACGACGGGGCATCGTGGACTCGAGGGGCATCATGTTTGGTTGTTGCACATGGTGTGAACGGTAACCCATGCTCTCATGTAGCATGTCCTTGCAATGTGCTCCAGTCACCTTGCTGGCTGCGTAGCTTGTAGTGATACTCTCATATCTTGTTGCTTCGCAATCGGGGCGAGCTGCCCCCAACCCGTACTCTGTGCACATCGGAAGCATATGTGGACAGCTCTGCAGCCAACACAAGGGAAATCGGCACGTAACACCGTGTGTGCCGCCAGCAGACGGGCGTCTCCCACGGGAGCGCGCCCTCAAGCCTGGTCTGATTGAAGGACAGAGGCACTGAAGATCAGGGATGGGGTAGCTCCTAGGAGCGGGCACCCACGGGCTCAAACCCGCAAAGCAAAGCAAAGCAAAGAAGTAAAGAGGCATAAAGCACAACCTGTAATTCAAGAAAGACAAAGCAGGGCATTCACAGGTCGTGTGCGTTATGGCCTCAGGAGCAGTGGCTGCCGTGCCTGGGTTGAGAATGATGGACGCACCAGGGTGTACATTGTGCCCTACAGCGACGTGGCAAACAAGTTGTCGGGATTGACTGAACTGAACATTCTGTCCAATCGCGTGTGACCTAGCTTGGGGCGTTTGGGGCAGCCAGGTGAACACTCGTCCTTTACGGAGTTGCAGTCTTTCGTCAGCGCCATCAAGCCCGGGCGGTTGGTTCCAACCGTAAATTCCGAGACCAGCGTGCAAAAAGCTTTTGAAAGATGGCATCCGTAATCAGCCCTTTTTTGCTGCACGACCATGGTATGTGCGCCCGTATGCAAGGAGACTCGCGAAAGCAAAGAGCGCATGATGGCTCCCTTCTTGGATGTGCTGGACCTCAAAGGCGATCCGGCCAGCCAGCTGCACAACTCCTTCTGCTTGGTGGCACGTGGAGGTTGTCGTTGAAACCTGAGGAACGCATGGACCACTACATGTTCGGTGGTAGCTCATCTTCATCAGCTTGCAAGCCGGAGACAGCGGCTTGCCTGTCATGTCCATTTTTTGTTGTGCAGACATTCGCTCCCTTACAATGCCCAAGGTTGCGCGGAGTGATTCGTTCGTGGACGTGCTGTCGCTGTCGAGCAGGGTGACGGATTCGCTGCCTGCGGAATCTGCAGATGATGCGGAAGACGCACCTAGAGACTTGACCAGGCGCAGTTAGTTGGGCCGTACCTCAGTAGCAAACTTTGAACGAGTGCAGTTTTGAGGACGGCTGCGGCGCCCGTCTGGCGGACCGGAGTGCTTTCTGGCTGCAGGCTGGAGTCGGGTTGCAGACGATGGCTTCTGCTGGCCTCGCCCCAGCAAGTTATTTTGATTTTACCTTTCACTAGACATCAGCAACGTTTTGGCTCCGCAGCTTCATTTTGTGGTCTCACTAGCGGTGACGCCATACAGACCTTTTGCAATCAAAGGAAATGGGGAGGCTGTAGGGGAAGAGATTCATTCAGTTTAGTTTAGTTCTGCATTTTAATAGCTCAGCATCCTCATATCCAACAGCCTTCGCCTCTGGATGGTGATTTTAATAATGCTTGCTACTTCCTTTGACAGCCTTTAACTTGTTGATGTCCCTGTAATAATCACGCGAACCCTTTCCGGGTTGTTACTGGGTGCGCGTTAAGAGTTCATCGCTGGTTTCGGCTTGTTGCTCTGCGGGTTCCCGTTGACGAGATAAGCTCACAGAATCGATGTTCGCCCCGACCGCTGTGCCCATCATGCACATGCCCGACAGGCCATGCAAATCAAGTCAGTATGCACCTGAAGCCAGTACCAGCTTACATGCCTTCATCTTGCGTGCGACCGAGATGACCTTAGCTTGTTCGAATAGTCCCCAGCCACCCGGATACGTAGAGGACTGAAGTCTACCCATGCGGGGACAGGGTGTAGTAGTGTGTTCAGTGTAGCCATGGCCTTCTTGCGTCGCCTGACGCTCATCAGTCTGTGGTGCTCAGCGCGTGCGCGGACAGCTTCGCGGTCTCTAGCCAACGTGTCCACTCCAGGTCGCGGAGGGAGGGCCGAGAGGACCGCATCGGGGGCGGGTTTTGCTCATGTGGTGCAGTCTGACGAGTCTGTCGAGGCTCCCTTCACCCTGTCGTGTCCTTCTACGAGGGAAAAGTCGGCCAGGAAGAGTGGTTGGAGGTCTTCGAAGCCGTGCGATGGTATGCCGATGCCGCTGCCTCGAACTACAGGAAGTTGAATCGATATCTTAGGGACGGGCCGGGTCTGTTGGGGAAGCAGGAGAGGGACCTCTGTTCACAGAAGGTGAAACTTCTTGATGATCTGGGAAGGGCAGCGCCTGTTGTGGGAAAGCCTGGTCTGACCCTCTGGCGAGGCTTCTCAAGCTTCTCTTACGTGCAACATCTCCAAGGCTCAGGTGCCGTTGCAGGGTCTCAGCCTTTTCTCGTCAAGGACGAAGCTTACATGTCCTGCTCCTTGCTGCAATCCGTCGGCAACTTCTACGCGCGGCGCCATGCCTTGCTCCCTGAAGACTTGGAAGATGCCGTCCTGCTGGAGATCCAAGTGCCACCGGGTGCTCGGGTGATTTGTGTCTTTTGCAGTGGCGCAGGGGTGCCTAATGAAGAGGAAGTCATGCTTCCAAGAGGCAGCACAATTCGGGTGGAACGGCTTGTTCCGAGGAGCTCGGAAACTTCCGTCCTCCAGGTCCAGGCAGTCCTCCTAGTAGACAACACAACGTGCGAAACTGAATTGCCACAAGAAAAAAGAGTTAAACCACTTGCCCTTACACAGCACTGTCGGTCGAGCTCCGGGCCGAGCCACATGGGAATCTGCACGAGGCACTTGAAGCCTGGAGCCATGGACCTGGACTCCGAGGCATGCGCAGCCTGCCGCAGACCCTTTCTCGGTCTGTAGTTGGTTGGGCACAGAATGCTAGATGACTTCACGGTTGTCGTGGTCCTGTCGCGAGCTTCGGCTTGTTCTTCCTCTCACATTGCAATAGGATTCCACCACAGTTGGTGGCAGCTCCTCCTCCACGTCTCCAGCACGAGTCGCCAACCAAAATCGGGTGAGTTTCGGATGCTGCTGGCTTGTTAGAAGACAAAACCGAGGTCCAGCCCGACCGGGACCTGGGGATGCAGGAGTGGCCATCCACGGCTGCTGGCTCCGATTGTGCGGAGCCAGGCTCTAGACTCGAGACGCGGATGCGGATGATTACGCTCTCAGCCCCAAAGCTTTAAACTTCTTGTCAGATCGCTCCGCAAGCGGCATTGTCGAGCTGTCGGACTCGCAGGACGAGGATGCAGTTGGGAGCAGTTGCGCGTGCAGCTTGAGGAATGTTGAGGGCTGGGTTCGCACGGGACAGGCAGCGGCGGCGGGAGAAGGACCGGAAGCGGACACTGAAGCAGACGATCTGCGCTGTGTCGACGTGGAACAGCAGAAAAGGCTGCAAGTCTGCAGCTACGGGCTTCTCATGCAGCACTAGGTCATCTGCACGTGACTGTGTCATGCGAGGCTGCTTCGATTCTTTGAGTCTGCCGGTAGAAGTAAAGACGCCAAAGATGCGAAGGCCTGGAACTGGCTCGTCAGTAGAGGCATGTTGCTCATGTTGACTGTGCCGCAAAGGGTCCACAGAAGCTCGCTGCAAAGAAGCCAGCAAAGAACAAGGGCAAAGGCAAGGGCAAAGGCGGCAAGGGCAAGAAGGAGCCAGAGGCCGGGATATCGCAAAGGCCAAGATATATGCGCCTCTCACTCATGTCATTTTTTTCGTGAGATATTGTAAGCATGTCCAAGGCACCCGTCCTGAAACACTTGGGTGTAAAACTCGAGAAGCAGGACTGAGCAGCCATTCCAGCTGTGCTGCACAGATGTAGCGAAACGCCACTTCCGGATGTCATTCTGCAATCTGCCTCGCCTGCTCGCGAAGCGCAGCATGCAGGAGAAGCCGAAGGCTGCGCCGCGCAAGCGGACCCAGTCAGGCACCGCAAAGCGGCAAAAGACGGAGCCAGGTCCCAACGCCGAGCCTCGGTGTTAGGTAGTTGCAACTCTTGACGGCATTAAGACTGTGTGCGCTGCGCACATTCTGAAAGCAGTTTTGAGGATCCGAAACTGCCTGGAGAGAAACGGCCAACTCGCTTCGTTCCGAAGCCCAGCGCGCGAGTTCAGGACAGTCTGAGCTCAGTCAAGCCAGGGGAAAGGTCCGCCAGACATGTGTGCAGCTTTTACCCATGGACTCAGACAGGAGCGCATCGACAGAGCTTTCGGCCATCGCCTATATTTTCTGGCTCGCAGCGAGTCGGGCTCTGGTGAAAAGCTCGACGCCTTTTCGCATACAAGATTTATTCGGATCTCAAGTGCGGCGATGCTGAGCAGAGCAATGCTGAGAGTCGACACCTTTAAAAGCAGACTGCTAAAAGCATGCCGAGGATGTTCTTGGCAGCACTGGCAACGTCTACCATGTGGAACTGCAGCCACAGGGAAATTCCTGCACTTGCCGCTCACCTGCAAGCCTCCTGACTGGTGTAGGGCCTGTACAGTAGGGGTTTGAGCAACGACTCCAGGCTCGCCTTGGTCTCTGTACAGGTACTTGCTACTTGCGTTTCCGCTTTGGTTTGTCGCTACCCGCCAAAAGCGCCGAGGCCTGGACTTTGCAAAGGGAGGCGGTGTGTGCAAGCACCTCCTCTTCGTCACCTTGCGAGTCGCATACCCATGCAGTGTCGAGTTCAGCGATGGCTGGTTTGTTTTCTCGCTCTCTCTCTCTCTCATTCATTCTCTCATTCTCTCATTCTCTCTCTGCTTCATTCTCCCTTGCGGATGATACATCAAGCCCAAAAGCGGAAGTGTGCACATGAGTCTAAGGTCCTCAAGCTTGCAAGGGATGACCACCGAGTGTGGCAGACAGGATTCACTTCATCCGAGCTGGCCCCGTTGCTTGAGAAGCTTCGGAGCGAGGCACGAGCGGCGAAGATGCAGGGGTTTTTGGCAGATTCTCCAACGGCCTCCAGGAGTTCCGCGCGGCGGCTGCTGGCGTGCAGGTGGGCAGCAGCCAGGAGTTCAGCGTGTTTTGAACCTGCCCATATCTGCTCCAGGCGGATGCCACAATCATGCGTGGCTACCGGAAGGCCGCTAAAATCCAGTAGGAGTGTCAAAGATTCCATCTTTCTACACATGTTGAAAGGTCCAGGGCTCCCAGGATGCCGTCCTACGGCAGCCGCTGCCAGCAGACTGTCCCATCTGCTTCGAGCAGATCGAGTCCGAAGAGGACCCGGCCACGGGATCTTTATATCTTGGGCACTCTGCAAGATATGATGCTTCTTTGCAATTGCTCTGCGTGTTCACTGACGCCCAAGGCCGCTGAGTTCTGCCGCACTTGTGGCCACAACGTACATGCAGATTGTCGCCGACGGTGGGCGGCGGCAAGCGGGCAAAGCAGCTGCCCGACACTTGCCTGTCCTGGCACGTCTTGGGGTGATGCATTCTTAAACGTTGCTTCCATGAAGGGATAGAGTGGGAGCCGAGGATGTGCCGCAGCCCTTGGGGCATCTGAGCCGCGAGTACATCCTTCTTGTTCTTCGCTTGAGCACTCGAAGCTTTCAAAGCGGTCGGCGGATTTCATGAGAAAGAGCTATTTAAACTTGCAATCCCTTACAGTATGTGTGATCGCAAGCTGCACTCAGGCGAGGCTGCCTCGAAAGCCGCTGAGGCGGGAAGGTTCAAGAAAGGAACCATCTTTCGGAAGGGATCAAAGACGCAGGGTTGGCTGCAGTGCGCTCCTATGCGGGGTCGTTTTCATACATGACTTAACAAGCAGGCAGATGCACCGGTGAATCTGGCAGCATACTCCGCTGAGCATCGCGAGGCCTCAGCATTCGTCAGGGGTCCTTTGTGGGAGCGGTTGTTGCAGAGCGAGCAGTGGCATGCAACAGACGACATGCAGATACCCTGCTGTTCTTTCATGATTTGTTTGCATGTTTTCCGTGCTTCATCTCTCCGAAAACCAGTACAGGTGACAGGCAACATATCCATTTGATCCAATTGGGCAGGTGCCTGTTCCTCTTCGGTCGACTTGTCTGAAACAAAAATCCCTGGCTTCTGCAACAATGGAAAGCCAAGGTGAGTTTGGCGGCCCTGTACCCAGAGACGCATCGCTGGATCCAGCGGCGAGAGGGCGAGTGAGTTTTCCAAAATCTGTCAAGAAGCGAGCCCGGATTAGGTTCATGTAAGGATACCCTTAGCCTTTTAGGGGTCGATGTCTAAACTCAGGAGAGGTTTGGGGTATTGTAGGCGCAATAATGCCTTAGGCCTTAGGCGCTTTGTGTCACCTTGGGGCAGAAGCCGGCTCGTGCAGAGCAGGTTGCTGTGGGGGCCAAGGCATGTCAGCGTGCCAGTCGACATGCTTCCAAGCGAAATAGCTCTTTCTGTGCATTGCTTGCTTGTGCATCATCTGGAGAGATCCATCGCCGCATGCCCGGGAGCTTTCGTATCTACAGCTGCTTCGAGCCGAACTGCCTGGCAAGCACAATAGTGGCATCCCATCACTGAGTGTGCACTTTGTTGCAAACCCTTTGAAGCCTTCAGTTTTTGCAGCCTCGTGCAGATTGCCGACAGGTAGAGCGTGCCCTTGCAACTTGCTGATCATGCTCTGCTTTGAAAGTTTTCACTGGTCGCTATCAGCTCTTGCTCGAGAGGTTGGGGATGGTTGGGGTAAAGCAGGGCGCAAGCAGGCAAAACATGTTGACGCGCACGAGCAGCCCTCGTTCCTGCAACGTGTATGGATGGGCATGAAAACGGAGCTGGTTTGGCCATATCAAGCAGTTCTCCCTCGAATAAGGCATAGGCATCACAGCAGCACGCCGCCCTGCAGTGAGGCAATGGCCCGGGGCATAGATTCGTTGAGGGATTATGACTCGCGAGCCTCGACCCAATCGAGCCGATCAGGCTTTTCCCGCGCAAGACAGCCACAGCAGCGCGCACGCAATTTCAGCAGTTGTCTGCACAAGCGTGTCTTATTAATAGGCCGGCAGGTCTCCGGCCAGTGGCGGCGTTTTGAGAACATACAGCCCCGTGTATTCTACAAGGCAGAATTCATGAGAACCGTTGAGCTTTGCTGCTCGTAGTTTCCACAACGTTTTGCACCCTGCGTCATGTCCGGTGCGACAGTGAATCCTCAGTGCAAGAATCAGGAGCTTTGTGGGCACGACGTGCCATGAGAATCAAACCAGCCGCCATTGCTGGCCAAGGCCCCACCGCCGGTCCACCCGGAGGTGAAGACGCTCAAGGAACGAGGGGATCAGGCGGCACAGTGTCATTCCGATTCCCGTTCTTCGACTTTGCTACGATGCCTTCAAACATGCTCGGAATTCGAATGTGCCGTGTGATAGGCACGAAGCTTGCTTGCGCGTGTTGGCTGCGATTGGCTCCAGCTTAGGGAGGATGCAAAAATGGTGGCATGAACCCTATCCCAGAAGATTCTGAACTTAAGATATTCAAGTCTGCGGAACAGGGTCTTAAGCTTACGGTGTGCCACATCGGAGGCTCAGGTGAAAGCAAGCAGAGCTACAAGGAACTAACTATCGGATTCTGGGAGGGATGTCCTGTTGAGATCTCAAAGCGAGAGTTCGCCTGTTTGCCACCGCTGCCGTTGCCGGCGCCTGAGCGATGTGGGGTGATCTGCATGCAGAAACAGTGCCACATTGTATTCGGCTACCAGTGGCCGAGGTTCATCAGCATCCCGTGACAGGTGCTGGCATGGATGCCCGGTTGCAACGAGTGGCAGGTCTGATGACACGGCGTGGTCGTGTGCAGCCCGGTGGCCATGCAGCAGATCAATGAAACCTCGCGCAGTACCAAACATGTTTTCTAGCCGAGGACAACATTTTCTCGACAGAGAACCGGTTTCTGATAGAGATCAGCCGCCTGTCTGAAGCAGCCCTTCACATTCGGAGTGAGCGGCTGAGAGCTGCTTGGCCGAGGCAACCAGTCCAACAAAGAATTTGTTTACGATGGCGACTACCTACGTTGCGGTGACTCCTGGATGCGACGAGCCGCTGAGACCGGCAGTTGATGCCCGTTAAGTCCATGCAATGGCGAGGAATGGAAGTCCGAGAGGACCAAGTCCATTCCGGCTGAGATGCCCAGCATCATTGAGCAACGTGGCTGAAAAGCTGCAGTGATCAAAGGATCTTTTCAAGCTTCAGTGGTGGCTCTGCAGGCCACGCCGACACACAAAAGACACGGACAACCCAGGGTATGTAATGCAGAACCCAGACAGTGCACTTCGATCGTGGTTGTTCGCCTGCTCCCTCTTCAGCAAAGGCTGCATATGTTTTGAGGTCTTGGTTTGAGCATGCATCGCCGCTGAGATGTGTCTTGCAGACTTCAGGTTCGAGTCACAGCAGATCAAGGGCGTGGCTGGGGTGGCGTGGTTTGTCGACAAGGAGGCATTCGATAGCTCTTGCAGCTGTTGGAAATGAGACTTCCTTACTGCGTAGATTTGCCGCCATGGTTTTTGAGGCTTTTGGATTGAAGCCGTATGGACACACCAGGCTGAAGCACATGCCTGACTTGCGACAGGACAAGGAAATCTACTTTTCCGTGGCTTTGGCCTTGGTCCAGACACATGTGGTGATGTTGGCCCATCCCCATCCGGATTTGTGTGAAGCCTAGGGCCTAGTGAGGGATCATTGCTGACCGAATGTGCTGTCGCCTTTCAAGACGGTTTACCGAGCACGACCACACATTGCCTGGTGCAATGAGAAGTTGTGCCGAGCCTTGGGTGGAGTTTTGCGGTGTGATAGAGAAGCATTCATACACGAATTTACGCTCTGCGCTGTCATGCGTTTTCCAGTGCTGCCCCACCCACATAGCATCACAACGACAGGTATATATGGCTCGCTTTGTTGCATTTTTGCGATCCAGGCCTTCGCAAACCCTCGGCTTCAGGAACCCAGCTTCGCAACTCGGCCGTAAGTTGTCTGTCTGAAGAGGCATCTCGATCGGTCTAGTGACAGGCCAAACAACTTGGGTTATTTGGGCCTTTGTGGGGCACGCTGGAGAATCCAGAGTTCACTCTGCGAGGCTTGCTTTCTGGGCCTTCCGCCGGCCGACCTGACCCTTGATTGCAACTACAGTCGCCTTTAGGAGAGATCCCGGCGCTGCGCAAGGAGATGTTAGATCACACCCTCGTCTCAGGAAGGCCGAGCTTGACCTGGCCCAGCCGCTGCAAAGGGGCGCCCAGGCCATAGCGCGGAGTCTTTTTTGCAAGACTTGCTCCCTCTATCCCTCTCTCCTCTCTCTCGCTCTCGCACCGGTTTCATGGATTCGGCTCGTCACTCTGAGCCAAGCGTGGCTCAAAAGCTCGCTGATGTGGGCCTTCGGCACAGGTGGTGTCCCCTTGTACGGGCTGTGCCTGGCTGGCAGCCGCAGTTACCTGGCTCATGGCTGAAGATCACTCCTTTTGCAAGATAGCGACATGTATGATTGTGGAAGTTACGCGAGGTCGGGAACTTGACGGCGACTTGCCTGCAGATTAAATGCATTGTGCCACATGGAAGACCCGTGAGCCTTCCTTTGCCGGCCCATCAAACTAGGAGGCTTCTTCTCGACACTCTCCGAGTTTCCCGTTTTCTCGTGCGGGCTTAATCCCGCCCATCATGTGCGGTCCGGAAGAGACCGCACTTCTTCGAACTCAGTTGTACGGTCACTCCGAGTTCAGAGGGTTTTGACGATAGTCCTGCCACGAAGCTTGCGTGCATCTGCACTATCTGATAGTACGTGTCTGTATGACGACGCACTTTCGGGAGTGTGTGCCGCCCCCCGCAGTGTGACAGTGTGAGCTGAGGTTGTCAGAGCTGCTTGGGAGCACTTGAGTAGTGCACTCCTAGCCTGAGTGCCAGCTTACGAAGCTGAACACGTTTTCCAGCGGGCCCATGTGTTGCATGGAGGTCGCACGTATCCGGAAGTGGGTGGACCTGCAATTCTACTTCATTTTGAGGTCACCATTTTCCAAAGCGACAGCCTGCCACACTTCGTGCCGCCTCGGGCTTCAATGCCCGCGCCGGGTGCGGCAGCTCAGGCGGCATCCTGGGCTGAGAGTCGAATCGTGGAAGCAGAGCTTTGCGGCAGACATTGCTGCTTTGGACCCCTGCCAGGAGCAAGAGCAAGAGCTCCCGACACCCTCCGCGCCCGCGCCGCCATCCGACTGCACAGACCTGGCAGCGCCTGCTGGCTGGGAACTCGGTCGCGGGACTGGCAAGGCAAAGCAGCAAAGCAGCAAAGCATGGGAAAACCGAGCCTTCTTCGCCTTCTCAGTGGAATGCAACTGAGGTGCCCAGGACTTGCAGCACGCCGAAGAGGAAAATGCGAAAGCCGCAGCTCGGGCGCAGTAATCCTTCGATGTTGACGTGCTGTCCTGGCTGAAGCGACCCAAGGTTGGAGCATTCATGAACCAGACCCGCCCGAAGGACCGATCACCCAGCAGGAGAAGAGGTTTCTGGCAGTGTCGAGACTATCCACATGTCGCGCAATCCTAGATCACGGAATCCTCAGCCGGGCAGCACGAAGTCGACAGTTGCGGCCAGGGAAGGCTGACAAGTCAGAAGTGCCACTGAGTCAAGCACCACTTGTGCAGCAAAGCACTGGCACCAATTCAGCGACTCAAAGATCTCAAGCGTGACCCTAAACTAAACCCACAAAAGTCAAACAGTAGGCTGCGGGTGGAGCTAGTGATGCCAGTCTGCCGGTGAAATTTCGTCCAAACAGGATGCTGCAGATGGTTTGTGGAACCTCAGCCGAAGTAATGTGGGATGCCTGCTTGGATCCGTTTGCAAAAGTTTGGGGTTCTGGTGTGCGAGTGTATGGTGCTTGCATGAGATTGGTTGCGGTTACTGGAGCTTCAGTCCGGGTTCATCGCTGGGGTGTTGGATGGCATTGTGTATGCGGTCTCGCGGGCGTCTTGTGCTCTCAGGAGGGGCTTGTCGACCGCGACCACGAGCATGGTGGCGGGCCTTGGAAGCGTGGTGGTGGGCGGGTACTCCGGCTACCAGTCTGGAGGCTTGGAGCATTGGAGCGGGCAGCTGACTTCTTTCATACACCATTCATTGGCGCCTGGCGCCTGGAAGGTGGCTTCGGCATGGCGAAGGGTCTGGGTGCTGGCTTGGTCTCAGGCCGCAGTTCTGTGACTTGAGCACATGAAGCAGTTCATGATTCTTCCTGAAGTGGCGTAGCAACAAAATAATCAAAACCCACGGTAGCCATCAGCCCGGTTTCTGCGCAAGCAATATACCGTTGTCTGGGCAGGCGCTGCAGTCGCCGTGGCGGGAACTGCATGCGGCTTTTGTTGCATTAGAGAAGCCGCAGTATGTGTGTATGTGTGTGTGTGTGCGTGCGCACAGCCGACCCCAGCATGCACAACATTTAGGAATTCAGTATTGCACAGCGCTTCTAGTTCAGGTGGAATTGCCCAGATTGGGCGAGGTATTGCCAACACCCCTGAGGCGCCGCTGTCTCTTCCTGCCTGTCCGTCCATGATGCTCGTGATTTTGCAGGCCATGCGTGGACGCCGTGAACAGAGAGTGTGGGACGATGAGCTTGGGCAGTGGGTATTGAGGCTGCAGGTCAAGGGGGGTCGGAAGCGCGTGGAGGCCAAGGCTTTTCAATGGCTTATTGCACTTGTTGTGGGCATTTCCGCATTACGGGGAGGGAGATACCCTGCACAGAAACTCTGCATGCGGTTTCCGACACAAGTAGACCTCAGCTGAGGTGGATATTGACCTGGTCAAACTCGAGGAGCAGGCACAGCTAGAGTGCTTCTGAGAGGGCTCTTCTGTTGGCACTTAGGCTGTGCTTTGTGCATCGGCCGCAGGTCCTTGCTGAAGGATCTGATGACGAGGAGGGCGGAGCAAGCGGCAGCCACTCTCCCTCGGCCTCTGTGAAGGAGACAGAGCCTCTTGGACTGAGCGCGAAGGAATCGGGTTGGCTGTCTGTCTGACTACAGCATCCGTGGAGCTGAGAAGTACCAGTTGCCGTATGCTACGGGCACAGACTTGTGATGGGTTCTTGGCCTCGGACTTGCCATGAACATCACTGAGAGTTCCACATTGACATGCGGCTGTTCTGGCACTTGTGGGTCACTGATGTCCACGCCTAAATCTGGAGCCTGTAAGTAGACCCACAAGTTCCCTCACATAAGCTTGCGAGTGCTCAAAGGCTCTCTCTCCTTGCACCTATGTCCTATGTGTTGTGACGTTGTGGCCCTGTGCTCACCCGGAGTCCACCCGTGCCAACAGACAGGCATCTCAAGCAAAACCAGTGCAGAGCCTGTGAGAGAAAATGAAGCGATTCAGATTCACACAATGACGTTGTGCGAGGTCAGGTCGTAAGGCTGAAAGGCCCCAAGGCCCCTGGACATGAACTAGCACAACATTTTAGGGCTGCTTGACCATTTTCTGAGGAGCTTAGGAATGCATCGGGCGCAAGTCTAGTGATACTGTGAGGAGCAATTCTATCAATGCCCCACGCCGTCAACCTGGGCCCTACGTTCAATGTCGTCAGTCCTGGTGTCTGTCTCCGCTCGTTGATCCTTCCGCATCCGTTTAAGCTATGCTCAGTCTTGCAGTAACGCTTGAAACGAAAGCTTTGCATTACAAAATTTTAGAAACAATATGAAAACAAAATCAGACACAAAAAGTTGCAAAAACATTGCAACAAATATGCCAAATCAATTTGCAAAAAATCTGGAAAATTGCTGCAAAATTATCATTTCTGGAATTACCAGCTGTGGCTCCCCGTGAATCTTATAAACTTATTGCTACTTAGCCAACCTACGTATAGAGGGAGAGAGAGAGAGAGAGAGAGAGAATGTGTTTGTTGGCTCACGGGCGTTATCTTTCTTGTTGCACAGAAGGGTACCCCACTCGTGAAGCAGTAGCCCAACGGCACCAGCTTGGCCGGGCACCCAGTCCTTATGCACGGTTTTCTATTTAGCCTGACTGAATTTTTCAAGGAGCCAAGCTGGAGAGCCCCGAAGACCCTCGAAAACAAGGGTACAAGGGCACCAAAGGTAGAACCAGGTTCAGGGTCGAGTGGCAGGTCGAGGCAGTGAGTGCGCGGGGATAAGGCTTCTGTTCGGGATATAGGCAGGGTCAAGGCAGGAAAGGTGGTTTGTAGCACAGAGGGCACTCGCGCACCACAGGGCACAAGCCCAAACCACGGGAAGGCGACAGGGGTGGCCCCGGGAACCTGCTGTTCGTAGTATCCTGGTCTTGTCTTGGTTGGTGTTTGCGCAACGGGCACCCGCTTTCCCACAGAGGTCTGTAAAGCCTAGCCCATCTTGTCAAAATGGCGGGATGGGGCAGCTCGACTGAGCGGAGGATGGGGCCTGCCCATCCTTCTAGCCCCAGAGCAAAGCAAAGCAAAGAATGTAGGGGTAATACCCCTGCACCATAGCTCTGGCGAAAGAAAGAGAGAGAGAGAGCGAGAGAGAGAGAGAGAGAGCCATATTTGGCTCAAGTGCTGCACGTTTGCTGGGAGGCCTGTTCCGCCTCCTTGCATCGGGGGGGAGGCGCGGGGTTGCCCTGAGGCTGTGCCCTCAGGGGGGCTCCCGTTGCCTTTCCCAGCGGTGCTTCAGCTAAACATACCTGTTGCCACTGCTTCAGGAACTCCTTACGGGGCTGCGAGCCATAACCGAGCGGGGTGACTTTGAATCCCTGCTTCCTTGTGAGCGACCTGGCAAGTGCAAGAGCTTCTTCCTGCAGGCCGCTGAAAGGGGGGAGACGGACTACTTCGCCGACAGCTCCTTTGCATACCTAGCCACAGCGATCTCACCGGGCGACCTGACTGGGTGAGGGAATCCATCAACCCAGGGTTCGCGATTTTGGCAAGGACGGAGATAGTGAAGAGTGCCCACAACCACGACAATGGCTGCGGAACTCGCCAAAGTATGTAGAATCTGCCGCTATGCTGATGGGGTGTGCACCATTGGCTTCCGCAAAACCCCGCCTTCATGGTTCGACTTCCAGGGGGACTGTACCTCCGGCACGGGCAAAGGCGAGTGCGCGCCCAGCCCAGGAGCCGCCACTTGGAAAACAAGAAGGAGAAGAAGGGCACCAGCCAAGGACAGTGGGGGAAGAGCTAGAAACCGCCGGCCATTACCAGATGGCGCTGTTTGTAACACGCAAAAGACTGCACATGCAGTACCCGCCGGACCCGCTGGACAAATGGATAGCCCGGGACATTCAGCTCAGTCCAGGGGGCGACTACGTGGACAATACCGCGGGGGAACACTAAGCACAGAAGAAAGAGAAGAGTACGAACGGTACCTGGAACGCTTCCACAAGCGATGCAAGCTTGGGGGAAAGGCAGACCGGCTTGTGCGCATTGTCGACCGCTACATGCCCCGGATAGCCGAAGAAAACAGAATCTTCGTCATGCGGTTTCCGGACAAGGTGGAAAAGATGTTGCGAAGGGCCCGCGGGATCCGCAGAAAGATCCCGGCAAGGAGAAGGCAGCAACAAGGGGAAGCAGCCACACCGCCAAAGGACGAGCCACCAGAGGTGCTCAGACCTGCCAATATGGGGGAGGATGCCGAGCAGCACAATGACGGAAGTTTTGTGGAAGACACTCCTCCAGATTCGGAGAACAGCCACGAGGACTTGGACATGGCAGAGACTCAGGAAAGGCAAAGCCGCGAGGGGGAGGAAGCCGGCTCGCCGGCAAACCCATGGCCGTGGGGTCCAGAGGGGAGACCTTCAGACACAGGAAGAAGTCAAGGAGTGCTTGCAGAAAGGCCCGCAGAACCGGCGAGAGCTCCTCAACCAACGGGGGAGACACCAACTGCACAACGGGGGCATCCCGTCACACTGCTGCCGAACCAACGCTGGCATGAGGTGCGGCAGGTCCAGGCCCGCATGGCCCAGTTTTCAAGACACCGTGCGTGGCAGACGAAGGGACCGCAATGAGCAAGTGAGCGCAGGCAAAATTCGGCAAAGTTGCAGGCTTGTTGGGGGGATGATTGGTTGTTACATGTTCCCGCTGCTTTCTGACATGGTGCTATAGTTACCTTTACTCGGTGCCCTGCTGCTGGTCTTGCATGCATATCTCAGGCAGCCAACTTGCAGCTTGATTAATTGGACCGGCCGCGGGGCCATAACACACTACCTTGCATGGGCTTTAAGCCCGCAAATTCGCATAAGAAGTTCTGAGCAGACTCACTCAACGCGGGGGATCCTTCCAGGGGAAACCCATGACTTCCGTACGCTACCTTTCTCTACAGATCCTGCCGAGCTGGTACACCCGCCGTATTCGTTCACTGCACGTTTTGTGTTCCTTGCCTTTGCTTTACCCCACAAACAAGGCGGGGGAAACCAAGTGACCTTTCGGTAGATACCTTTTTTGGGGAACCGCCTGTCCTAGTGACTTGCTTGTTTGATGTTACGGCTGTTGCTTCATCCTTGAAGGCGGACACCACAGACCGTGACTAAGCGGTCGTACTTGCAGTGTTGTTGCTGCCTTCTGCAATCCCCACCTTTTTGCAGCTGCCCCCAACAAACGTACACTAGGTCGTGCACTTAGTTGTTGTCTGTTATGAAGAGGGGAACAGCTGCCGTCCGTTGGGCCTAGTATGGGGGATGCGCGTCTGCTGAGGGTCTAAGGATAGTGCCATAGTGGGCGCGGGGACGAGGCCGGGATGCGGGATAAAGTTAAGAGTCGGGGGATGAACAGCAGACGCACTCCACCGGCTACACCTACCTCAGGCTGCAAACCCAGCCGTTGACCCCAAAGCCCTGTTCCACCAAACAAAGGCGAACGGGGGGGCCTTGGCCCGGGTCCGCTTGCGGACTTGTCCCCAGTGGAAGGAAGGAAGGAAGAGAGAGAGTCTTTTAAGGTGAAAGCTGCTGTGGCTGTTTCTGGGTGCGCACACCCAGGTACTACGACCTCTTGCGTGTCAAGCCATCTGCGACTGCCGCCGAGATCAAGAAGGCATACTACAAGGCCCCGACTTGGCCTTTGCAGCAACCTTCCAGTTTTACTTCGACCTGCCCACGCCCAGAAGTCGATGTACCAGTCTCAGCCCCATCCCGTCTTCACTTTCACCTTGGCTTCAAATGCCATAGTGTGTTCTCAAACACCTTCAGCATGTCCGGCCCATTCCAGCATGCAGCAGGAGGCAAGGGCTTGTCATCCCGACAAGAATCCGGGTGATGCAGAGGCAGGGGCGGTCATTGATCGGATTGATCTTTCGAACGGTGTGTGGTCAGACGGGCTCGTCTGAGTGGCATTGAAGGGCGGTCTTGGTTCGCAGGCCTCGATTTAAGTTTAGGCGCAGACGTTCCACGGACGTTTATGCTCCAGCGATCAGCCGGATCGTGTTTCGATCGGTGCTTCAGCAGCTAGTCGCTAGTGATGCACTGTTTCTTTATGCCTTTTGTCGCTGTGCCGTTCAGGCGAACACCAAGTTCCAGAAGTTGGCGGACGCGTACCAGGTGAGGACTGCATCAGATCAGAAACATGTGAGACGAGGGCTACAGTACGTCGCCGCTGCTCCACCAGGTTCTGTCCGATGCTGACTCAAGGACCCTTGTAGTGGCGCTTGAATCTCACCGCTGAGTCACCTCCCCCTGCCTGGTGGCTTTGGCTGAGGAAGAAGTATGACAAGGAGGGCAAGGCTGGCATCAAGGAAGGCAATGCTTGGGACTCGGAGCCCGGCCGAGATCAGGAAGGAATCTGACAACTCCCACCATTTCTTGGCTGAGAACGTTCGCCGAGGTGAAGATGGACCCCTCCACATTTTTTAGCTTGCTTTTCGGTTCCGAGCGCTTCGAGCCCTGGATTGGGGAGCTGTCAGCACCCAAGCACAAAGACATGGCAGAGTCTGAATTTCATGGTATGATCTATGAAGGCATCTGGCCATGCAAACTGACCAGTTTGCTAAAGCCATGGAAAAGGAAGGCACGAGACAGGGATCTTTCTGCCACCGGAAGTTGCCTAATTAAGCGGCAGCACATCGAGGCGGCATCCTAGATCCCACTGATGGCAGCGGCAACATAGCTGACGATACAGCTGCTGCCTCGGGGAAGGGTATCGACACACTGCTTTTCTTTTCTGCAGTGGGATGTGCGGGGCACATGCTTTCGTGCTTGTCAGACCATGCATCGCAGGTGTTCAGTGACAACTCACAAACCTTGAAGCGGCGTCAGCTGCACCGAGAGGCTCTGCATATGGGGAGTAGTGCGAGCAGTAAGCAAGTGGATGCGACATCACCTTGTTCACCCTCCACTTCAGTCCACTGTCTTTGTCAAGGACTCTGGCCTGAGAAGGCTGATTTTGTAGCCTACAGCAAGTACGCGTGAAGGTGCACTGCGCAGTATACTTGCGGGAATTCCTGAACGACTTCGTCTACAGGCATGACTCGAAGCTCAAATTGATCAAACGAGCTTTGTGCTCTGCTCCGTGCAATTCATGAGTCTGCCATCTGCGGAGGCGGGAAGTCTCGCAATTCGAACAGTTGCTTGGACCAGTGGGAAATGGCGGTCACAGGGGATGTGTCGCAGCAGCGTGGCGCTGCTTGGAGAGTTGTGAAACGAAATCGCAGAGACATGAAGACTGAGGAAAGCGAGACTTGAAGCCGCGGAGCTCGCCAAATGCCAATTTGGTGCCTCAGACGAAAGCTTGCGTCGCGGGCGGTCGCGACCGTCGCGGGCGCTTGTGTATCATGCCATGGCTAGGCCAGGATGGCCAGGCGTGGCCTCCTATACACTCTGCTTCACATTCTCTCAGGTCCAGAGCTCTTGTCGGCTTTGGGCTCGCAGCTCTACTGCACAGCATTGCACAGCTCAGGCGATTATCAAAGTCGGTTGTGAGGTGTGTTCCGGCGTGGATGTGTAGCAGGGCCAGCGGAACTGCTTCATTCAAGGATGTACAAGCTCCGTTCCGAAATTTACTTGGCCGATGAATTGGTCGGCCGGTTTTCCATGACGAAACAGGCAGTCGCCTGGCAGAGAATTGGCGAAGCGGCTATCGCAGAAGAGCTTTGTTAGCAGCCTTTGATTCCACTTGTCACACTCAGGCTGCGTGGAAGCATTCCCGCCCCTTGCATGCACAAAGCACCATAGCGCGCGAAGATGCATCCTTATTCGCACGATGGCCAGTTTGTTCCTCAGTGGATTGAAATCTCAGATATGACATTCCGGCACAAGATGAGCTTTGTTTCGCCCCTCGGAAGTGAGCCTTTGTCGGGCGGGCAACAGTGGGTTTCTTGCACACTCATCGGTGGGATAGCGAGGAACGCTGCCACGAGCCTCCTCCAAGTGAAGCGCGTGCACGACGCCTCCAAGGCTTCGATTGCAGAGGTTCGAAGCCTCGAGGCTCTTTGCCCGTTTTCTTCTCAGGCAACTGCGGCTGCCGCAGCTAGCACTGCTCCTCCGAGCAGTGCGGGGGAAAGTGAGCCAAGTGCCGGCAGCCCACCGGAGCCAACCCCAGAGGAGGTGGCACAGACAGCTGCAGCTGCTGGGAACTTAAGAACACACAGAAAACAAGACAGGAAAACGCATGTGTTGCTAGAGGTGGAGAAGGCTTTGGACGAAGCCCTGCCGCTTTTTCTGCAGACTGCTTGGGTCACCAAGCTGCACTGAACCGGTGCCGGAGTAGCGACTGCATCACCCGGAAAGTCTGTGTCTACGAGGCGGCTGTCGTCACGGACATCGACTCCACAGTGAAAGAGATAGGTCGAAAGCTCTTAAAGGAGTTCGTGAGGGATCTGGCTGGAAGCATGGAAGCGTATCGAGACTCGACGAAGCTTCAGATGCCTGAGTTGCAGGACAAATCCGTGCCCTGGCAGCTCCGCGTGCGGCGCTCTCAGGCGCTACAGAGACTGGGCGACATCTTCGAAGAGGAGAGCCGGGGCATTGCACCACCGGCCATAGCATCTTTTGCTGCCTTGGGCTTCTTTTCAGGAGGGTCGGAAGGCCCTGGAGGCCGGCGGCTCCTCGAAGACCATGACTTCGGAGGTCGCCAAGGCAGAAGTCGCGAGCACGCCGATCTGCCGAGCACCCCGTCACCGCCGTCACCCCGACTCTCGCGTCAGGCCACCCTGCAGGAGGCACTCATGGCCTCGGTGAAGCAGCAGCGATGAACCGGGCGGAAGATGCCCAGAAACTCTCTTTCGTTCTTTCGTTTCGCAGACGGGGCTTGCCTGAGCTCAGTGCGCACGGGTGGCTTCCCCGGATGCAGCCTGTTTTCCGGAATGAGTTGCAGAAGCTCCTCCGAGAGGACTTCGGCTTTCTGAGAAGTCTTCTCCAATCATTAGCAAAGCAGTTGATTGAACCCAGCCAAGACGTCTATGCTGTGGGGGTACAAGAGGAGCCCCTTCTCGGAGCATCCCAACTTAAGACCGGGATGCAGCAGAGTTGCCCTGCCCGACCCATGGCTTGGAGACCGGAGCTCTCTGCCAACGTGTTGCGTGAGATCTCGTGCTGTAAAGCCCGGCCTCCCAGTCCCATGTCTCATCCCTGAGCAGCGAACGACACAGGTTTTGCCGAACAGGATCCAGACCGTGACCTTATTTTGCGAGATTTACCATCTCAAAAATGCTGGAGCTAAGCTTCACGCAGCCGCGTTCAGTTCGTTTCACAGCGTCTGAGACAGCACCTGTCACCAGGCCTATGCCGGCCGGGACTTCGCAGCAGCAACGGCAGCTGGGACTGAAGCGCACGAGCCACTCCAAAGTCTCGCTTCGCTGTCTCCGAGCTGACAAGGAGTGCTATTCAGAAGCGCTGGAAAGCACCCAGGATGCCGTCTCTTGGATCGCAAACTCAGGAAAACTTCGACAGAAGGCTGACCGTGCTGCTTTCGGAAGCAGGTCGTCCTTTCAAACCGCTCTGCGACGTATGCGCAGCGGCGACGGTTTGACAAGGCCATGTTTTTTTTGCTGCCATGATGTGGAGGTGCCGGTGCATGGATAAGCGTGGTCAGTCGTGCCCAGTGTTTCCGCTGTTGGATGCATAAGGCAGCCTTACCCAGCCTTGGCACAGGCGCTTCTGGATGCAGACAAGGCCCTCAAGCTTTGCCCGGGCTGGTCTCGCCTGTGCGCCATGGCATGGCATGTCTTCTTGAACAAGGCACTCATTAACCTCAATCATGGGCTTGTCATTGGGCTTGCGCGAGGTACCATCGTCGCGGCCATGCCGGGTTCCAATCCTGCAAAGCTGCCTCTCCTCGATGTGATCATGCGGCCGTGATGTGATCATGTTTAACTGTAACTGTGTGGGTTTTGTTTTCAACAATCACCCGGACTCCAGACCAGAGGCTCTGTTCCACTTGGGGCGTTACAACGAGGCTGTGCAAAAAGCAGTCGCATCTCCGTGCACTTTTTGACAAAGTGCCGTGAGACAGGCTATGGCTGCATTGGAGGAGGGATTGAAGCTTGATGGACAGGCACCTGCAGCTGGTTCAGCCTGAGCTTGTGTGTAGTCGCAGCTCTGCACGCAGAGAGTGGAGTTTTTTCGTGCAGGACAAAGTGCTGCTGGAGGCCATTGCCAAGATGAAAGAGTACACTGCGCCAGGCTTCAGGGGACGGAAGGAAGCATGCAACATGTCAATGTGAGCGTGTAGGGGAAGAGTGCGTAGAAAAGACTACGAAGCCAGGAAGGATGTGGCTTGCTTGGCGTGGGTGTTGATCTCAGGCGATGATTTCTGGGTTCCAGAGCAGCCGGAGCCAAAGGCACCGCAAGCAACCCTTCATCGGCTCATGCGTACCTCGGGAGATGTAGATTCATGTAGATAGTTTCACGCAGGCTGTCGTGAAAGAACAGCCCAAGGAAGCGCCGGTGAAGGAGGCGGCGAAGGAAGCGTTGGCTGCTGAGGGTTCGCAACATTGACCCCTCTACCGCATGCAAATTCAGAAGGTGTGCCTGTGCAGCCATACTGGAGCAAAGGCTTCCGGCAAAACAGAGCTGAGTAAAACTGCCCTTTGGTCAGGACGCCTCTGCAGAAGCGAAAGCGCCAGCCAAAGGCGCACGAGCATGGGACTCAGATCTTAGATGCAGTTTCTCTCAGTCACGTAGTTGCCTTTATGGCTGCCTTCTGTGTGCCCTCCTGGCCTTCTGTGGCTCAAACGGCGGCATGAAGACGTCTAGCCCAGCAACTTCTGAGGGACAAGCCAACTAGGACGGGACCACACTCCACAGGAACACTCTTTCACAACAGCAGTGCCACTTAGCCTGTGCGAATTGAACCATCCGTTGGCATCTGCCAAGCAGAGGAGGCCTGGGCCTGGAGATGGAATTGACAGGAGCGAGTTGATTTTGATTCCAGACTCCCAGAGGCCACACGATGGAGCTCGACATGGTGCCGGTATCCCTGCCGAAGGCAGCAGTTCCGATCGTGCTGCCAGTGCCACCTGGCGGGGTGAAGGCCCCCGAGTGCACTCACAAGCCCGAAAAGCGAGCAGTTCTAGAAGATTGGCTTCTGAGACGCGCTGCATCTCATGGAGGTCCTCCCTCGTTGGGCAGAGGAGGACGAGGCGAATGCTGAGTTAACGAATCCACCTTCTCGCATTTTCACTTGCCTGCTGTTTTGCTTGCCGAGCAGGTCTGCAGATGGAGGCTGAGATATCGGCCTCATACGAAGGCGATAACGGAGGATCCGACCGGCAACTCGACATGGCTTCACGATTGGAACTTGCTCAGCCTGTGAAATCTTGCGGTGCTGAGGCGACTTTGATGAGGGTGCCGCTTGGGTGGAGCTCGAACTTCGCAACTTCACGCGCGAGCTGCCCCTCGCGAACCTTGACTTCGGAGCCTTGGCCACCGTATCGGGCCGGTTTGCGCGACGGCGCGAGGGTCGGTCGGCTGGCCGAGGTCTCGTGCACGACTTCAAAGTGGCCATCCAGACACCCGAGGCGAGTCCTGCTGACCAGCATGGCCCGAGTGGCGCTTTCGGTGTTTCCCTGCGAGGGCTGGTCGGACTGGAGCGTGGCGGCGCAGTGCGAGGCATGGCATGGCAGTGGCTGGCAAGAGTTCCTTCGAGTGGTGTTGGTTTCAGCGTGGAGGCTCCTCCTCCACAGCCGCCCGGAAAGCTGGCTGCTCTCCTGCCGCGGGTGCTGGATGTTTCCTCGGCCCCTCGTCTCTGCATGACAAATGCGCTTGATGGCTGCCACGGCAGTGGCCATTGGATGCCGGCTTTCTCTGACAGGTGAAGGTGCGCTGGACTCCCCCACTAGACTGTGCCACAGCAACTTAGCAGAAGGAGTAGCCGCTGCAGCCTTTTGATTCCAGGATTCACCACTTTAAGACGTGGCGTTTGTTTGTCGAGATTTTGCTGGGGCTTGTTAGTTTCATTCCAAACTGTGGGTTGACGTGCGATGCGTCCTTGAATCTTTGCTGCCCTGCGCCATCAGTATGCTGCAACGTTGCAGGCCCCTCTGCCTTGGATCAGGTCGCGCCGGGCCTGAGGATCCAGAGGTACATGATCTTGGTCACCTGGGCACCCCGAGCTGGCGAGGATGGCGCAGAATGCTCCCGGGAGATTTCTGTCCAGATATGGAACTTGCTGAAGCCATAGTGTGGAGGAGTGTGCCAGGCGTAGCCTGAACGACGACTTCTCTCATACATCCAAGGATCATGCTCACTGATGAAACGGATTCCTATGTCGTCACCGATTTGGAGAGTTTGACCGACTACACCTTTCAGATTGCAGCGGAGAATGCTGCAGGCTGGGGCTTTTCATCCGTCGTGTCGACCAATGCCAAGCGTCTCCACAGGTTGGAGCGAGCTGTCCGATCCGACGGTGCCGATGCAGACCGTGCCGCCGGTGCCGATGACTCTCAATCAGCCGACGCTGAGAAGGGCAACGCACCATTCGGCAGTGGCTCAACGGACCTGAGTAGGAGACACTGGAGTTGAGAAGATTATCATGTCAGTATAGGATAGTATAGGTCTGTAGATATGGACAGTTTATCCATACGCGAAGGTGGGTGGACAGAGATGCAGCGTTAGAGCGGTGTTGAAATACATGTCACGTTCTGTGCAACCGTGTGCGTGTTGTAACGTGTACTTGAAGCCTGAGCAGATGGATGCACCTGTCACGCGCCCTTGAGGTCATACAGTGGCAACATCCCCCTTTCTCGGAGGCGCCCGTGCTGTCCTTCCGCTTCCGCCACACCCCGTAGCTCGGCAATGCAATGAAGGTGAGTTTTGGCAATTGATGGCATGGCAATGAAACAGGCTGCCCTCAAAGCAAGCATGCGGCGCCGGGATTCACGCCTTGAAGAGGTTTTTGCAGTCCAGCAAAGGTCAGCGGACTGGAGCAGTGAAGTGGTGGAGATCCATGACGTGCCGCCCATGCTTTCCCAGTATGTTATTCAAGGCTTAAAACCGGGCCACATTTACATCTTCCAAGCCAGGGCAGTGAAATTCGGCCGCATCACAGTCGTTGTGTTCTCACATAGAACAGGCGGTTTGCACACCTTTTTGTAAGTTTTGCGACTGCATGCCTCAATGGTTCGAAGGAACAAGTACGGCATGGGGATCTGGAGCGATAGCAGCATCCCAGTCCGAACCATGGATGGAGCGACACCTTCTGCAATCGAAGACCTGCGGGCCTCCGAAATCTACCAGTCCTTCATTCGCCTTCAGTGCTTGGGCATAATATCGTGCAGATTTCAGGGATTCCCTGCAGCGCTAAACCCATGTACCTGGTTGGTGACGAGGTGGCGGCCAGTGGAGGAAAATGGGTATCCCATCACAGACTATCGACTCCGCTATGCGCACACAGAGGATGCCGGCGGTAGTTTAGGTTTGAAAGGCTGGTTTATTGTACGTAGGAGCTGCATTGCTTGATGTAAGGGTCGGCTGTAGGAAAGAGCCAAGACCTTCAAAGTTTAGTTTCAATGTCGATGCCCTTGCACCTACACCTGGGCCGTCGCTCGGACGGAAGCGTCTGCAGAAGCCTGTCTAAATTCCGAGCTGCCACCTGTCATCGACTCCGTTGAGGACATGGCAGATGCCGTCGAGGCTGTTCCAGCTGTTGCAGCTCGCCTCGTAAACCAGCCAGTCCTGAGTCTGAATAGTTCCAAGAGTATCTACGAAAGTTGAGAGCAAGGTCCGGGACAAAGGGTTTGACACTTGCGACATCCGCCATCTGCGAAAGCTGAAGTACCACTTCCAGGTACCAATTCTATGTTTCGTTGAGAGTGCGCGGTTGAGAGTGCGATCCTGCAACGGAGGCGTAAGTAAGCTTGAGGCAGAGACACCTCTGAGGCCAGAACATTTCGTTGCTCCGGCGTGGGTTCAGAACCCTGCAGGTGGCGGCTATCAACCAGCTCGGCATGGCAGAGTGGAGTGAGCCGGTGCTGGTGGATATGTCTCACTGAAACGAAGACCGAGCCCTTAGACCAGGCGAAAGCTGGGACAGCACCTGGCGGATTAGAGAACTTGTCTCACTGATCACGGATGGGTCAACATGGCCCCGTGCAAGCCGCCCACGTACAGAAAGTAGTGACCCTAAGATGGCGGATGGCCCTTGACTTGCTGATGCAGCGGCATTTTTCGTTTGACTGCTGAGCGCTGAGGCTGGGGCCTTCTCGCAGGCTCGCGCGAAAGCCAACACAGACTCGAAGGCGGAAGGCCTTCGGAGAAGTGAGGATCCTCACCTGCTAGAGTGGTGCGAGCAGCCTTTGCCACAGGCACAAAGCCAGCTCAAGGGAAATCCGCCGAAGCACCGTGTCTGAACTGTGGCAGCCTGTGGCATGCGCTTTTTGCTGGCAGACCGAATTTGGAAACAAACTTGTTTCTCCTTGTGTTAGGAGCTGCGAGAAAAGGGAAATTCCTTGTTCCGCACCCCGGCAAAAGATAAGTCTGCCTATCTGTGATCGGTATACAGCCATCCTAGCGATTTGTTGACTGTGGCACCTTCGGAATGCCACCGTGATTCGTTGCTGTGCCAGGAGAAGGCAATCATTCCAAGGCCGTGCGCGCTTATGACGAGGACTCGAGCGTGGGAATATGTTCCGAATGTTAAATCTCTTTGGGGATCCGTTGTATGAATCAGGCGATTCGAGCCGACTCGAGCGATGCCAGATGCTGCTGGCCCAGCCAAGTCGTGCCTCCGTGGGGGTAGGGGGAAGGCGCTGCCGAGTGTCTCAGGTAGTGTAATCCTTCGGCTGACCTTTACCCTTTTACCCGCAGCAGCCCTTTTTGCACACAGAGCTTATCAGATTGCTCAACGATCTCGTGTCATGGAGAATCGACTGCGATTCGCTGCCCAAGGCAGCGAGCTTTTGAGAGAAGCAGGAGAGGCGACACAAGAAGAAAAGAGACGAAGGCTCATGGAGATGGGCGTGCCTGGCTTTCAGGTGCAGGTGCTATCGAGACCTGCACCTGANGAGGTGCGACAAGAAGCAGAAGGACGCATCCCCAAGTTCCTGGAGTGCTACAAACCGCAAGCAAAAGAAAGGCTGTTGGACTACCTCCACCAGGCTTCGTCCATGGATCATGAGCAGATCGACCACCTGCTCAGCCAAAATTAAAATTGGGACTGGTGGCGGCTGAACTGCGGCGAGATCCTGCGAAAAAAGCTTCCTGTTTCCACATTCAAGCGAAAGTTCGAGGACTACGCTTTTTTCACCATTGAGAACCAGCAACAATGGAGCGAGATGCAGCACCTCTGCTTCGATGCTGACCCCGAGAACGCGGACTTCTTCCGGATGAGCCGTGGCAAGAAGTTCCGAGCTTATTCCAAGAACCTCAAGACTGTCTATGCGGAAGGTGTCAACAAGGATAGGCGAAGAAAATGCTTCGTTTGGCCAATGTACCTGGTCAGTTTCAAGGATCTGCCCGCAGACATGGGGAAGGAGGTGCTCGAGCAGCTGAACCTGCCACACCTCATGGACGACCATGATCAGGATGCAGCGCCTGCTCCCAATAGCCAGCCGAAGCGAATGCGGCGGCCCGCTGCTGCGGATGGACGACGCTGAGGGGTGTCGAAGCCAATCGCTTGTAAAAGTCGCACAACATGTGTGAGCAGACCGAGCAGTGCTTCCTCTCTGACATCTTCACTGTGTCTCAGGTTGGGCAAACCGTGCAGCTGCTGGGGCGCTCGGCAGACTTCTGGCTTGTGATCCAGCAGCTCGCACCTTGCTGCTTTCGCTCTGTTAAAAGCTCGAAAGCTCTTCCGAGGCCCAGATGGCCATGCTGTCTGAATTTGGTCAGGGGCTCTCGCCGGCAGCCATGCGTTGGGGCCCAAGCATGCGGTTCAAGAGCAGCAAAGACTGTTAAACCAACTTCTTAGGCACGAATCCTTACTTTACCAACTCCATGAACGACCTCAGCGAGAGCTTGAAGTTGGATGCCAAGTACACCAAGGCCTGTATTTATGTGGGAACCTATTTCGCAATCAGAAACAATCGATTTTCAAGCAGGAGAACGTACAGACACAATCGAGACAACATCCGTTGTGATGGTGCTTCATGCCAATGGGCCAATGGGTCTGAACAAGGTGCAGGCAAGGCTGTGGCCAGCACAAATTTAACAGTATAACAGTGGTCAAATCGGGCTTGGATGCCCACAGCTTCAGCTGAAGGTAAGGTTCCCGCAACAGTTCAGCAAAACGTCTACTATACCCTGTTTGTCGGGTCGCAGGTGCGCAAAAATTCACACAATTCACAACAGGCCGCAGCACGTATCGAAGACCCAAGGCGGCGTGGCGTTAATGCTGGAGCGTGAGCACAACAGCGGTTGAAGGCTGCAGTCAGCCAGCCAAGGACGACTATATTGCATCAATACTCCGAATGCATTCTGTGTCGCCCCTCGTTTTGGGAGGCCTGGGCACGCAAGGGCCAGCTGCACGCCATGGCAGCGGAGGCTGGGACTGAGGGGCTGAAGGAATGTAGGACTCTTTGCGCCAACCAACACCGAAAGTTTTCACAAAGGATTTCGAAGCCAGCAACAGTAGTCGCCGATGTTATAGCCCTCTTACCGACAACAACACGAGGAACTTATGGAGGGAGATGGTGAGTGGTTTCGGATCGGGAAGTCGGAAGGCGAACTGAGCCTATTAGGCTTCTGATTGTCGCCGTCATGCCTGGCCTGCTACTGGTGGTGCCCACCTCCGGCAGAGTTTCAACATACTCGTACGTGCAAAGCATCCAAATACTGACTGTAACAGGAGCTTCTTGACATAGCCAGCCGTAGCACGCAATCCACGGCGTCCGTAGCAAGTGGCGGAGCATGAGTACAGAGTCGGGGCTCCGTCGGCCATGTCGCTGAGGGGATTGCTGGCTGAGTTCGGGGCTACTTGGCCCTCGGAAGGCTCATGGAAGAGCTTTTGGGCACAGAACCTGAGGCTTCCGGGACTGGTCTTTTGTCTTGGGCTCGCTGCGGCTCTCGCTCTTGGCCTGATACTGGTGAAGGCGAGCCTTCACCTTTTCAGCTTTGAGGTGTGTCTTGTTTAATGGTACGAATACGAAGCAATCACTGCGAAGATGCGCACACAGATAACTCAGATAACAGTACGCGGTCATCTCGGTGCGGGTTCCATGTAGTTTGATGCCCAGGTGCATCTCAAGGCCACCAACGGCTCCACAAACCTCGCGAAACGCTTATGGATACAGCTAGCAGCTCTGGGTGGCACGAATGTGATGGGCATCTTCCTGGGGTTCTTCTATTTGTACAGCTCGCAAAGTCACTCTCAGGCCAGCCTTGTGCTTACCTCCCTGGCTTCGGAAGCGTGGAAAGTTGCTGACATGACATCTGCCATGAATGTGACGACCAAGTCCTTTGCTCACAACCTGGACCGGCTGTACTCAGAGTGTCCGAAAACGACGCATGAGTTCCTGGGGTCGTCCATTGCCGAACAGAAAGGAGAGCTCCACACTGCCAGGAACGCTTTGGCAAAGCTCGACGACATGCTGCAAGATCTTCCAGGTCTCTTGGCAGCGCTGGCTTCCAAAAGCCAGACGCTGGTCGGTTCTCTGGCTTGGTGTCAGTTGCTGCCACTTGCAGGTTTGATGGCTTGCTTGGTCGCTGCGGCGGTCTTGGTCTTTATTGCCGAGTATTCCGGCCCGAAACTTGCGAACAGATGCCGCCGGTTCCAGCTCCCATGTTTGGCCTCTGCTTTGATAGTCCCCGTGCTCGTCCTCGTTGCTGGCTGTGCTGCTGCGGAGCTCCTTTTGGCTGTGCTGTCAAGTGCGCAGTGCAGCAGACCTGAGATGACAGTCCTGAACTATGCACGGGGCGAGCTTGGGAGGTCAGCAGCGTTGAACCTGACCGCACAGTACGTTGGCAATGCCACCAAGATTGGTGCCATAGACGACATCCATGTCCTGCACATGCATTTGTCCTCGTGGGACGAGTGGGTAACCACTTATGGTGAGGCGATAGAGCGAAGCTGCCCGGCCTGGGATGCCACCAACGTCTCGCAGAACCTGAGAGCAATGATAACTGAAGTGCGTACGGCCAGCGATATCATGCAGCCCACACAAATGGCACCGCAATGGACTCGATTCTACAACCTCGTTTGCGGAGCAGGCATCTCGGAGGTATTCAGGATATTTCTGGTGACGCTCCTGCAGGGCTTTGTTTTCCTGCCTCTCCTCGCATGCAGCGTGAGCTGTTTGCTAGAACACCTCGTGGCCGAACGTGGCCCGACAGGTCACGGCTACGGCTATGCATTTAACAGGCTCAGCACAGAAGATGCTGATCAGAGCTCATAGGGCCATTATGCTGTGCACTCTGTGAGAGTAAGTTGTTAGGCCTGCCGTAGAAGATGCCCGGTGGTGCAAATATGGATATGGAATTATAGATACACAGATGTGCATACATGCACATGCAATCACATGCACACACATGCACCCCCTACAGCCCAGCAATGCAGCAGCCTTTGTGAAATTGCAGCCAAGAGCTCGAGGCTCGAGGTAAGCGTGCTGCTTTTGCTGGAACGGAAAGTGCTTTTCAAGCCCGGGCTGCATGGTCATGTGGATGTCATGTGGTGTTGACATGGAGGTACACTAGGCATCTGCTGCAATGTCGGCGGAAGCCCGACCTTGGCAAAAACGTGTGCAGCACAAGATCACTGGAGTGTTTGAAGCTTTCTTGGGCTTCACTGGGTGCATGATAATCGTCAGGTGGCCACTTCAACAACACCCTAAACACAAAAGCCCTCGAGCCCAACAGCCATGCAGATGACTCCCTCAGTGGCAAAGACACTCAGGATCACCTAGGCATGGAAGAGCCTACTATCAATGAAGCCTTGCGTCCAGTACAGCGATGCGCTGGCTGCGTATGACCGTGGTCTCGCGGTGGACCCGACACGCCGGGGCCGCCGGAATGATTTCTGGGCCAAGTGTATTCGGGATCCGTCTGCTGCTAACCACTTGCCAAATGCGACATCTCCCGCATGTAACATGTAGCTTTGCGGGGAGTTCATGGCAGGTTACCTGGCAATAGATGCACCAAGATGCTCCACCCGTTTGCAAGCATATGTTTGGGTCCAGCGTGCGTGCTTTTGCTGCTGTCCGACTTGGACCAGCTAAGCGGCTAAGCACGGGTGGATTTGGAATTGGCCCTTATGCTCGAGGGGGTTGGTTGGCTTGACCTGGGTGTCCGCAGCATTTGCGCTGGCAAGAGAGCTGAGCTCAGCCTGGCCCACTGCCGCCATGCGCCTCAACGGCATAGAGTCTTCGACATGATGCCTCTGCCATGGAAGAGGCTGCTGCGGGTCTGTGCGTCCGAGGTCCCAGAAGAACCTCAAGAAGCCGCAGTCGGCGAAGCCGAAGGCTTCCGACAAGGATGCAAAGCAAAAGGAGGATGCTGCGAGGGCCCAAGGCCTTGTGGGTACCAAGCTGCATGTAGGAGGATCGGAGGAGCGTTGCCCTAACGTAGGAAAATCTGGCCGAGGAACTGGACATTGAGGAGTTGGCGAAGAAGTACAAGACCAACCTGAAGAAGGGACTTACGGGCAAAAAGGCTGCCGAAGCTTGTGCCTCAACAAGTAGCTTCACTTTCTCCCGGCCTGCCCCCAGGCCCCAAATGCAGGCCAGTTCAGAACGGAGCCCTTTCGAGCCGGTGGCNGGAGCCAGCGTTTGAGCCAGGGCATCATTGTCCTCATCAACGCCGGTATTGCTGCTTGGACCGAGCACAAGGCAGGCGATGCCCTGGAGGCGTCACGTGGCCGCACCAGCGAACACTGTGAACAGGTGCAGATCTAGGCACCGGCAAGGCAGGTCTGACAGCCCCGACCTTTGACTGAGGTTGTCCAAGATGACGCAAGCCAACATCTACGTCGCTGAGTTGCAAGCTGACGCTCGATGGTTGGGTGGTTTCTGCACAGCTGAGAATGCATGTGGCCGCGATGGCATGCCAAACCCACACGGTGCCGTGCGGATGGCACTGAACGATGGGCACACTTCCCACGAAAGCCCTGCTTGAGGTCCTGCGCGACGGGAAGGAAGTGCAGGTGCCTGTCCCAAGCGTGGTCTCAGGTGACATCGCCCCTTGGCCAAACGGAAGCACATGTCTTTTGCTTCAATCTTGCATTGCAGCACACGGTGCTGTAAACTTGTAAACGCCTCTGGCCGCTGCCGGGTTCCGGCAGGTCGTCCTGGGAACTGGCGACGTGGTGCCGGCGGACCTGCGGCTCTTCGAGGCCAAGGACTTCAAGGTCAGCGAGATGGCGCTGACAGGCTCGGGGCCTCGCGGCGATGCTCTTACAGAGTGGTCACAGTGGCGTGTAGTGGCGTTCTGGCCTCAGGCGAGCCTGATGACGTGGCCAAGACTTCAAAGGTGAAGGAGAAGAAGGATGGGCAGCCTGAGAAGCGCCTCGCCGCACCTCTATGCTTCACTGCATCATGTTAGAGCCTCAGAGACCGCAGCCGCTACGATTTGAGGCTCACTCCTGAGACCATGGCTTTCTCTGGCTGCAGCATCACAAGCGGCCTGGGCCGTGGCCTGGTCACGGACACCGGCATGAACACCCGCAGCCCGTCACACTCTTCAGCTGCGAGTGTAGCAGGAACCTCTGGCTCTGGGGTCCTCCACCGCATTTGAGGTATCGGCCGCATTGCTAAGCTTATCGCCGGCGAGGAGCCATAGCTAATAGCGACTTGTAGAAGCCGCGCTTCTGCATCGCGATTCGGCAGACACGGCAATACGTCGTGAGTGAGGACGGAGGGCAGAAGACCACCTGCTTCTGCTTCCCGGACACTTCTGGCAGCCAGACGCCCCTGCAGCAGAACCTGAACAAGCTAGGCTGGGTGCTGAGCCACCACTTCCGGTAGAATCCGGTAGAAGGCCGAAGAGCTACACAAAACGCTCCAAATCTGATCTGAAGGCGCCCGTATCGGTGTCCTCGCGATCGTCATTTGCGTGTCTTGTCCAACGATCGCAGACGTCCTGTGGCAGCTGCATTTGTGCAGGGTGCCAGGTACTCTCTCAGAAGTCCCATATACTTAAGAAAGCAGCAGCGCAGACCGTNTCGTCATTTGCGTGTCTTGTCCAACGATCGCAGACGTCCTGTGGCAGCTGCATTTGTGCAGGGTGCCAGGTACTCTCTCAGAAGTCCCATATACTTAAGAAAGCAGCAGCGCAGACCGTAGGACTGTATGACTTTCTCATCCGTTGGCTGTGCTGAGGCTCCTGCTTAGTTATCATACCCAGTAGCATTTTTCTGATGTTGGTCTTGCTCCGAGTAGCAGAGGCCTTTGTAAGCCAATCGCGTTCGAGCAGCACCCTCGTCCACTGCCGAGCAGAATCAGGTCGGTATCTTCATCATTGGTTGGGTTACGGACCGCAAANGGTCTTGCTCCGAGTAGCAGAGGCCTTTGTAAGCCAATCGCGTTCGAGCAGCACCCTCGTCCACTGCCGAGCAGAATCAGGTCGGTATCTTCATCATTGGTTGGGTTACGGACCGCAAAGACCCCTCCAATCCGGAGAGTGCTGCCTCTTGCTGGCAAGTTGCTGTCGCGGCATGTCGCGGCTGTTGCGGGCCATTCCCACCACCCCCTGCAAGTCACTTGATGGATCTTGCCAGGCGTGGCTTTACATGATTCTGGTGTCCGTTACCTTGGCAGTGGCTGCCATTCCAGAAGGCATCCCGCTGTGCGTGACGATCTCGCTGTGCCTCGGACCCTGAACTTTGCCAAGAGAGAGTGTGAACTTGAAGTCCTAGCNGGTGTCCGTTACCTTGGCAGTGGCTGCCATTCCAGAAGGCATCCCGCTGTGCGTGACGATCTCGCTGTGCCTCGGACCCTGAACTTTGCCAAGAGAGAGTGTGAACTTGAAGTCCTAGCTGGATTTGTGGTGTGCTAGACTAGACTGGTTTAAGATGGCGATTGCGGAGATGACCCTTCCATGCCCTTCCAAGGTCGATCGGATGTTCGGAGACCCGGCTGCCTCAATCTGCAGAGTTGATTGAATAAGATCCGGTCGCTGGCATGCATGTGCTACCCAGGACATGGCCGGTGCCCGAGCGTGCTGGTCACACAAGCACAAGCTTCCGCAAGCTACTGCATGCCATGTAGGCTGCTGTAGGGTGCTCTGTCTTCGTTTTCTTAGGTCAACCAGGAAGTGCTGGTTCGCAAGCTTGCAGCTGTGGAGACTCTGGGCTCGGCTTCCGTCATCTGCAGCGACAAGACAGGAACGCTGACAGAAGGCCGTGCATGTGTGTACGTGCCCTGTTCCACCACTCCTCTCGATAGAAATCGTGTCTGTACGTCGGTGGACTGGCATGGTTTTGATTGGTTTTGAAGTTGCCCGCGAGCAGGCAAGATGACCATGGTCGGCATGTACACCGCCGGCGTGACCTATGACGTGACCGGCAAGGGCTTCGATCCCGAGGCACATCAGCAACACCAGCAGGGTAAGCTTCCAAAGCACCTCTGTAGGCTGTGGGGCCGCGGCAGCACTGTCGATGATTCTTGTTGTCGTTAACTTATTACGTTTTAGTACTAGATGTAGAATAGAACTAGAACGGCTCCGCCGAGAGCGAAGAACCAAACCAACCTGATCATCGCACATCCGCTGGCGTCTCCTGGCAGGTGGGCCAAGTGCAGCGAAGCGGGAGCACGGCGAACAGCGGAAAGGACATGGGCAGCTCGTCGTTCCCTATCATTTGCTATGCAGGTCGATAGGCTTGTGGAGGGCTTGGCCCAGTGTCGAGCAACCCTGCGCCAAGGTGTGAAGAGCAACCTTCTGGCAGCTGCTGGTTTGTAATTAGTTGGGTGTTTGGTCTGTGCGCCCTTGCCGCTCAGGATACTGTCACTGTCAGGTTTGTGTTACCTTTTGCCTTCGGCAGCTCATGTATGACCCATACATAATGAGGCAATCCTGTGCTGCAACACCACGCTGTCTAAAGAGAAGGACGAGGATGGAGTGATGAAGTGGACGCCCAAGGCTGGAAGAACAAATGCATTGACCGAGTATTCATTGCGGATGTTTCACCAGTGTGCGCTCTTATGTAACGCAGTTAGTAGTCTTTTTGTGATCAGGGCAACTCCTCCGAAGCTCCAATCGTCGTTGCGGCGCGGAAAGTGGGGCTGTCCGAGACAATTGCAAGTGGCCCATCCAGTTTCAGCCATGCACTCCCTCCTGTTGCTGAAGTAGGGGTTGCGCGAGGCAACTTTCAGTTTTGTTCTATGCTGTGCTCGCGAGAAGCAGTAGTATTATTTTTTGTCTGGGTATTCTATTGTGGTTTCCAGCACAACGCACCGCCTCTGTTGCAGTTTACATCACAACCCGCCAAATGCTCAGGCGATTACCCACGGGTACTGGAAGTGCCGTTTTCATCTTCTCGGAAGATGATGCCTCCGGCTTCAATTAGATGAGCGCGCTCTCGGGAGGCGCAGACTTGCCAATGCCAAGGCTCACCGTGTCGCGTGTGAAGGGCACCGAGCTCTGCCCTGGTGGCATGCCGCTGCCAGCAGGCTGCTTGAGAGGGTGGGAGGGGGTGGGGNGGGGGGGGTGCCGCGATGCGTTGACGTCCTGGAGTCTTAAGTGGCAAGTTCCCGGTCACGCAGGCACCAATTACCTGGCGGTGTGCAAGGGCGTCGGGATCTCAGATCTTGGCACGTGATCGCAGCTTTTTGAGTTCAGTGAGTTGGATTTTCGGTTGTTGTTTTGCCGGTCATCTTTCAGCGCTGCGGCTCTTGAATGGTTGCAGTCGCATGCTTCTTCAGCTGTAGCTTACGAGTCATCAGGCCCCGAACTACATTATCGACCTGTGTTCGGAACAGTTGAAGGAGGATGGCAGCAGCTCGGCTGAATTGAGCTGACTGCAGATGGACAGCATGAAAGGAGTCTCGACGGGAGTCTTCCCACAACCAACGGGCACTTTGCAAGAAGCTTTGAATCATGTAAGTCGCCGTACAAGTCGCGAAGAATCGTTGGACTTTTTGAAGCATTGCAGCATTACTATTCTTTCGGACAGTTTTCCGGTGCCGAGAAAGCCCTGCAACCGTAGCCGCCGGCTGTTTGTGCTCAGGGGCTGCTAAGAGCCGGAGAGAAGAAGCGGGACAAACATGTCGGTGCGTCGTGCAGCCCTGTAAAATGCACATTGCGAAGGTGTGGCCAAGCTGAATGATGATGACAAGAAGGAGATCTTGAAGATTGTGGATGGTGCACCCCGGGACAGCAAGCTAGTGACATTTAGATTCCATCTCGTGTGCAGGCATCGTCAGGCATCGTCTCGGTAGGAAGATGAAGTAAGCATTGCTTACCATTGACGTGGAGGTTACTCCGCGCGTGCGCTGCGAGTTCTGGCCATCGCAGCGCGACCCATGAGCTCCCTGCCGCACCTCGGCAGGCGTGTATGGTCTGATGTGCACCGCTAGCCTGCGCGAGCCTGTCTCCAGCTCTGGCAGTGCTTCAAGGTATGATGAGAGCAACGAGGATGTTGCTCGGACTTGTGACGGCTCCAACTGCATGCAGGTTTGCACAACTCCCCCTGCAATCCCTGTTTGGGTCTTGAAGAGCACGCAGTCTTGTCTGATGGTGCAGACCAGACTCATGACACTTTGAATGGTGAGCATGCACCTCTCCACCAAGATTTCGACTGATCAGAAGTTCGAAGCTTGCCGAAAGCAGCTGCGATTGATTGGACTGGTCGCGTCCATCGATCCCGAGCGTGGCTCGATTGCACGCTGGCTCGGCAGACTTATTGAAAATTCATATTCACCTGGGCACAGGAAGCTGTTTCCCAGGCGATGGTGTGCCGGATTCTGTCCTTGCAGCCCGTGGTGCGGGCATTCGTGTGGTGCTTCTGTCGTGCAAGAAGACCTTCCCTGTGTGGCTGAAGTTCCACTGCGAGAATTCTTGCTCCAAACTTGCAGATCCTCAGGTCATGATCACAGGTGACTATCTCCTTACTGCAATTGCTATTGCCAAGAACGTCGCCAGTTTGCACGACATGGACAGTTGCACTCTATGGGCAGGGCTTTGCAGCTCCAGCCATAGAGTGTCCATGTTGTAAGGTCAACATCCTGCAGCCCTGTGATGATCCCGATGTCTCTGCTGTTGACTGCGCCTGCCTCCGCCCCGATGGCGAGTATCTGGATTCCAAGGCTTCCGGCGGCTTCCGGGCTGGATGTAGAGTCATGTAGACAGCCCAGCCGACCGCGGCACCTGCAGGAGATGGACAAGCTCACCGGCTCGGTTCGCGTGTTTGCACGTGCTAAGCCCGAGGACGGCTTGGATGCGATCGATTCAGTGTCGGCGGGTTGAGTGCGTGCAAGCATGCAGGACAAGCTTGAGATCGTGAAGAGCATTCAGCGACAAGGCCAGGCTGCGGACATCCCAGTTTGGACTGGGGACAGACGGGTGCAGACGGAACGAGCTTCACCAGGACAGGTGGCGGCCATGACAGGTGATGGTGCTGCTTGGCAGAGAGACAGCCAGTTAAAATTGTGGGTGAATCAGACTAAATCGTTTCGAGGTCAACGATGCCCCCGCTCTCAACCAAGCCGACATCGGAGTGGCCATGGGAATCCAAGGGACCGAGGTGGCCAAAGGCGCTTCCGACATGATGCTGGGGCTGCGAGAGAGGTTAGCCGTAGGAAGAACCGGACGAGTCGTTTGCCAGATTTTTTTTTGTTGTTGTTTTGCTGTGCCGGGATGTGGTGGATGGGCTGGATGGTAGGTGGGCTGCTTCTGCCGAGGATCCTGACAGATGACAACTTCTGCTCCATCGTTGCTGCTGCCTGCATCCCAGGAATTTTGGGTTGGAGTCCAAACCTTCTGAAAGCTTTAAGCCTTAAGCTTTGAAGCGTGTGAGCACCAGCCCAGCCGTCCAGAATCCTAGTGAGCCATCAGGAGAACCCTGTGAGTGCCTCTCTCTCTCTCTGAATGATCGCAGGGGCAGCGGTTGCGCAAGCATGCGTTCACAGGGCAGGAAGCGCCGGCGTGAGGTGGAGAAGGGTCGGGCGATCTATGCCGGAATCCAGAAGTTCGTGGCCTTTATCATGTCTGTGCACATTGCGGAGGCCAGGATCTGCAAAGCGGCGGAGTCTGGGACTGGGATGGAAGTTGACCTTCGTCAGAGTCTGAAGTCTGCTGTGCAGGTGATGCAAATCTTCATCTGCATCGTCGTTGGCATCCCTGCGCCTCGGCGATGACGCTTCATGAGCGCTAAACAGATACACGACCGCCCGTGACAGGTCATGCGAACACCGCTTCAGATCCTGTTCCTGATCCTTGTCACCGATCTGCCGCCTTCCATCGCGCTGGGCGTCGAGCCCGGTCACGGGCCCAGTGCTGATCAACTTGAGCAATCGCATGCCGTCTTCCAGACGGAATTTTGCGCAACCGAGATGCGTGCAGACCACGTGCCTCAAGCACGGCCCAAGGTGAGGCAAACATCCTGAAGATGCGCCCTCGTCCGAAGGCAACGAATATCGCAGACACATTGCCAGTCCTGCTTTGCGATGCTTGAACGGGAGCTGTGCCAACATACTGTACCCTAACACACTGATGGTCGCAGGACGAGCCGATTGTGCTGAACTGGCAGCTTGGATAGCTTGGACTCGCCATTGCTTGACTTGACTTCAGCAGTGCTCAAGTAAGGTCATAGTGTCATAGTGATCGACGAACACGGAAGGTTCTCAAGTTTTTGGCGCTAGAATGAAACGTGCCCGGGTGAACAAGGATGTGGTTGGCCATGGTCATGAACGGCATGGTTCTTACAGCGCCCCGGATGCAAGAAGCATGCGGCTCAATTTACCGAGAAGAGACTGTATCCACGACACAGCCCTTACGGGGTCTGGAGATGCACGCTTACGGCGTGCATTATGGCTCCATGCGAACGTAGATGCTTAGTAATGCTCCGCTGAAGCGTGACACTTGCACTGACACCCTAGACTGTGATCGTCGGCGTGTACCTGGTCTCTCTGATGCACTTCTGCGACGGCGAGATCCTGCAAGCGAACATCTACACATTGGAAGGCTTGGTCAGGATCTGGCTTCAGTGTTGTCGAAGCGTGAAAACGGGTGGTTGACATTTCTGGGCACACCACTGTTGGTAGGCTGCTGTGTTCTAGGACCCTTAAAATTCGAGCTTAGGGAGTATAGGGTCTGTCTTCGGTCAGCCGCGAAGAACCCACCAGAACATGTAGCCAACTGCTAGCTGGTGCCCAAGTAGTTCGGGAGAGCTACCGGCTGGGCTGATTGGCTGAAAGTGCGAGCGTCGACCCCAATGCAGGCTATGAGACCAAGTGCTTTGGCTGCAATGAAGTGTATGTGCGTATACAAGTAGGGAACAGCACCTCGCACCTGGTTAAGTCGAGGTTGAGCTTGGCCCAGACGGTGGCCTTCATCTCCCTGGTGTGGCCCCAGACTTAAACAGCTCCTCCCGATAATTCAGTATCTAGAGCAAAGTCGCGCTTGCAAAGACATGTTGGCTCACAGATCCGCATGAACAGCGGGACGGGACGGGTGTCAACCTCATTTGTGTATCAGACGGCATTTCTCACCAGGTCTGAGAACATCCGCGCCTACATCTCCCGATCCTTCACAAATCCGATGTGGCACGACATCCTTGGCAACAAGGCTTCACTGCTTCGCGCCAGCGCACGCACGGAAGCAAAGACTG
>BGNK01000531.1:191332-210922 GCA_003297005.1 Symbiodinium sp. clade A Y106
GCAGGGTAATTAGGGCACACAAAACGGGCTAACTGGGTTCTAGATAGACTCTTGAACAACGTGGGACGTGCCAGCTATTCGCACAAGGCTGTTCTGATCCCGTATCTCTCCGACAAGATCCTGGGTCTGCGAGGTATGGAAATTGGCAGGGGCCCTGGAAGATGGTGCAAGTCAGCACGGCAGCTTCCGAATCGGGGCTGAGGTGTGTTTGGCTGGGCCTTGGCGGTGGCTGGCCCCGTGGGCTGCTTCATCCTCTCCGAGAGCTGCAAGCTAATCAGCCGCGTCCTCAAATGGCCTGGTAGTAATGGTAGCAACGAGACCTCATGAAGCCGTGCCTGCGTTGAGCGAGTGTGCGAGTCGAAATGGCCTGGTGTAGCTTGGCATGGCTAAGCTCTTGATGTATTGCTCAGGCGCCTACCAAGCCAAGAAATACCAGGACAACACGGCAGCACCATATCGTCACGCCATTTCTTACAAGTACTCGTCATGGTGACCACTTCTGACTTGCAGGACTCCTTGGCGATTACCCAGCCATCTGAAACAAAGTCAGCTCTTGCCGGCAAGGCCGGTCGGACATGAATTACCAGGAAATCCACAGCCTGAAGTCTCCGGTAGGATAGGAGGGTTTACTTGGAATTACTTGGATGGGTTGCATGTACATGGCGGCGGCGGTGGTGTTTTTTGCCCTGTCTTTGCTGTAGTTGCACCTGTCCTGCACAGGGCAAGCCAGCGACACTCGGGCTGCAAAAGGTCAGGAACGTTTGGTCGCAGAGGGCGTGTGAGGGTCTCTTTGTATTGGCCGCGCCGATTGTGACACAGATCGTATCAGACATTTCGATGTATGTGCACGCGTATGTGTTTCTGTATACGTCGTATATGTATATGAATATGTATATGTGTATCTGTATACGTATATGCGTGTATGTAGACATATTGGTATATGTATATGGACATGTAAATGCATATCTTTATGTGTGTATGTATTGGCTACGGCTCAAGCCGTCTCGGTCCGAGGGCCCTGAGCCCAGGTGCAGGAAGATAGTAGCCCGCTGGGCCTTTGGAGCTCCCGAGGAGGGTCGCTGGGAGGTCTATCCCTCCCCCCGGGTCCGTCGATCCAGCATGAGTGCCCACCCGGACTCTGTTACTACCCAGAGCCAGCCGGGTCAAGTGGAGCCCGCCCCTGCTTCGGTGACTGATGAGGGTGATGATGATGCTGCTGCTGCAACAGGGGTGGATGTGAGTAGTGATGAGGACAGTCTGAGTAGGGCGCCTACCCTTCCCTCTGGTCCCTCAGCTGTAACACCTGGACACACCCAACCTCATGAAGCTGTTTTTGGTGAGCCTAGTAGACCTTCTGCTGTTCGTAGCCCTCTCTTGCCTCCCCAAGCTGTCCCACCACGTGGGGCCATTGGGAGCGAGCGCCTTAGGCAAGGCGAGTTGGAGGCCTATGCTGCGCAGGCGCGCGTCGCGCTTACGAGCCAGGCGGAGGAGAGTCCCCTCCATTCTGCGGAAGCGGTGGCGGATCGGGAGGCGGCTGCTGCGGCCCTGGCTGCAGCCATGGAAGTAGACGCCAGGAACAACAAGATGCCTCCTCCCCCCACCGCCCCCAACACAGGGAGTCCCACTAAAAGAACCAAGCACGCGAGCCAGGCAGGACCGCTTCAGCCGTCGCCCATGTTTGGGGGCCAAGTGATCAAAGCAGGAGACGTGGCGGCGAAGACCGAGCAGGACAGGACCAGGGCCTCAGCGAGAGGAGGCGGGGTCGGTCTTGCCAATCCAGGGACTGGGACTGGACGTAATGAGCCAGTGCACCATCATATCGGCGAAGGTGACCCGCCTTGGTTAGCGGGCCTCCGACAAACCCTCCTAGGAGACATGCAGGACATGAAAGAGGGGCAGAGGGAAATTCTCACAACGGTGCAGCAGCAATGTGAGGAGTTCCGCAGCATGGGCCGTAGACTTGAAACGGTTGAGGAGAGACAGGGAGAGATGTTGGCGTTTCGAGATGACATGGAAAGAAGGATGAGAGACNCAGCAGCAATGTGAGGAGTTCCGCAGCATGGGCCGTAGACTTGAAACGGTTGAGGAGAGACAGGGAGAGATGTTGGCGTTTCGAGATGACATGGAAAGAAGGATGAGAGACATGCAAAACGAGCTGAGAGAGGTGAGAAGCAGATCTGTGAGTCCCGCCCCCACCCCACGTAATGCGGGGCCGAGGGCGGGGACCGGGCAAGCGCCCAGTCCGGCTGCTTCCTCCAACGCGCCTTATGTGGTCGACGACTTTCAGTTGGTGCTGGGGGGGTACACAGATGCGAAGAGGGAAGAGATACAGAACGAAGTTCGGGGGGTTGTTCGAGGCGGCCCATGCCCTTCCCTTGCTGAGAAATATAATAACCCCGTATGTCCGGTCCAACATCTGCCGCATCGAGCTGTTGTACCTTGACGAAGGTCCCTCAGCACGACGCAAAGTCCAACAGTCAGTGATTGTAGGACTTCGGGCGCAACTGGAAGCCCGTAACAAGAAGTCGCAGATTGCAGGACAAGAGAGAGCTGCTCTCTGGGTTTCTAGAAACCGAGGAGTGGAAGAGAGGAACCACCTTCGGGCTTTGCTGGGGCTTCGAGATTTCGGGCTTAGGTTCTTGCCCCCTGGCGATGTTGACTTTGATTGGAAGGGACGAGTGTGGTTTCGTAACTGCCAGGTCCTTTTTCACTGTGATCGGGAGGAGCCATCTCCGCATGCGCTGATGTTTCTGAGCGCAAGAGGAGACGAGACGGGGTGGTGGACAAGTACACCAACCATCTCGAGGATTCTCGGGATGTAAGAGTCTCAGGTGCGCACAGAGTTGCAGGGCTGAGGCTGCGGGCGGGGACCAGGACAGAGACGGCTGAGAGAGAGAGAAGAGAATTCGAGGAGAGTATCGTGTGCATGCGCAACCTGGAACTTGCACGGGAAACCCGTTGAGAGTCTCATACACCTTTTTAGGGGGTTGATTGACCCGCCAGAAGTCATGTGCTTGCAAGAAGTAGGCGGCTTCGCGCACCTTCAACAAGGCCAAACCATCACGAACGACGTTCGCATTGGGGATGTGGAGTACGTAGTTTACGTGCATAACACCTTCAGAGCGCACTTGGCGACTGCTGTTGCAGTGCAGGTTGACCTGGAACCTGCCCGACCTGTTTTTACTGCCCTTGCGGCAGGTTTTTTGGTGGAACTGTTTTTGGGGGCTGACAGATTCCTGCTGGGTAGCCTTCACCTGCCTTACGAGCAAAGGGAGGACTCAACTGATGTATGGCAGAATACCCTTGAGAGCTGTACCCAGGTTTTGGCGAATTTCCCATGCCAGAACCCTGTATTTTTGGGCTGTGATCTGAATCAGCCCCTGCATGTGACCATTGACCACTTCCCCCCACTAGTGCAGTTACGCCTCCTCATGTCGCGCTTCCTGCTGCGTCCTTCGGACGATGTGGGGCCCACGTGGCATGCACGCGGGCTGTCAGCCGCGATAGACTTCGTACTTTTCCGCCATCCGGGTATGTTAGGGGTGACGACGTCTAGGGCCGACATCCGCCTGGCTCTGCCTTCGGACCATGATATGGTTCAGGTGACTTTTTCGCACTGTAAAAAAGCTAAGGAACGCTTCAGGCCNGCCGACATCCGCCTGGCTCTGCCTTCGGACCATGATATGGTTCAGGTGACTTTTTCGCACTGTAAAAAAGCTAAGGAACGCTTCAGGCCGGGAAACAATTGCGGCCGCTGGGGATTCGATGGGGGCAAGTGGACGGAGGCGCTTCAACAGCTGCCTCAGGGACACGACCATAGGGACCTGGAAGCTGCCTTCACTAAGGTCCGCTACCGCAGAAAGGTAGCACGCTATGCCGATTCCCCTGAGATCAAGGAGCTTATTCGGCAACGTAAGATTGCAGCTGATGCCTCGCTACGCATGGACCTCACACTCCAAATCACCCAGCTTAGGGCAGCAGGACAGGAGGCACATAAGAAGGACATTCTGGAGAGGGCACGTGCCGGGGATTACACGGCCATAGCCCATTTGAGGCGAAGTGCGGCCCACACAAGAGTCTCGGGATCGTACATCCAAGAACAGGGGGGCCTGGAGTCTGCTGTTAGAGACCTTAAAGCCTTCTATGAGAAGAAGTACGACTCACATGGCCCAGGGCCTAACCCCGGAAAGATTGCGGCTGTTAAAGCTAGACACGCGGGGATGTCTGCGTCCCCTTTCACACTCGAAGAGCTGAGGCGGGCAGCTAGTACGTGCAAGCAAGGGACAGCTGCAGGTGGAGATGGCATCCCGTACGAGGCTCTACAAGTGTATGCCATGTCGGACCGAGCAGACCGCTTGCTAGCGCTCCTCAACCAGTTTTTGCTAGGCGAAAAGGGGATGCCCCCCACCTGGAAGGTGGGGGACATATGTCTTTTGCCTAAGGTGCCACAGCCGCGTGGGCCCNGCTTGCTAGCGCTCCTCAACCAGTTTTTGCTAGGCGAAAAGGGGATGCCCCCCACCTGGAAGGTGGGGGACATATGTCTTTTGCCTAAGGTGCCACAGCCGCGTGGGCCCCAGGACTTGAGGCCCATTGCCCTAACCCCCTGTCTCTGCAAGCTCTTTTCGCGCATGTTGCTCACTAGATTGGAACGCTGCTTTCCGGCCTTTGAGGCCGGCCAGTTTGGGTGTAGAAAAGGATGCCAGACGACAGATGGCATTGCTACGGCCCAGCTGACGATGCAACTTTGTACCGCCAGACACGGGCAACGGCCGTGTGTAAGCAAACTAGACATAAAGGCTGCCTTTGACTCTTTGTCCTTAGACGCGGTTCTAGAGTACATGCGTCACATAGAACCGAGTCAGGAAACTTGGAGACTTTGGGAGCTTATCTCTGACAGCGAGGTCAGAATGCGACTGGGGACCAGTTCCTGGTCGGTCCTCTTACGACAGGGCCTACTACAGGGTACGGCCTACAGTGCTATTCTTTTTGGGCGGGTGGTTGACTTTTTTCTGGGACCACTTCTCAGGACCTGGGAGGCCAGATGGCCACATTGGAAACTTCCCTTTCTCTTGTTGTACGCTGACGATGTACTACTACTTGCACCTTCTACTGTCCTACTACAGCAGATGACGCAAGAAGTCGTTGATCTTTTATCCACGCTGGGGCTGCATGTCAATCCTGCAAAATGCGCTGTGCTTGATACAGAAGAGGGGGTGGGCAACGGGGTGTTCCTTAGAGGGCACGGTGGCCCCCTCAAAACTGAGCCGGCCCTTCTCTACCTGGGAGTGCCGCTCTCTTTCGATTTTCGACCTCTAACGTGTTTTGCTAGGGCACTTGGTAGGTGTGCCAACACGTACTTTGCAATGCGAAATCTCTTTAAATCACGGACACTCCCTGCCATTAAGAAGGTCCAGCTTTTTGACCTGTACGTCACATCGAAGTGGTTGTGGTGCAGCGGGCTCATATGGCCTACGAAACAAGCGCTAGTCGGGCTCAATAGTCAGCAGACCACACTTCTTTTAGGGCTACTCGGCTTCCGCGCTGACTTTTTTGGCGAGTTCCTGCATAACATAGTGGCCAAAAGGCGTGCTGTAAGGCTTGTCCTGGACAGCTTGCACCTTGAGACGTGGGGCTCGAAGTGGCTCCGACAGGTTTGGAGGTACTGGGGCCATGTGGCGAGATCACGCACGGCCACGCCCTTGCGCTTCCGGGTTCAGGAATATGGCACTTTTGGGCTTATGGCAGGCACGGCCGTACCGGGGTGGACCGTGCACACACCACTAAGGAAAATGCAGCTGACATTCACGCGGATCCGACATCTCTCCCACCCTGTAGTGTGGGAGAAAGCAGCGGAGGACAGAGACTTATGGCAGGGCGTGCTCGTTTCCTGGAAGGACTATTGGGATACGAAGATTCCCTCCCGGGACTTACTAGGCCGACAGCTTGTCTTATTGGGACAACGTGACGCAGTTTTGCGGCGTTTCAGGGTTTTCCCTGAAGCAGGGTATGCAACCTCAGTGTGCAATGTTTTGAGCACCAAGGCCCTCCCGCAAGGACCGCTACTGTGGGGCACGTATGACGACGTAGGGGTCTCTGTTGCCATTTGCCCCCGGGACCGAAAGGCTAAGGATACACTGATTGTGCAGGAAAGCCATCCCGTGGGGTCCACTGGGACCATGCCCAGGTGCTTGCACCTGTGGAACCTGATTGGGATGATACATGATCGCTGCTCTGAACCCTTAGATATCAAAATTGTACTGCCGCCTGAGTGCCTGTCACCCTCTCTGCTCAACGGTGACGTGCCCCTTGCTTTCAGGCTTTGGTACCTTAACTTTGAGAGCAAAGAACAAAGGCACGACATGCTCCCNTGCCTGTCACCCTCTCTGCTCAACGGTGACGTGCCCCTTGCTTTCAGGCTTTGGTACCTTAACTTTGAGAGCAAAGAACAAAGGCACGACATGCTCCCCAGAACAATCATGTGGGAGCCCACTAGGACCTCCAAGCTCCCTGCTCCCCTTGCCGACTTGGTTGTAGGACCCTTCCCGCTGTCCAGGACGTCTCTTACACGAGATGGTTTGTTCCAGGATTGCGTTTTTCACTCTAGGAGAGCTGTCTGAGCGAGAATTGAGCCCTAGAAGGGGAGCCTGAGGACCGTCAGGTATCGCGCTGGTTGGAACCCCCGGGGGGGGCGTGGGGCAGGACGATCAGTTATTGGCCCTCAGCCAATCCGGCTCAGCAGCCAATGAAGGGAGGAGAACGAACTTTTCAGTGCCATGACATTCCCTTTGCTGGTTCTTGCACCTCTCTCTCCCATCGACTTGGTGTCGCCTCCTTGCACTCCGCCCTCAAAAAAGACCAAACCTAGTGAAAGGCAGGTTGCTACAGTTCCAGGGGCTAGCACCCAACTGGATAGTGACTCGGAGGATTCGGACTGTTTGACATTAGCGCCCGACTTGCCCAATCTGTCCTCTCTCCCGAGCCTCTCTAGGGACCTGACAGGGGACAGGAATCTGAGGCCTGCCGAGTTGGAAGCCCTCGAGCTCCTGCGAAGGACCCAGGCCCCCAGTAAAACTAATATTATTCGCCTGTTTGACCTGGTGCCCCGACGCCTCATGAAGCACTGCCTGACANGCCCTCGAGCTCCTGCGAAGGACCCAGGCCCCCAGTAAAACTAATATTATTCGCCTGTTTGACCTGGTGCCCCGACGCCTCATGAAGCACTGCCTGACAGGGAGATTTTTCGTTACGGGCTTCCCCCCGAGGGAGAAATATCACCTTATTGCATTCCCTGGAGATGCCGCTTATGACCCTAGTCCTGAATAGGTTCCTTAAGTCCCGAGCCCCTCATTGTCGCTACACTACGATTGCAGTCAGGGAAGGTTGTGTTTCAGAACCCCATCGGGATTCACGTAACGGACCCTTGAAGGCCTGTGTTCTAGGGCTTACCCCCCAAACCCCCGGGGAGGGAATCTGGGTGCAAGACAGTCGAGGGCAGACTTTCAAACAGTTTCAAGGTCAGCCTATTGCTGGGACAGTCCACGGGATTGAGGAGCCTTTCTTCTTTGAAAGCCGGCGCCTTTTACATGCGGGCCACCGAGGTACAACGCGCCACCCCGAGGGTAGCAGAAGGGTGATCATGGTCGCGTTTTGCACTTTGCATGCTAGTACCATGGATCCGGTAACTAGAGAGGGTCTTCTTGCACTTGGTTTCGCACTGCCAACGGTCGAGGAGATACAAACGGCAGTGTTTGCCAGTCCTGTTGGTAAAGGCCAAAGACCCAGGCAACTGTCATTAGAGGAGGCCTGGAGAACATCAGACAGAGACCCTTTACTTCCTGATGTGATCAGGGTCTCCTCGTCATTCTCCTTCACAGTAACAGTACGAACTTGGAGCGGAGTGAGTGTGTAATATACTCCCCTGCTAATGAGCCCTTCCTTGCTGGGGCCCCTCATTCTCCTTACTACTCTTGCACTGTTTACTGCCTTCCCCTTCCTCTGCTCATTTCTCGCTGTCTCTTCCTTCATGGCACTGAAAACTCTGTAACGACTGTTACGGCTGATGCGCCTTTTTCCCTGCCCCTAGATATGCCTGGACCCGCGCTCCCGTTGATGGCCTCTCTGGAGCAAAGGTCTCGCACTCTAGGAGGCACGCTCTCCGCCGCGAACATGGAAAGCGCCTGCTCGGCGACAGAGGCTGGGCGCGTAACAGCAGGGGGACTGCCGTTGTCGTGGACCCTACTGATCCTCGTAGTGGCCCTTTGGAGCCTGTGGGCTGCCGCGCGACATGTGTGGGATGCATGGGGCCGCCTAACTGCAACGCTCCAGAAACTGTGCGATCAGAACGAGCTCCTGCTGCATCGCATCAATTGCCTCGCTGAAATTACTGAAAGGGTCATGCGAGAACACCAGGGAGCAGTACTATGTGAACCAGCGTCCTTTCTGCTTCCGGTGATGACTGAGAAGTGGAAGAAAGCTAAAGAGGAGCTCAAACAATATGTGAGACTCCTTGGGCTGGAAGTGGAGGAGATGAAAAGGACCCTGATNTACGCCAACATGTGGAGATGATTCGTGAGGGCCTGGAAGGGGACACGCAAGCTCTATATGGGGCCATACAGGGGCTGGAAGAACGCCTCCAACGCTATAGGCAAGAGGCGAAGTCCCCCTCCGCATCGACTGGACCCACGACGAAGGACCTGCTAGCGCACCTGGCACAGATTAGAGTGGAACTGAGACAGATCCACGCTAATACGCCTGGGGCCGGTCCACCATTAGACCCGCCACCCTGGCTCGGATGACTCGGCTGCTAGTTACTGCTAGTTCCATACTTGATAGGCGATCACCCCTGGCAACTGCCGAAGCTGGCACTGTTTTTCGCCTTGCACTGTTTTTGGGCTCCTGCCCCCAGCACTTGCCTGCACTGTCTTCGAGCCGTCAAAAGAGCCACTTGCCCCTGCGAGCGAGGTAGATGCCCCCCTCAAAGTCTAAAGATCTGGAAACATGAACCTTTGCTGCCCTTTAGGTCGATGGGGTAGCAGCACTCTTGGTAGCAGCTCGAAACATGGAGGAAGATGCGATCCTTGCACTGCAAAGGCCTCCTCACCTGCTCGACTTTGGGCCCCTTACGCCCTCTGAACTGGTGAATCATTTGGAGTGCATGCCGCGACAGTTTGCGGAGATTGTAGCATGCCGATTCAGATGGATGCTTCGTTCACTGCGCATTGCTTGGATGTGGTTCTGCTTCGAAGTCTTTCCATTGCAGCTNCATTTGGAGTGCATGCCGCGACAGTTTGCGGAGATTGTAGCATGCCGATTCAGATGGATGCTTCGTTCACTGCGCATTGCTTGGATGTGGTTCTGCTTCGAAGTCTTTCCATTGCAGCTGTATTTCGATACCCTTGTGCATGCCATTGCTGAGTACCCGGAACCCGAGGACACCCGGCACTACTCGTTATATTTGACTAGGTATGACTGTGAGTATATCGAGTATCAACTACTGGATTGGTCGGTTAGGTTCGATTGCAGTGCCGAGTCCATTACATGGTGGGTTACGGGTAGACATCTCCCTTGCTGGGACATTCTCCTTCGACGTGCCAGGATAGAAGGCCTGCATGAATGATTGGCCCTGAAGCTTGAAGGCGGAGGCTTCCTTCGCCTCCCACATACCTTGACGCAAAGTTGCACTGTTTTTTTGGCATCCTGAAGGAGGCCCGCTTAGGACTTTCCGTGAAGAACCCCGTGAGGGTTCGCTTTTGCACTGGAACTGCTGAGGACAGGACAGACTAAACCCCGTGCTGCATTGGGCGAAGTTCGGGCTAGTTGGGTTGGGCTCAGGATTTCAGGTTATTGGTGCGGAACTTTCGGATTTGCTGAGACGCTGCTTGCATCTGTGTGTTCTGCGGAAAGTAGCCCTAGGTACGCGCGGTCCTCGAATGAAGGAGAACCTTGTACATGGCAGTCACATGGAGAGCGGTGTAACTATGAAACAGTAGGTTTGTCTGCTCGAGCAAGCGAACTTCACTATTTGCCCTCGTGCTGCGACCCAACATGGAAACAAAGGACGAGGAAATTTTCACGGTCCTCGCAGATGGGGAGACCACCAGAGACCGGGCGCGAGACAAGCCTGGACCTATGGAGCAGGAGGAGAACCAAGCGGAGAGGATTCTCGACTCCACGGCGCAAGTGCTCCCCCCGCAAAGTGACCCGCGCCTCGACTGGGCGCAGGTGGGGCCCTTCCTCCTCAGCCCACAGGGAGGACTACCATGGCTTCCACTGGTGATGTTCTTGGGCTACAACCTTTGGCAGTGTGTACGCGACCTGAGAAAGGCGGAGAAGCCTAAGGCAACAACTGGAGGCCCTCCCACTACGGCGGAGGCTGGGGCCGGCATGATGACTCCCCCAGGTTCTGGAGATAAAACAGCACCAGCGAAGGCGACCCCGGCGAGCTCGGAAGCTAAAACTGGAGAAGGCGCTGGCAAGCCGGACGACACAACAGGGGTGGGCGGGTTGCCTCCTCTCATTCCTGTTCCGGGACCTCCTCAAGTACCGCCGGCACCGCCTACCGCGACTATGCCACAGGCTCCCTTGACGAGTCCGCCTGCCAAGGCCCCTGAGACCAAGAACGATACAGGCAACCTCGGCGAGTACAAAAGGGCGCTACAGGACGTCCGACTGTGGGTCGACGACGCAGCTCATGCGGCGGCCTCACGGGGAAAAGACCATCTGGCGGAAGCGTTGAAGGAAACCAAGAGAGTGCTGGATGAGAAGATGCTCACCTTGGCAGATGTTGAGAAGACCATGCGCGAAGCTTGCGCACCGCTCCGCGATAAGCTCCTCCCAACCCTTGCCGGCCTCAAAAACACTCTGGGGCCACTACCGGAAGCGGGAGGGGCTGGCAGAACGATCCGAGACGTCCTTCTCGCTACAGAGGAGTATGCTGCCAAAGGGCAAAAGGCTACAGAGGACGCGGCATGGGACTCCACTGGGCGTCTCAACACCCTGGGCACCCAGGTGGCCAACATGCAGACCGACCTCTGCAACCGAATCATGAATACCCAGAGGAAGGTGGACAATCTGGGACAGAATGTTCAAAGCTGGGGATCTGCCCCCACCGGNACCCTGGGCACCCAGGTGGCCAACATGCAGACCGACCTCTGCAACCGAATCATGAATACCCAGAGGAAGGTGGACAATCTGGGACAGAATGTTCAAAGCTGGGGATCTGCCCCCACCGGAGCCACCGAAGGGGATATCACCAAGATCCTGTGCCAACTCAGGGAGTACCAAGACGAGATTAAGTACCAGACGACGCAGGTGGATGCACTTGCAACCCGCGTCCTGGGACTGGAAGGCAGCCTTGAGAATGTTGCCTCAAAGCTCGCTGCGGTGGAAGGAACTCTGAGCAAGATGGCTGTGGCCAAGCCCAAGGCACCGCCACCTTTGATGCCGGCACCCTGCCTTCCGGCTGATGTGGGGCCTGGGCCAGCACCCTCGGTGCCACCGGGGCAGTGGGGACCCTGCCCAGACAGAAGCACTGATGCGGGCCCACCTACAACCTCCTTGAGGCTGCCGCCGAACGTACAGGTACTGCAGCAGCACCAACAAGCGGGCCCCTCAAGACAGATGCCGACGTCACTGCCAGTGACACAACAACCGGGGCCGGGGCACCCCCCTGCGGGGGCCCACGGACAGAACTTAGTAACAATTGTTTATGAGGGACAGTCTTATTCGGTCCCGTCGGCCTTCTTGCAGCCGTGATCGAGTGTTGTTGACTTTTGTGATCCATGTTTTAATTGTCTATTTGGCTGCCGAAGCCGAGGGCCCGAGACTGATTTTTTGCACTGCCCTTCCCTTGGCAAGGAAACCATTATCTCACCTTCAACAGCAAAACCAACATGACGACAGGTGTCACATACCTTCTCATCCAAGGTCCAAGGCCTTCAGGCTAAAGCATGTACAAAGAAACCCACTGCATGCACTGGCCGCATCCGTCAGCGCACACTCCACAGGACTGGAGTTCAATCCACAGTCACGAAGTAATAACTTCCCTTGTGCGTACCTTCCAGCTGTTTTGAAAAGGCACCCCACTCTGTACCACTTCCTCACATCCAGTCCACAGCATTACCACCTGTGTCCCAGATTATGTCGCCACAGCGTCCATGTCATGCAGCCCGTATGCGAGGACTTTGTTGGCATCACGTTGCTAGACACAGCACCCTTATGTAGCCAGGGCCCCCATCGCTTTGCAGGCCGTATCAGAGCACTTGCTGGCGTCATTCAGGCATACACAACACCCATGTATAGCCAGGTTCCCACTTCGCCTTCTCTGCGTTGTACACTACGAACTTGCAGGTTGCAGAGGCCCAGACGACGGCCTGGGCGCACTATGGTTGGTTTCAACCACTGGCGCCTCCGATTCGTCCACACCTCGGATATGTGCGTAGGCCTCCAGCACTGCAAGTTGTTGCCCATGTCCCCACTGGCACCAAAGCAGCAACATGCAATACGAACTCAGAGGCAGCGACACAGGCCACAAATATTGCTTCAGGCTGCCAGTGTTCAGGACACCCACACCTTTCCAAAGAGCTGTCCATGCACCTCCACATCTCCTCTCGGTCCTCACTCGGCAGACCCAGATTTTTACAGGGTCCACCAGGTTGTGTCTTCGCTTCGGCAGGTATGCGGCGTTCAGCAGACACGCGGGCATCCATGGCAGGTCGCTAAAGCAGGCACTCCCTGGCCATCCAGAATAACGAGCGGGTAACCCTCAGCCTGGCTCCTTCAAGGGTTTCGAGGTGGGATAAACCACCATGCCGCCGTCTTTTGGCATTTGTTACAGAAGGGATAACCTTCCAGCTGCTCCCTGCCCGGTTGCACGGTTACTTACGTCACCTCAGCACCCACGTCGCCATCCTCGCGGCAGCAGCATCCATCCACAAACGGCAGCAAAGTAACTTCAGTGCATAACTCAGCACCATCACCCAAGGGGCATGCAACAAGGGTCATACATAAAGTGGAAACGAACCATCACAGCTCATTCACCAAACTCAGCCCTTAGCTTGCAGTCTGCTGTTTTACTTGTGACCGCTTCATCATGCAGCATGTGACATCTATGTGGAGCTGCATGTCGGCTTCTTTCAGCCTGGAGGCCTATGGCAGATGCCCAAAAAGAGGCAGTACACCCTCAACCTTAAAAGGGAGTGGCAAGGGTAAGACAGTACCAGGCAGCAGGAATACAGTGCGTAAGTTACAGGAGGCAAGGAAGGCAGTGCAGAAGGGAACAGTGATGAGCAAGTTAGAGTAAGAAGTCTTTGACTTCTGAGCTCTCCCTGAAAGTAGTCTGCGACCTAGAAACCTCGCCTGACTTGTCGAGTGCGAGTGACAAAATGTGTGTATGTATACGAATGTGGGTTAATGCTTTACTAGGCCAATGTGCCTACATGCTCTCTCAACTCTCCTGAACCCTCGCCTAAGCTTCTCGAGTGCTAGTGCCAAAAATGTATACGAATGTGTGTGTGTATGTCTATGTGCATGTTTATTTGTGTTTGTACACATGCCAAAACAGATGCGCCATATATACCTATATAATAAATAAAAAAGATATAGCATATATATATATGTATATGCATATTTATACAGACAGGTCCAAGGAAGGAAAGTCTCTGACTTTCCCATGCCCAGCCTGGCCTGGTGAAAAACCAACTACGCTAACCCCTCCTATGTAGCTGCTCACTTCGAATGTATTCACCGAAAGAGAAAAGCAGTGTTCCTTCGGAAGTAGCCCTACTCTACACACAGGCACCGTTCCTGCAACATCCAAAACTACAATATTTTCGTCGAGATGCCAGAAGCAATTTTGGATTTTGGAACTTTTGGGTTTTTGGATTCTCATGGACATCCAAAGGAAAAAATAATCCAAGATTCGAACTTTCCCAAACTTTAAAAATCCAAAATAGGTGCGCCAACATATTGGATTTTTGGATTTTGTAGGATGGCTGCGCATGCGTCCTGCGCGCTTGACTACGGGGGGTTTGCGTGAGGCTTTTCGATCTGGTGCAAATCACGAGGGGGATGTCTTTTCTGTACGTTTGTTCCAAAGGCTTCAAAGATGTTGTTCTCAAGAAGGTTTTAACTAGAGAATCTAGGGTTATGTTTTTCAAGAGCTGATGCAGTGAACTTCAGCATCCTATGTGCTTCTTAACTTGGTGTAGGTCTATAGCGGTAAATAATCAACACCAATATACGGACCATTGCCACATACTTTGGAAATTGTTAGCCAGTGAATATGCGGACAGCGTGGCACCTAACTAAAAAGTAGATCGGTTGTTTAATGCAGTAATAAAACCAGATACAAAAAAATCAAGCAAGACGTAGTAGTTGAAACAGTATTCGCTCATTGTTTAGATATTGGAAAGCAAAGGTCATTGAAAAGGAGAACATAACAAATGCGAAGATGTGCCGAACTCATACCATGACACATATACTGTACATAGCATCAACAGCACGTGGCACGTGTATGAGTTTGCTACTATGCAGAAGTAGAGTATTAGATTGATATGTAAGCATGAAGCAATAAACACATTCTGCTGGCGAAGCAGCTAAGTCAAACGAGTCACTTCTTTGCTAAACTTGGTATGACACATGGTGACATAACCCATCTTTGAACACCATGCACTAGCCAGCGAAGATGCAAGTAGCACAGCATCTAACTGATATGCCAATATTGCCGAAACTTTTTAGTTTAATGAAGGCTAGTGCAGTAGTACTACCACTAGAACATCAACGAAGACGATACAAGACGTAGCAGTGGAAAAGTATTTGCTCACCATTTAGATATTCGAAAGCAAATTTTCATTTAGAAGGAGAAAATTAACAAATGCGAAGATGCGCCGAACTCCCATCATGAAACATACCGTACATAACGTGAACAGCACGTGTATGAGCTTGCTTCAGTGTTATTGAACCATGAGTTAAATTCACACTCGTATGTGTAAGGACGATGCACAGAGTAAGTATCAGCTACAAAACCATATATGACCGAAGTCTTAACTAAACGTGCGCTACACGAAAAGTGCCGTACAATATGGTTCTGATATAAAGTATACTGTGTAATATTTTGGTAACAGTCAAAGTCTTAAGCGTATGCGAGTGAAACGTTGGGCAAATGATATGTAAACATGAAGCAATAAGGCATGCTACACACGAAATAGCTGTCTCACATGTTTGTTTAACTTGCCATTAGACATACGGGCCTATCCGTCATTGGACATAACTGGTCATCCAACAATGGCTTCCACACATATTGGATAAATGCAAACCTGTGATACAGTTCTTTGATTCGATGGTATGTGAATGGGACAAACAAACATCCGTTCGATATTAGTTTAGAGTTAACCACCGAAGCCGAAGTTTGCTGAATACCCAACCACTTCACTGCCCTTGTTAGCGAATCTGTGGCCTTGTGGTCTTGCTGCTTTTGTTGCAACACGACAAAACCGATTCGATTCGTTTGCCATGCCGGCTATTGAAGTTACTGGTGTTGCTAATACTCCTGTCTCTGTAGCTGCTATTGCGACATTGCGTCTGTCTTGTACAAGGCTGATGCAAACGAAATGCTGAGAACCCAGACGCACGAATCTTGTTGTCACTCGTGCAGAAAGCAATGTAATGAAGCCCTTACTATTCACAAATAACGATGAATTTGGCATCCACTTCTTAATCTGCAAGCTATATATATATATATATATATATATATATAAATAAATAAGTAAATATATATATATATATATATATATATAAATATGCATATGTGTGCGTGTGTGTATTTCTATAAAACCCTACGACCGGTTGTACGATAGCTTGTCTTTCGACTCCATGAGATGTGACATCATGGTAGATCCAAACACATTTTAGTTTTACTCAAATCGTTTCAGTCCAGTACTTAAAGTATACTTGGGTGAATACTCCTTCAATGACGCTGATTGTGATATGAGTAGTGTATCTGCCTCTCCTAGACACTTGCTGGAAGCTATGCCAGATGATGCCAGGGGTCCAGTAAACCTACAGTCTCATGCGACGTGAGAGCTATATCACCAATTCCCCACGTTGCTCGCGCGATTGAATCCTGAGTCCAGGCTACTCCTCCGTCAAACACCCAAAACGTGGGCACATGAGGGGGAGGTAGCGTACACACACACATACATATATATATATATATATATTTATATATGTTTCTATACATATATACACACCCCCCCCACACACACATATATATATATATATATACACATATGCATACATAGGTGCATACATACACACATACATACATACATACATACATACTTACACGCATGCACACATAGGTACATACGTACGTTCCTACATGCCCACACAGCACAGTCGTACATGCGTACATGGCTGCCTACCCTACGCCATCGCAGCCCCCCTTGCTGTGCCATCCTATCCCACCCTACCCCAGCCTACCCTACCCAGCCTACCCTACCCTGCCACCCTACCCGGCCCTACCGTACCCAGCCTACCACCGACCACCTGCCACCTGCCTTGCCTACCTAGGTCGGTAGGTAGATGGGTAGGTCGTCAGGTAGGTAGGGGGGTAGATCGACAAACACTCAGACAGGAAATGACAGAAAGATTGGCAAGCAGACATGCAGGAAGGCAGGCAGACAGGAAGGCTGGCAGGCAGAGAGACTGACAGAGAGACAGACGGACAGCATGCAAACTCGCCTACATGCCTTCGTGCATACTTGCATTCATACATGTGTAGATACATTCATAACCCCACGCCAAAGTGTGCTCGCCCGGCGAGCGACAGGCAGAGTGACGGACAGAAGGGACATGGGTAGCAGCCGCAAAGCCGGAAGCTGGGGAAGCAATCGCTTTTCAGGAAGCCGGCGAAGCCAGCGGCAGAGGCTCCTCAGGGCCGTTGCTGCTGGGCCCCTCGGCTTTCGGCTAAGGTCAGGGACTCTCGGCTTTCAGTTAGCTTCAGCAGACGTGGCGCCGTGGCGCAGTCTCGTGGCTATCTCACAGCTGTGCTGATGGCTAAGGCTTGGTTTTGGTGATGAGTCTGGTGATGGCCTGGCGCTTCAGATAAAATTTCTGAAGTTGGCCTAGCCATCCGCAGCTTCTTTAGCGTGCTGCTTGCGAGAGTTGGTTTCGGAAAGGCCTTTCTGGGCAAGTAGCGCAGCCGGAGGAGCTGTGTTACCCTTGTATCTTCCTGCGGAATCCCGCGGCAGAGGAGCGCCCTGCTTCAGTAATTCGTCAGACTCGCACCCTATCATCCTACGGTTCGTAGAGAGAGCCTGCGTTGACACGTGAAGGGTGACTCAAAGCTGCGAGGTGCAAGCTGCCACAATACTCTGCTGTGCAGCTGGTATTCGAACTGTCGTTCCCATTATCTTTGCTGGGCCTGCCATGGCCTGAGGGGCCAGAGATGGCTGCTAGTGCTGCCCGGATCGGAGATCTAGGCAGCTGCATTTAAACGTTGTGCCCATTTCACCACCCCACACTCCGGGAGGGTCAGCTAAGCTGAGTCTTCCTGTGCCAAAGGCAAGGTAGGATCCTAGCTCAAAGCCAGTCTGCCGCCCGTGCTGTGAGAGCAGTGACGTGGCCAAGCTGGTATTTGTCAAACCCCCGCGCGTTATGCACGTGAAAGATTGTCCGGTGCAGAAGCTCTTCATCCCGTCAATTCCCGATCGGCCGCGCCGACCCTAGATAATTCAGTTTTCGTGATCCCGCACCGGGTTTGGGATTAAGTGAGTGCAAAGCTCAAGGCGCCTCAGCGGTCGTCACTGTTGAGTCCGTACATGGCCCTTGTGCTCGAGGGGGTTGGTTGGCTTGACCTGGGTGTCCGCAGCATTTGCGCTGGCAAGAGAGCTGAGCTCAGCCTGGCCCACTGCCGCCATGCGCCTCAACGGCACAGAGTCTTCGACATGATGCCTCTGCCATGGAAGACTACTGCGGGTCTGTGCGTCCAAGGTCCCAGAAGAACCTCAAGAAGCCGCAGTCGGCGAAGCCGAAGGCGTCCGACAAGGATGCAAAGCAAAAGGAGGATGCTGCGAGGGCCTAAGGCCTTGTGGGTACCAAGCTGCGTGTAGGAGGATCGGAAGAGCCTGGCCCTAACGTACGAAAATCTGATCGAGGAACTGGACATTGAGGAGTTGGCGAAGAAGTACAAGACCAACCTGAAGAAGGGGCTTACGGGCAAAAAGGCTGCCGAAGCTTGTGCCTCAACAAGTAGCTTCACTTTCTCCCGGCCTGCCCCCAGGCCCCAAATGCAGGCCAGTTCAGAACGGAGCCCTTTCGAGCCGGTGGCNCTTACGGGCAAAAAGGCTGCCGAAGCTTGTGCCTCAACAAGTAGCTTCACTTTCTCCCGGCCTGCCCCCAGGCCCCAAATGCAGGCCAGTTCAGAACGGAGCCCTTTCGAGCCGGTGGCTTTTTCTATCCCATAAGGAGATCCTCGAGAGAGATGGATTGAACGAGCTGGAGAAACCGCCCAAGCCAACGCTGCTGATGCTCTTCCTCATGCAGCCGCTTCGCCTGCACCGGTACGAATGTGCACGGGCCTAGGAAGTCTCCCCCCCAGCATCGCATGCAGAGGCTCACGAGCTTCATTATCATCCTCCTCATGGTGGCAGCCGTGGCCTCCATCCTCGTGAACGCCACGGGCCCTGATGCTGCGGACCCGCTCTCCTACACCACAGGCTCGGCTTCACAGCGATATGCCGGTTCGTTGCGGGACATGAAACCGCAGACCAGCTTCTTGCGAGGTATCGCCATTGCTGCCCGTCTGCAAGTGTACTTGCAGAAGCACCGTTCCCGGCATTCGCCCAATGTTCGTTCTGCGACATGAAATCAGCAAGACTTTGCCGCGACACAGCCGGAGCCAGCGTTTGAGCCAGGGCATCATTGTCCTCATCAACGCCGGTATTGCTGCTTGGACAGAGCACAAGGCAGGCGATGCCCTGGAGGCGTCACGTGGCCGCACCAGCGAACAATGTGAACAGGTGCAGATCTAGGCACCGGCAAGGCAGGTCTGACAGCCCCGACCTTTAACTGAGGTTGTCCAAGATGACGCAAGCCAACATCTACGTCGCTGAGTTGCAAGCTGACACTCGATGGTTGGGTGGTTTCTGCACAGCTGAGAATGCATGTGACCGCGATGGCATGCCAAACCCACACGGTGCCGTGCGGATGGCACTGAACGAAGGGCACACTTCCCACGAAAGCCCTGCTTGAGGTTCTGCGCGACGGGAAGGAAGTGCAGGTGCCTGTCCCAAGCGTGGTCTCAGGTGACATCGCCCCTTGGCCAAATGGAAGCACATGTCTCTTGCTTCAATCTTGCATTGCAGCACGCGGTGCTGTAAACTTGTAAACGCCTCTGGCCGCTGCCGGGTTCCAGCAGGTCGTCCTGGGAACTGGCGACGTGGTGCCGGCGGACCTGCGGCTCTTCGAGGCAAAGGACTTCAAGGTCAGCGAGATGGCGCTGACAGGCTCGGGGCCTCGCAGGGATGCTCTTACAGAGTGGTCACAGTGGCGTGTAGTGGCGTTCTGGCCTCAGGCGAGCCTGACGTCGTG
>BGNK01000531.1:211609-249354 GCA_003297005.1 Symbiodinium sp. clade A Y106
GGTGTCCGTTACCTTGGCAGTGGCTGCCATTCCAGAAGGCATCCCGCTGTGCGTGACGATCTCGCTGTGCCTCGGACCCTGAACTTTGCCAAGAGAGAGTGTGAACTTGAAGTCCTAGCCGGATTTGTGGTGTGCTAAGTCTAGACTGGTTTAAGATTTAAGATGGCGATTGCGGAGATGACCCTTCCATGCCCTTCCAAGGTCGATCGGATGTTCGGAGACCCGGCTGCCTGAATCTGCAGAGTTGATTGAATAAGATCCGGTCGCTTGCGCTGGAGCAACAGTGTCCACAAATTCCTGTGCATGTGCTACCCAGGACATGGCCGGTGCCCGAGCGTGCTGGTCACACAAGCACAAGCTTCCGCAAGCTACTGCATGCCATGTAGGCTGCTGTAGGGTGCTTTGTCTTCGTTTTCTTAGGTCAACCAGGAGGTGCTGGTTCGCAAGCTTGCAGCTGTGGAGACTCTGGGCTCGGCTTCCGTCATCTGCAGCGACAAGACAGGAACGCTGACAGAAGGCCGTGCATGTGCGCACGTGCCCTGTTCCACCACTCCTCTCGACAGAAATCGTGTCTGTACGTCGGTGGACTGGCATGGGTTTTGATTGGTTTTGAAGTTGCCCGCGAGCAGGCAAGATGACCATGGTCGGCATGTACACCGCCGGCGTGACCTACGACGTGACCGGCAAGGGCTTCGACCCCGAGGCACATCAGCAACACCAGCAGGGAAAGCTTCCAAAGCACCTCTGTAGGGTGTGGGGCCGCGGCAGCACTGTCGATGATTCTTATTGCAAAATGTAGAATAGAACGGCCCCTCTGACAGCGAAGAACCAAAATTGGCGTCTCCTGGCAGGTGGGCCAAGTGCAGCGAAGTGGCAGCACGGCCAATAGCGGGAAGGACATGGGCAGCTTGGCTCGGAGCGGGGTCGTGACGAAGCCCACTGCTTTGCCTTTGCCTGCTCTGCTCTTCTTTGAGGCGTCAAGAGCAATCTGCTGGCGGCCGCAAGCTCAGCCACCAAGAAAAAGCAAGCAAGGCTTAGTTCGATCATGCTGGACGTCAAGAGCTGCTTAATAAGGCCATCCTGTGCTGCAACACCACACTCTCGAAAGAGAAGGACGAGGATGGAGTGATGAAGTGGACACCGAAGGCCCGAGATCAGCGCGTCACGAGCATGTGATGTCTTGCTTCAACACGCTGAGCCTTTTGCTGTGCTTCGCTGCCAGGGCAACTCCTCCGAGGCGCCGATCGTCGTGGCTGCCCGCAAAGTGGGCTTGTCGGAGACCATTGCCAGCCATCCGACTCCCAATCATCCTTGTCACCAGGCAAAGATCTATCCCATATCCACCTGACTGCAGACTAAGGCGACTACCCTCGTGTTCTGGAAGTGCCGTTCTCGTCCTCGCGAAAAATGATGCCCTCGACTCATGCGCAGCGTCGCTCCTGGCCCCAACCCTCGGGCATCAGAACGTGCCCAGGCTCACAGTGTCTCGCGTGAAGGGCGCGGAGCTTTGCCCCGGTGGGATGCCGCTGCCAGCAGGCCTTTTTGAGTCAGTGCAATGGAAGCAATCGTGGTTCGTGAATTTGGACGGATGCACGTTGTGATGGAGGCACCAACTACTTGGCTGTGTGCAAGGGGGCGGGGACCTCAGCAGGAAGCTTCTCGGGCTTAGCTTTAACATGAGTGGAATGCCAGGCGCCGAATTACATCATTGACCTTTGCTCCGAACAGCTGAAAGAGGATGGCAGCGACCCAGCCCGAACCGTGATTCAGTCGTCGTGCTCCAAGTTTTGTCGCCGAAGTTTGACATTTCAGGCCCCGTTGCTAAGGTGTAGCGAAACTCTCGGAAGAAGACAAGAAGGGGATCCTGCAGATCGTGGACGGCACCAGCCTCAGCGGAAGCAAACTCTGCGGCGATCAGCTTGCAACCGAACTTACACCATCTTCCACTTGCTCCCGCCGTCCGGAAGGATATTCTGCACGTGCTCTTCGAGTCCTGGCCATCGCTGCTCGACCGATGAGCTCGCTCCCGCTGCTCGATGAAAATTGTCTGAGGAGGAGCATCTCTCCTTTTCCAGCCAGAATTTGGAAAAGGCTTCCAGAGATAAGAGCAGATCTCTACATACTTGTGGTGGGCACGGTGTACCAAATGCGGTGTTGAGTAAGATTCTGGAACCGCTGTAACCCTCGACGGCAACCTAAACTGCTGGTTCCAGTATTGCTTTGCTGTTTTGCCTTGTTCAGGTATGACGAGAACAATGAGGATGCATCTCGGACTGGGAGCAACTTCAACCCCATGTTATTGATGTTGACTTTGGCTTAACATTGCTGTTTCAGTAGCAGGAGTTGCTCGGGGTTGAGGGACCACTTGTTCAAGCCCCGAGATCTCCACGGACCAGAAGTTCGAGGCCTGCCGCAAGCAACTACGCTTGATTGGGCTCGTCGCCTCCATTGACCCCGAGCGACACTCGGCTCGGTCGGCTGTGGGTGCCGGTGCAAGGAGAGATTCGTCACAAGCCAAGGAGATGGTGTGCCTGACTCGGTCCTTGCCGCTCGTGGTGCTGGGATCCGCGTGGCACCTCTGAGCAAACAGCTCCAAACGAACTCTTTCTCGTGTTGGACTCCTCCAGCTGTGCATTGAAAGACGATACGAGGTGATGATCACTGGCGACTACCTGCTAACTGCCATTGCTATCGCCAAGAATGCCCTCGGCTCAGTGAGTCCTTGACTTCTCATCTCCTTCTGACCTCAAGGCTCTTGCATTGGCTTCATGCGTTTCCGGAAAGTGGCTAGCACACGGCTTGCGGTTTTCAAGGTCAACATTCTTCAACCCTGTGATGATCCCGATGTTTCTGCGGTTGACTGTGCCTGCCTACGACCAGATGGCGAGTACCTAGATTCCAAGGAGCCGATTTGTCTTTGATGGGAGCACATTGCGCCTGCTTGTGCTCAGAGTGGGTTTCAATCCGTCACGCACGGGCGGCAAGATTGTTTAGCAGCATGAACGAGATAGAAAAAGCTTGTTTAAGATATGTCACTCCTGCCAGTGGGCTAGCTGACAGGAGATGGACAAACTGACATGTTCTGTCCGCGTCTTCGCCCGTGCCAAGCCAGAGGACCCGCCGTCAACTTGGCTTCCATGGCTACATTGCCAAAACGGATTGGGCGATGTTCTCTTGAGGCTATCACAATGTATCGTTTTTTGCAGGATAAGCTGGAGATTGTGACGAGCATCCAAAGACAAGGCTTCTCGGGCGGATCGAATTCTCGGGTGATGTCAAGTATCCGTGCCTCAAGGTCAAGTGGCGGCGATGACAGGTGACGGAGCACCATGGCTGATATTGAGTTTCGTTTCAGTGCTCTCTGCTTGTCCATAAAAAGGATTTGTGAAGACTCCATGCCCTCGGGTTCTGTGGATATGACATCAAACAGAGGGGGCGATGGGCAACGCAGACAGGAAGACCCAAGAATCAGGCAGCAAGACTCCACTCTTTGCTCTTGTGCACATCGGGCACATGCCATGCCCAAACGCGACTTTAAACGCCGATGTCCCAAACCAAGGTCAACGATGCCCCGGCGCTGAACCAAGCCGACATTGGCGTCGCCATGGGTATCCAGGGCACAGAGGTGGCAAAGGGTGCCTCCGACATGAGCCTCGGCTAATCTTTGTCTGCAGGAGGCAGCACGCAGTGCACGTTAAGCTGTAGCCTGCTCTGTGCAAGACTTGAAAGCTGAGGATCTTGACAGATGACAACTTCTGTTCCATCGTGGCCGCTGCCCCGTTCTTAGATAGGAGCTCTCGTTTACGGCTTTTTGCCAGCTGAAGTGTGCGTTTGCCCGCAACGTCCCACAACGCGAAGACTCGTTGTGTGAGGTAGAGAAGGGTCGTGCCATTTATGCTGGCATTCAGAAGTTCGTGGCTTTCATCATGTCGGTGCACATTGCGGAGGCTGTGCCGACAGGACTTGCCGCCACGATTTCACTATCCGGGAGTGCAAGCCCCTTCAGGTGATGCAGATCTTCATCTGCATCGTGGTGGGCATCCCCGTGTCTTGGCGAAGCTAAGTCGCAACGTGCTTTTCAAGACCTCACCCGCTAAAGCAAGTATGGCTTCTTGCTCGACTCTTGCCCGTGCAAGCTTTCACGTTATGCAGGTCATGCGAACGCCTTTGCAGATCCTGTTCTTGATTCTGGTCACCGACCTGCCTCCTTCCATTGCCCTGGGCGTCGAGCCAGGCTTGCCAAGGGGGAGGGGCGGTTTCCGGAGTTTCCGTAGCCCGAGAGCCTGAGAGCCCAAGGTGAGGCAAACATCCTGAAGATGCGTCCTCGCCCGAAGGCGAGACTTTGCACAAGTCAAGCGGTACCATTTCCCGCGCACTGCCACCTGCAGTCAGGACGAGCCCATCGTGCTGAATTGGCGACTCGGGCTGCAGTGGGATGGTGTTGCGTTTTGAGGATTCCTCTCAAAAAGCTGGCAACAAGACGTTCCTCGCCGAGAAACTCCAAAACGGGGCGGGTAGCTGGAGCCAGGATGTGGCTGGCCATGATCATGAATGGCATGGTCTTGACAGACCCGCGGCTGGAAGGGTGTGTAATTGGCAGCCGGTATGGTGTGTGCCAGTTTGGACGCTCCTTTCCCCAAGTTCAAGCTTGCGATTAACAGTGCATGCCCTTTGTCAGACGGTGATTGTCGCCGTGTACTTGATCTCGCTCATGCACTTCTGCGAGGGCGAGATTCTGCAAGCCAACATTTACTTGCTTGAAGGCCGGTGCTCTTCTCGTAGGAGGTCTGCCGGTTGGCTGACATGCTCAGCGATTCCGCATGTCTTGCGAGCTTAGAAGCTGTTCCTGGCAGGTTACGAGACGAAGCTGCTGAGTTGCACGTGTTTGGCCATGCTGCCAGACAGAGATATGTGCAGTAGCTTGATGCAGCCGCTGAGGTTGAGCTTGGCCCAGACCGTGGCATTCATCTCGTTGGTTTGGAGCCGTGCTGAGTTTTTCAAAACGTTATGTCTAACCTGTTCTCGTTTGCATTCCGAAGGATACCATGGCACAATTACTTGGCTCCTTTCACAGGTCTGAGAACATCCGCGCCTACATCTCCCGATCCTTCACAAATCCGATGTGGCACGACATCCTTGGCAACAAGGCTTCACTGCTTCGCGCCAGCGCACGCACGGAAGCAAAGACTGNCAGGTCTGAGAACATCCGCGCCTACATCTCCCGATCCTTCACAAATCCGATGTGGCACGACATCCTTGGCAACAAGGCTTCACTGCTTCGCGCCAGCGCACGCACGGAAGCAAAGACTGGTGTCTAGTCTTGTGCTTAGCAGGGACGAGCATACCGCAGCATACCTGCCCGTGCAGGAGATGCAGAAGGCGATTGTCCTTGCGCAGATCTGCTTGTACGGAGCCACTTTGAGATTTCTAAGTTGGGTTTCAAGGTTCGGTTGAAGAAAGTATACATCATGTCGACTGGGATGCGGAAGACTCTTTGAAGGGGAGGTGTGCAGGGTAATTAGGGCACACAAAACGGGCTAACTGGGTTCTAGATAGACTCTTGAACAACGTGGGACGTGCCAGCTATTCGCACAAGGCTGTTCTGATCCCGTATCTCTCCGACAAGATNGCAGGGTAATTAGGGCACACAAAACGGGCTAACTGGGTTCTAGATAGACTCTTGAACAACGTGGGACGTGCCAGCTATTCGCACAAGGCTGTTCTGATCCCGTATCTCTCCGACAAGATTCTGGGTCTGCGAGGTATGGAAATTGGCCTCCTGCTCAGAAGTGTTTCCCCAGAACCTGGGGGATTAGGGTTCTCGTTTCCACCTGATTCTTCACCTGCCTGGCAATGAGTTCTCGCCTTCTGGTTTTTTGGTATTTGGCACAGAAAATATGTTGCAAAGCTTGACAGTTTTGGCATAGTAGGTGAGAGCAGTTTGCGCCTGAGGTTCTGGGAACTGTCGCAACTCAAGGGAGTGGAGGATGGGGCGAAATAGGAAATCGAGATGCTGCTCTAGACCGGTTTCTTGTTTCAGTAAGGCTCAGGGCAAGGAAGGAGTAACAGCGAATCGCGAAAGCGGCCGGGTACTCCAGTGCCGGCAAAGGTGGAGCTCAGAGACACCCCGAAGTCCAGGCAAGGTCGGGTAACTCCCACACCTCAGCCAGCTGGAGTCCGAGAATCCGGCAATTGAACACCAGGCGGCCCTCCAGTGCTCCAGCACACAAGTACAAGACTCACAGAACCCCATCACTCCATTAACGCACCTCTTAACGCTGCTGACCTCCACACGACCACGAGCGATTCCTTGCTTGCAAATGGCTGTCCACAGCGAGCCGTCGCCGCGAAAGCGTTGATCGGCAGAGCAGTTGAGGTGTCTTTGGCTGGGCTCTGGCAATCGTTGGCCCAGTGGGTTGCTTCATCCTCTCGGAGGGCTGCAAGCTCATCAGTCGGGGCCGCAGAAACACGGCTTTCGTTGTTTGTTCATGTTCGTGCAACACTCTGCCGGCCAGATCCGGGCTTGCCGGCTTTATGTGTCATCTTCACATCTGCTGGACGTCGCGTAAACCAAGTGTGCCCTGCCCAGGTGCCTATCAGGCCAGGAAGTACCAGGACATAGTGCTCCAGACAGAACAGAAATTGCCCTTGAATCGGACACGAGTAGCCGAAGCGGGTCGGAACTGACGCTCCTACCAGTAGCAGTTATGTTGAGTCCTGCGACAGCGAGACGACCAGCACAGAAAATGGCACGTTTCGTTCAGTGTACGTGTTCTGCAGAAATGCACAAACCGGCTGCAGGATTCGCTGGCAATCTCTGACGCTTCAGAGACACGGAAATCACCTCTTGCTCGCAAGGCCCGGAAAGTCTCTCCAGTTTTTGCTCCGACACATCCGTAACTGAAGTGCCTCCACTTGGCAGGGCACAGCAGCGTCACTTAGAAAGCATCTGGTGTTGGAGCACTGGAGCATTGCAACCTGCATCGTGGCAGCCCGGGTTGCTGAGGAAGCCGCCGAAGTCGGTGGCTGCGGCTCCTGCAGCGGGCCGCTGCTGCTGGGTGCCTCGGCGGGAAACCTTTGTGGACATTATGCCCAGAAGGCCATTTGTCGGTAGGAGTGACAGCCAATGCTGATTTTTGCTGAGGGCTGGTTCTGGTGATGACCAGGGCTTTCCAGGTCAAGCTCCTCGCTGCAGCTCCTTTGCCTCTACTGCTTCAGGACTTCCATCCACACTAAACTGTAACTACCCTAGTTGCTTAAGAGACGGCGAAGGGGCCGCACCATTTACACGCGCGAGAACGCAAGACAAGTTGCTTGTGTATTTTGGGAACAGCTTGGTTCTCACCGGCGCCGCAGATGCTGGGCTCCAGGCAGCAAACATGAAATCAAGTTGTTTTCATGTCACAAACGCATGCCAGTTGCTAGGTGGAGCCTAGCAGGAATGGCAAGCCTATGCTTGTCAGCTTTTTCCTCGACTCTGAGCTTACTTTTAGGCTCAATCTTGTTTACGTGCAAGTTTACCAGTGTCAGTTGCTGTGAACGGTTGCGCGGGATGCTTTGCTGCCGGATCGGAGATCACAGCAGCCCAAAGCTTCCTTGTTAATCCTGCCCCGTCACTTCTGGCTGTGCTTGAACTCGTGTGAGTGGGATCTCAGCGAAGCTGAATCCCGGATACCCCCATCCTGCATAGAGGCTTTCAAGGTCCAGNTTCCTTGTTAATCCTGCCCCGTCACTTCTGGCTGTGCTTGAACTCGTGTGAGTGGGATCTCAGCGAAGCTGAATCCCGGATACCCCCATCCTGCATAGAGGCTTTCAAGGTCCAGGTGTTGCATCCAAGCCGGACAGGCCTGATGCTTTCTGCGGTCTTTGTGCCTTGATAGTCACTCCTCTTTGCAAGGATCGATGGCTGTGCGAAGCCAATTTACTGTTCCCATCAGAGCTTGCCTGACCCTGCAATCACAGTGGTTCGGGCAGGCCTGTAAACATCAATGCCGGCAACGGTTTCTAAAAAGCTGAGGTCAAAGCGCATCTAGTGGAACGAAGGTTCTGGTCCAGAAGCGACCCAAAGAAGTGGGTCTCGTGCCATTCGTGTCACCATGTGATTTGCTCACCCCTGACGGCAGCCATTGCTACTCAACCCAGTCCAGCCCCGAAGCGCCTTGCGGATTTCCGCGTCATGTCTCTTGGCTGTGCTGAGCCGGGCGAGCTGGGGCTAGGGGTGCACGGCCGGGTTTCTGCTCCTGCATATGGCGGTGGGTGCAGGTAATTTCAGCAGCCCGGGTAAAAGCAAAACAAGCAAAGTGGCCGAGGTCTTCCAAGGACCTGAAGAGACAGTCCTCCGGCGGCCTGAAGAAGCAGGGCTCGAACAACGACCTCGCAAAGAAAAAGAAGCAGAGCAATGCAGACCAGCAGGCGAAGCAGCTAGAAGATGCGGACACTTGGGCCCATTGCAATTGCCTAGACTTGCGACTTCAGACTATTGCTTTTGCGCATGCCGGCGCTTGCAGAGCTACTGGTAGTTGTGAGCACATACTTTACATGACGGGGCCAGTGTGGAGCCGAGGAGAAGCCCATCGATGACCTGGCCAAGAAATACAAGACGAGCTTGCAAAAGGGCCTTTCCAGCAAGAAAGCAGCTGCCCCTGGCCTAAATTTAGCCTCCTTTTGACCCTGTGCAAGCTGCTAACGTCTGCGACTGTGCAACTGAGCTGTGCAAGGGCAGAGGTCAGAGTTCAGATCAAGTGGTGGACCTTTCGAGTGAGAATCCTGAGACTGCTCCCCGGGTGGATCCATCTGGTCTCGTGGCGGCATCCACCATGCCTGTCCGCTGCCAAGGAGATCCTGGAACGGGACGGCTTGAATGAATTGGAAAAGCCTCTGAAGCCCACCCTGCTGATCCTGTTCTTGATGCAGCAGCTTGTCTTTGAGTTTTAGCGGCGATGTGCTCTGCAATTCCAGTCGAAGCTGTTTCTTCTCGTCCCCAGGCTCACCAGCTTCATCATTGTGCTGCTTATGGTTGCAGCGGTCGCCTCCGTGCTTGTCAATGCCACGGGTCCGAAGGCTGCAGATCCCCTGTCCTACACAACAGGCTCGCAGTGTCTTCTCCAGTCCGGTTCCAAGAAATGCTCAGACATCGAAGCTCGCCCTGCAAGGTATTGCTATCGTTCTCTGGCTGCAAAAAGAATCATGGCATGCGCGCTCTAAGCTTGGGTGCATTAGGCCTGATAACAGGCTAGCTGTTGCGGCTATCCCTTCTTCCTTGCTTCAGCCCTTCTGCACATCTCTTCGGTGCTGTTTTGGATGGTGGAAAAAACAGAGCCCATGACTACAGGGAATTATTGTCCTCATCAACGCCGGCATCGCTGCATGGACGGAAGCCAAAGCCGGTGACGCGCTCGAAGCGACGCTCGGCGAAGTTCGCAATGAAACTCCATCGTCGCTCCCAGCGTCCAGGGGTCCGAGATTTGATTTTCTGGCTGCAGGCTGGCCCAGATGACTCAGGCCAACATCTACGTGCAAAGCTAAGCCTGCAGGGATCTCCGGGGCTCTGTCGTGAATGGAGTCCATGGCTCAAGCAGGGCGGTAGTGCAGCACCTGCGACAAGAACCGGAACACCGTGAGGACTGAAGCATTCTCGCTGCATTTCCATCTGCGACTACACGCAACCTAAGCATCGGATCAGCCGCAAACATTTTCGGCCATGGTAGCTTGGAAATGAGCTTCGCTTCCCTTCTGGAGTTGGATCTGACCGTCAAGCTCTTCGAGCTGCTGGGTCCCGTGGGGACTGCGGCGCTAGATGTGGCAAGCAGGCAGCACCTGCACTCCATCCACGAGCCTTGGCCCAAAGAGGGAGATCACGAACTAGGCACAGAACTTGTTGCCTTTTGCGAGCCGTCGCGAAGTCGCAGGCCGAAGCCTACTGGAGCAGGGCTCTTCGTGTCGAGAGCCACTGTGACGACCATGAAGCTGAACCAGGCGTGGGGTGCCGCAAGGAAGTGTGAAGTGTGTGTGGCTATGTGTGCAGAAAATGCTCCGTTGGCCTTGTCATCCCTGCCAGATCCTGGCGAACGATCCCTACAATGTCTTTCCCGTTCCATCTTTGCCAGATGCTGCGGGCAGGACACGGCAATGCCAATTCCAAGAGCGGATTGAGAAAGATGAGAAAGAGACAAGTGGATATGTCGATATTTGCGCATACACTGTTGGGAAAGGTTTTGGTGGTCCTGGTCGAGAACACTGGCATTCTAGTTTACGTGACCAAGACTGTAAGAAGATAGAGACTTTAAGAAGATAGCCCAGAACACACAGGTGACCACATGCGAAACGGGGCCACAAAAGGCACGAAGAACGAAGCGATGCAAGAGCCCTGAGCCCTCTTCCAGGAACTGGCCCGGATAGGCCGGGAAGACGGGGGAGGGCAGGCTGAGATGCAACTCGGCCTCGAGTCAGGCCGTCGAGAGCGACTGGGCGCTGCTTTGGGGAAGCGAGGCCGGGCACAGCAAGCCTTGAATGTCGGCGGGTGTCCCGATTTTGAAGTGCAGCTTGATAGCGAGATGATCGCATATCCGCTGCATGCAGACGTCTCTCGAGACTGGCTAAGTCCACACGAGAGCTAATAGCGGCCAATCGAGAGAATCTAAGCCTGTCGCTGAAAATCACTTCAGGAGGTGCAGACGTCAGCACCTCGAGTTGTAGCAGTTGACAACCGGGTGTACACGAAGCCACGTTTGGCTATGCTGCCAAGAATCACTCAAATGAGTCCAGATGCTTCGGGCCATTCTGGCGAACGACAGGTCTAGCTCTGCGTGGCGACAGCCGGCTGTGCAGCGGCTACATTCAGTCAGGCACACAGCACGCGCTGGTTTTGTTGTGATTTTAATGTTTCATACTCGGGTGCGCTTTGTGCAGGTAGTTAGCCAGCTCGCAGCCGTAGCTGCCTGTGTTACAAACAGGGTCAAACGCAGGGTTTCAATATGTTTCGCCAGTAGCGGTGAATTTGGTTTCCAATGCCTAGCATTGCGGATAGAACCAGAGCACGAGCCAGAACTCGAAGCGGTCATGAAGCAAAGGAGCAAGAACAATGCAATGATCCGCTGCCTGCCGCATCTTCAATTCGGTTTTCAGCTTGTTTCAAGGATTCACTCAAAAGCTAACCCAACAAGCTGCCGCAAGCAGTAGGATGGCTGTTCTGCTTCAAGCTTTTTTCTTGGTGTAATGTCGGCTTATCATCCAAATCATCCAGTCACTGCGCGCATCCTGTCGAACTCCCCGGCAAACAGGAGTCGGAGACATAAATGACATTGTTGCCACAATGGTGACCGGGCAGCATTTTGGAGCGTTGGGTGTGTCGCAAGCCAGTGTTGGCCCCGAATCCGCGCAAAGGTGGAAATGGATTTCTACTTCTGCCAGACATCCTACCCCCAGGAGCGTGAGCGAGTCCTGGAAGAAATCTTCGAGCAAGCAAGAAACGATGTCCTGGATGCGTTCCATGCAGGGGAGTCCACTTCAGTGAATCATCTGGATTATGTGGAGAAATTGAGCAGTGAAGACATCTCTCAAATTTGCAAAGTTCGTGCACTGTGGAGGCTAGCTAAAGCCTTCTGCGAATTCTGGCGATCTCACGAAGATGCATCAATGGACGATGGTTTGCAGACCTTATTGGCCAGTGTTCCTGTCACGCTACACGAGCGCATACGCTGGTTTTGGACTTTTGCCCAGACCGGCAATGCCACAGAAGTACCGCCACCAGAAGTCTGTGAACAATTAGGCAGCTGGTCCCGCCCGAGCCAAACATAATAATCTACAACAGGTTTGAGCTGCGCACTTGAAGTGGGTGGGTCCCTGAGGCATATCCGTACGTTCCGGCGAGCCTGCTACCGTCCGCCGAGCGCGGCTGCGTGCGCAAAGTGCCAAAAAGCAAAGTGACCTGGAGGAGAGCCATGGGCCATGTCATGCCATGTCATGCCACGACAAGACAGAATGCCATGGGGCCCGAAGCCGAAGGCCCAAACGCTGTCTCACTGCAGCAAAGTTTGGTGGTTTTCGTTCTCACAGCCTGGCGCTTGCAGGAGTCCCTGCGCGTGCACATAGAAGCTATGGGCCGTCTGGCGCAGGACCGCTCTTTAGCTTTGGTGTGCATGATTTGAATAGATTCTGCTTGCCTTACACATGACGTCGTTGCACTTCGAGGACGAAGCCTTGCAAGACCACATCACGCTACCGGCAAACCTGTCGAGAGATGAGCGTGCATTTCTTCACCGGATTGCAGGGGAGCGGCTCGACAGCAGCTATGTCAGCTACGTAGGGGCTCGTCAGACTGTCGTGACAGCTTGCCGACAACAGCCCTCAAACTGCCAACGCCGGCGTAGTCACCTCCGCCACGTCAGCCAAACGTACGTTGATTGACCTGTGCTCCACACTTCTTGGCTTTTCAAGCCAAGGCTTGAGCTCAACCATGAAAGTGTGGGAGAAGGTCCACACCGAGCTTTGAGGATTTGGCGAACTGGCAGCACATCCTCGGGAAGCTGGTCATGAGACCCAAGGCCATTGTCGACTCCGCCAAGCCAGAGCATCTATAGCCCGTCGATGCTTGTCGCATGCTTCCTCCTTGGTGGATCGCAAGCAGTAAGTGCAGCCCTGCTTTGCCGCGAAGGGTGTCTGCCGGTGAGCGAGATTGTTTGAAGCCATGTCTCTGACAATGCCTTGGTTAAGCTTACGTGGTCGGTGTGACCCGAAGTGCTGCTCAACTCCAGGAATCAGACTGATTGCTGCAGGAAGCCGACCTACAAAATAGGACAAGGACTGGCAGAGCTTTGCAGTGAAAAGGCTTCGGAAAACATTTTCAGCACTATGAACCTGCAGCCGTTCTGACTAAGTGCTTGTGCCTCGAAGGAAACCGGATTGTCTCAGCCCAGTCTTGTTTCTCACGTGGCACTACCACAGACAGGGAGTGAGAAAGGAACTGGCCCAAGGTGCTGCGGGATGGCAAGGAAGTCCAGATCGCTGTCCCGACAGTCGTCGCAGGTGACATTGCTTCTTGGTGTCATGCTCTACAGAGCTTGAGCTTGGCGTTCAGTGGAGTGGACAGCTTTGAGTTAAAAAATCGGCCAGGAAGCATAGCTGCAGAAAGGCTGCCCTTCTAGACGAGGTTGTTCTTGGTGTTGGAGATGTTGTTCCTGCCGATCTCCGCCTCTTCGAGGCATTCCGTCCGGTTCAGCTGCAGGAGCAGTATGGGAGCTGTCTGCTTGAGTGTCGCCACACGTTCAGAAGTGCAACGCTGAGGAGGGCCCATGGGTTGCTGGGCGGGGGGTGGGGCGGGACGTGGTGATGGCAGCTGCGCTGGTGGATGGGCCACTTGTGCAGTTGCAGAAAAAGAGAAGCAGCAGTTCCTGTAGCAGCAGCAGCACTAGTCACTTAACATCATTGTGGTACGGGCAAGCGATGGGAGCAGTGGCGGTATTTTTGGTAGCAGCAGCGGCAGCCGTAGCAGGTAGCAGCCGGTAGCAGCAGCAGGAGGAGTTGGAGCAGGAGCAGTAGTGGTGGTGGTGGTGGTGGTGGTGGTGGTAAGTAGTGGTAGTAGTAGTAGTAGTAGCAGCAGGAGTAGGAGTAGGAGTAGGAGTACGGGTAGCAGTCGTAGTAGTAGTAGTAGAAGTAGTAGTAGTAGTAGCAGCAGTAGTAGTAGTAGTCGTAGTAGTAGTAATTAGTAGTTGTAGTAGTAGTAGTAGCAGTAGTAGTAGTAGTAGTAGTAGCAGCAGTAGCAGTAGCCATAGCAGGAGTATCAGCAGCAGCAGCAGCAGCAGCAGTAGCAGTAGTAGCACTAGCAGTAGTGGTAGCAGCGGAGTGGTAAAGATAGATCAGATGTGTAGAGCAGTCGCAGTAGTAGGTAGTCGTGTACCCAACTCACCGATCCTATGATCGACGGAAGTCATTATAACCCAGGCAGTTGAGCCACCTCCCGCTATTGAGGATCCTTTTGGCATCAGCAGCTGCAACTGCACCCCTTCACAAGCTCTGACAGAACTCTCCGACCAAAGAGACAGCGTCGATTGAGACACCCACCGACATTGTAAAACCATCCCCCAGGCCCAAGCACTTGCCACAAAGTGCTCGTCCAACATCCCTTTGTCTACGTGGCTCTTAAGTGTTAAATAATACGCAAAGCGATCAGTTGCATGGGTCTTCTAGCAAAGTTTTCTGGCTTGCTTGTCAGATCGTGTTGGAGGGCTGCTGGAAGTGGTATGCCCCTCTGTGTAGCCGTAGCATGCTCCAGCTGGTTAGCAAAGAGAGCGCATGCACTGTATGGCATGCGAAGGGCAATCGTTCCTTCTCACAGCCACGAATTACTTCTGCAACTGCCGGGGTCTACCGTAAATGTCGGCCGTGAGGGCGACATCGCTCGACAGGCCAAGTCAGTCTTCTAGGTTTACGTTCAAAAGCCGTAGCATGTAGGAGCGCCACTCTGGCCCCTGGTTAGGTCTCCTCAGCTCAGCACCCCCTATCCAGGCCAAGGACTTCAAGGTGAGCGAGATGGCTTTGACAGGCAGGAGGCTTTGCCTAGCCCAGGCAAATGAGGCAGCCAGGCTATTCGGAAACATTCCTACGAAACTGTCTGTTTGAAGCAGGGCTTCGGGCCATGCCAGTGGAACAAATGCCACCGAAGACTTTTGCACATCTGTTGGAGTTTGTGTGTGTGTGGCAGGCGAGCCTGATGATGTGACCAAAACCAGCAAGGTGAAGGAGAAGAAGGAGGGCCCCGAAAAGCTGCCTGGCTGTCAAGCACTGCTGAATGATTGTCAGTGGCGCCCTTCGTATGGTAGTTGAACTCCCATCCGCTGCACCGGTGTGCCTTGAATATGGACTGATATACAAGTTCCATTGGTGGATACGTGCCCGTGCGCTGTGTTCCTGATGTGTTCTCTTGAAGACTACAGCATAAGGCTCACGCCGGAGACGATGGCCTTCTCGGGCTGCAGCGTCACGAGTGGAGCGGGGCGAGGATTGGTAACGGACACTGGTATGGGCACGCGCCACTTGGCCAATATTGTGAGAAATTGCCTACGCCCAGACCTGCTAGAAGGGACATCGGACAACAGGATACGAGCCCTAGCGTGCTTGGATTGACAGGCATTGGCCGAATTGCCAAGCTCATTGCTGGTGATGCTCCCTGACCTGCAGATATCCATAGGCACACAAAGCTTCAATACACATTCCACTCAAGCAGTGTTGCAGTGGTTCAATTTGCAGAGGTGGGATCTTAGAGCCTTGAGTCTGGTCTTAAGGAAGGACCGAAGACGACATGCTTTTGCTTCCCAGACACGTCCGGCAACCAAACGCCGCTCCAGCAGAGTCTCAACAAGCTAGGCCGGGTTCCTTGAGCTTTTGCTTCCCGTGCTGTCTCGTAGACGGTCGACGGTCGTCGCCGCCTTGCTGCTGATGGTGGATGCTTGCTGCCTTCACAGCTGACGGAACTGGTGTACCGGCTGCGAAAGGCTTCGGCCTTTCCTTTCGGTGCAGGTGCGCGCATCGGCATTCTGGCGATCATCATCTGTGCTTCTTGACTGCCCTTGCACAGGTTTGCCCAAGCGGTAACAAAGCCGCATCGATGAGCAAGCCTTGGCTTGGGTGCACGACCGCAGGGGTGCTCAAATCGAGTAGGCAGTAGGATGCCGTAGGCCGAAAAGCCGGCCCGGTGATGGAGGAGGACTTCGATGCCTGCATAATCGGTGCTGGCCCGGGGGGTCTTTCGGCTCTTTCATCCCTGATTGAGCCGTATTCAGCCGATCAGCTTTCACAAGACCAAGTCACGAGAGCTGGTCAGGGATATGGTTTCCAGAAGCGTCGGGATCTGAAGATCTGCGTGATAGACCCCGAGCCATGGATGAAAGCTTGGCACAAGCGATTTAAAGCCTTGGACATCCATTGGCTTCGCTCACCAGCAGGGGCCCATCCAGATCTCTTCGACATGAGAAGCCTGCTGGCCTATGCTGTGACGAACGGTCGAACTGATGAGCTGCTGGAGTCAGGCGCCGTCAACCAACAGCTCCGATCTTTGGGCGAAGCCCATACAGGCCTTTGGCACCTGCCATCCAATCGTCTCTTTGAGGACTTCTGCAAGGACCTGACGAAGCGCTTGCCTCATACATTCGTGCATGGCACAGCTGCTGCTGTTACCGGCAGCGATGGCGATTTTACCGTGACGTTGGCAGATGGGCGAGAGGTGCGCGCCAGAAATGTGGTGCTCGCATTGGGAGTGCCGGGCCCTCCAAGAGTTCCGCCGGCCTTTGCAGACTTACCCAAGCACCTGATGTTCCACTCAGATTTTGAGCTGGGGTCTCGCATGAAGGAACTTCGGGGGAACAAGCAAGTTCTTGTGATCGGTGGTGGGCTGACAGCAGTGCAGGCAGCACAGCTTGCATTGAAGAAGGGTTGCCTCGTCACGCTTTGCAGCCGTCGTGAGTTGAACACTCGCCACTTCGACGTGAGCCAAACATGGTTCGATCGAAGGCAAGCAAATCGGCACCACTATGAATTCTTTGAGCAGTCCTTAGACTGCCGCCTGAAACACATCAAAGAAGCTCGTGGTGGTGGAAGCGTACCACCCATGTACATGAAGGAGCTGCGTGACGCAGAAGCTAATGGCCTGATCGAGTTGAAATGTGTGGAGGCACAGGTCGAGGCCATTTTCTCGGACTCTGTTCAAGTACGGCTTGGCAGTGAGGTGAAGTGCTTCGACCTGGTGGTGAACGCTTGTGGTCATGCCCCGGACTGCCAAAAGCTTCCTCTGATAAGCCAACTGCTCAGGGATTACCCTGTGGAGGTTGTTGGTGGTTTTCCTGTAGTCTCGCAGGACTTGCAATGGGGGAGCTTCAAACAGCTCTTTGTGATTGGTGCCCTGGCATCGCTTCAGGTGGGCCCTGATGCTGGGAATCTAATGGGTCTCCGTCGTGCTGTGCACATCATTGCCAATGTCCTCGGCCTTCGCGAGTGGCTCAAGGACACAAAGTCGGTTCTTGGAAACATCCGGGGGAATCGTTACGCAGCCCTCGGTGACAGCGACGACGACGACAGCGGCAGTGATTCAGAGAGCTGCTCCGAAGCGCAACCGGGCAGTGACGAAGAGTCGGCAGGGTCCAAGTCTCCAAATCTAGATGAGGCCAGCACAGAAGCCTCCAGTGAGGGCCTTGGCCCCCGCAGCCCCTCCAAAGCGTAAGCTGCATGTGCCTCAAATCTGAGCAAATTTGCCGGTTTTGTGCCTCCCTGGCCTCTTGCCGGAGGCTCCGTCCTGTATAGCTATACATGACTGTTATGATGCGTCAGCTCGCACAAGCGACTCTGATTCAACAGAGGTGCAGTTCGTGAAATGCCGATGAATTCCTTATGCACGGACAGCGGTTGTGGCGCCAAACGGCGCGGCTTCAGATGACATGCATCCGCCGCGCGAGGGGTGGCTTTCGTGGATCTGTGGGCAGAGTCTCCTTCCCGGAAGATCAGAAACTGATAGAGCGAGTGCGTCGAAATCCGAAGTTTAAAACGCCGGCTCGGTCTTGCATTGCTGCTTTTGTCCAGAGGTGACATGCCATGACGAGCGCCAGTTTTGAAGCATAGCAGCATACTCCACCAAGGTTGGAATTTTCATTATCGGCTGGGTGACAGACCGCAAGGACCCCACGAATCCGGACAGTGCAGTGCCTGGGCTGAGCTGAAATCAGGGTCCGGTTAGGAGCGTCGAGGTTCTGTAGAGAGGTTCATAGCCGACATTCTGACCGAGGCTTGGTTGTACATGATCTTGATCTCTGTTACCCTGGCCGTGGCGGCTATTCCAGAAGGCATTCCTCTTTGTGTGACCATCTCTTTGCCACTTTGGCTGCCTTCGGATTCGTTTGGGGGGGGGGGACAGTGGAAATGCGTGGGGCAGGCCTTGCTCGGTTGTGGCTCATCTCGTCAAGCCAAGGTCCATCGGCTGTTCTGCTGCTTGCTCGCATAGAAGACCCTTTCGATCTTTCAGGCTGACGTCAAGTGATGACCCTTTTTGTGGGAAATCGACTAAGCCCATGCCCCTCGGTCTTAAGCGCGATGAAGCTCTGCTAGCTGAGGATATGGTCTTGCCCTCAGCCCTCAGCTCCATGACTCCAGTGGAGCATCCGCTTGGGGCTGTTTGTGAGGTCGAGCAGGAGGTGTTGGTCCGAAAGATTGCGGCCGTGGAGACCCTGGGCTCTGCTTCCGTGATCTGTAGTGACAAGACGGGGACGCTGACGGAAGGCAGGCTCTGCCGCCTCTGCCTCTCTTCTGAGTGGGGGCCCCGAAGCCTGCTCGGCCTGCTCCTGCTCTTTGCAGGAAAGATGACGATGGTGGGCATGTATGCTGCGGGCGTCACCTACGAGGTCACCGGCAAGGGCTTCGACCCCGAGGCCTTGCTACGTGAGCATTCCTTGGCGGCAATGACAAGGCAGAGCCTGGAGGCAGTTGAGAGTCACGGAGAGTTTCACAGGTGGGTCAAGTGCAGCGATTGGGATCGACATCGAACGCTGGCAAAGACATGGGCAGCTCGGTGAGGAAAGGTTCAGCAACGCACCGTCCTGTTTGCGTGAGCGGAGCATGTCTGAACGAAGCTGCGTTGCCAGTCCGCGCCAGCCCAGGTGTGAAGAGCAACCTGCTGACCGCGGCTAAGTAGCAAACAATCTTCCCTCTCCGGAGCATCTGTTGCAGTGACTGGTTACCAGCAGTGCTGCTGCAGGCTATTCTGTGCTGCAACACGACCCTCTCAAAAGAGAAGGATGAGGAAGGTGTCCTCAAGTGGACCCCGAAGGCCAGGCAAGGAAGTGAATTCGAAAGGGACCTTACACACATATCTTCTCCGTCTCAATGATCAGTAGGATTCGTCTGGTAAGCCGCCGTTTACCCCTGCCGTGCTGCAGGGAAACTCCTCTGAGGCGCCCATTGTGGTAGCAGCCCGGAAGGTTCGGAGCAGTCGAGATGTCTTGCCTTGCGAGAGTGAGGAGTACCAGCCTTGGGCAGGTTGGCCTCTCCGAAACCATTGCCAGTCCACCGGAGTGCAATCAAGGGGAGATGGGGACTTTTAAGCCATCCTGTGATATCACCCATGGATCTATCGGGTCCTGTCCCAGGCGAATATCCCCGAGCGCTGGAAGTGCCATTCTCATCATCGCGAAAGATGATGTTACGCAGCTTCAGTTTTGAGGTTTGGGAATGAATTGTTCTCTTGAGTTCGGTCCGGTGCCCTGTGGCAGCTGCTCGTAAGCAGCGGCCGCCAGAGGGCCTTCCCTCTTCGTCGTAATTAGTGGCGACAGAAGCTGTCTGTATCATTGATGCGATTTCAAGAGTCAAGAGTGTGTGTCCTGCACAGCGGTTTGCTTGTTGCAGCTGAGGCTGACCGTCTCGAAGGTCAAAGGCACAGAGCTTTGTGCGGGTGGCATGCCGCTGCCTCCAGGACTGGGCCAGTGGCCCTCTGCAATCGCTTAGCGGCAAGATCTCGCCAGCCTGCGTGAGCTTGCAGGAACTCAATACCTCACTGTTTGCAAGGGCGCCGGGCGCAAAGATGTTGGTTGAATAATGAAGACTCTGAGACGAGTGCCAGCATCGCCCCAGGCTCCCAACTACATTGTGGAACTCTGCAAAGAGCAGCTGAAAGAAGATGGAAGCAACCCGTCTGAGATCGTCTGAGTGTAGGGAATCTCACCATGGACAATCAATGTATGGGGAATCCCAAGACGACTCCGAACCTACCAGCCCTGGCAGGCGTGGGGAAGATGACTGAAGAGGACAAGAAGAAGATTTACGAGGTTGTGGATGGTGACTGGGCCCGTGAGAAACCACAACAGTGTGCTCCTAGCTCCAGAAGTCTGCCTGGAAGCCTAAGGCTACTCTGCCAAAGCTCTTCGCGTACTGGCCATTGCGGCACGGCCTATGTCGAGCCTTCCGCAACACGGCCTCAACCAACTCAGGGCTGAGAGCAGGGAGTGTTGAGTAGGGTCCAGGCCGAAAAAGGCAGGGACGGGCAGTTCGTGTGACAATCGACATTCGTCATTGACAGCTGCCCAAATAGTCTGCCAGTCTCCAAGGTATGACGAGAGCAATGAGGATGTGCCCCGACAGGATTCAATGGTGCTCCAGTCTTGGCATGGTGAGTCATCTACCGAAGCATCAGATCACAACATCAGAGCATGACTTCCTGCGAGGCAAGGCCGCAGGTGTTGGTAGGTGATCCCGGCTGATAGATTGCACATGCCAAGATCTCCACGGACCAGAAGTTCGAAGCCTGCCGTAAAGATCTGCGGCTGATCGGGCTGGTGGCCTCCATCGACCCCGAACGCTTCTCGGCAAACTTGGCCGAGAAGTTTCCGTTGTGGTTCAGAATGAACGCTGAAGTGGTGCAGCAGACTGCTGCAGAGCCACCCTGCTTGTCTCGGCCGGAACAGCAAAACGGTGGCCGATCAACTGCTGCGGCACTGCTGGGCTCAGCTCAGGTGACGGCGTTCCGCAGTCGGTGCTCCAAGCACGTGGTGCAGGCGGGACTACACAAAGGATGGGGGTTGGATACAAAGAGTTGTTGTACAAAGCGGGCTCGCGGGCATGTTGAACCATAGCCGTGGCCAGTCAACAGAAAGAACTGAGAAGCGAACACAAGTGGTGCTGTGCAGACAGCAGGTAGCTGTAAATGTAAATGGCTAGAAGCTTATGAGGGGAGTCAACCAAGATGCCCAGCCAGGCGGAGCGGACAGTAGCAGGTTGAGGTCTCAAAAGCTACATGTCCACGTGCAAAGGCCAGACCGAGCCTCATCTTACATACGGTTGCAAAACGACACGCTGTGACTCAGGGTCTTTCAACTCGTCAAAGTTGATCACAGCATCAGGAAATGCCAGTGACAAGAAGAGCCAGCTGCACCCAATCAAATCTCGGAAGAGGACGCCTCCAATACATCAATGCTCCAACGCAGGAAATCCGCTTCCACGTTAGAACAAAATCCATGCGTTTGCTTTCTGCCTCATCGAGTCGTTCTGGTCTGTACTCACAGAGACAGCGGCATGGACTCTGGCGCCCGTCCGAATCATGAGGCAGACACAGAAAGAGCCGTTCGACCCACGGTTTCCGCGAGTGGGTACTTGTGTGCTTCAGAATTGCCCAGCATGTGTCGAAAAGCAAAGCAACGCTTGTTTTGCGTGCACGAGCCCTACAGAGTGCTCTCCCCACTACAGCCAGGATGAAAGAGCTAGGTCTGAGCTGCTGGCTTGTAGTTAGCGCCAAAACGAAGAAGTCGCAAGACAATTAACCGCCCCAGCTACCGACTCGGCGATGTGCCAGGTATCCGCGTGGTCATGATTACGGGCGATTACTTGCTTACGGCTATTGCCATTGCCAAGAATGCATGTTGGCTGCAAGAAGATCATCGAGCGCCGAAGCTCGTGTGCCCATGGCATTGCAAATGCCAAAGAAGCGAATCAAGCTTGTTGCCAAGAGGTGAACATCTTGCAGCAAGAAGATGACGAGGAAGTTTCAGCAATGGACTGTGCTCGGCTGCGCCCTGACGGTGAGTACCTGGACAACTCGGCCACTTGGATGAAACCTTGCATCCAAGCCAGGGCTTTGACAATTACTGGGCTTGCTAGGAGATGGATAAGCTGACTTCCAGCGTCCGCGTGTTCGCCCGTGCCAAGCCGGAGGAGATGGGCTCTTTTTCGCGCTGTGGGGAATGTTGCGAGGCTTGAGTCCTTATAAGCCTCTGCCGATGCTTGTCCAGGACAAGCTGGAGATCGTCAAGAGCATTCAGCGTCAAGGCCGCCGCGCGAGATGTCACGGTTAGTGGGAGCTTGGGTCAGCACCATGTTGTTCGAGCTAGGGAAGACTGTGCGCTACATATCTCAGACCCATGAGTTGTTTGACAGGTCAAGTGGCGGCCATGACAGGAGATGGAGTCGCTCGACCATGACCGGGATTAATTGTCTGGAAGCTGTCGGCTTTACCTTTCTTTTTGAAGCCCTCCGAATCTAAGCATGGGCGTACTGTAGGCCTGCCGGCATCTGTACAACCCACGACCTTCTATTCCCACCGAGGTCAACGACGCGCCAGCTCTCAACCAGGCAGACATTGGCGTGGCCATGGGCATCCAAGGTACAGAGGTGGCTTGACAGTCGAGAATTGCCGTCGTCGATGGCCGTTCCTGGCATGATCTTGCAAATGCGCCGGCTTGTCGTGAGGTCGCCAAGGGCGCTTCCGACATGTGCCGCGGCAGCGTTTTTGGAGGGAGTCTTGGAGACACGGAGTGATGTCAGGCTTTACACTACATCTGCAAGTTGGCAGAGTCGCATCATTCTGGAACCGTCGGTTTGCCAACATGATGCTCGCACCATCGGCTTTGGACTTGCAGGGTCTTGACAGATGACAACTTCTGCTCCATTGTGAAAGCAGTGACTTGGCAAAATGGCCCGCCCCTCATCCAGTGGAGCAGTGGCAGGGCAATTCGCGTGAGGTCGAGAAGGGCCGTTCCATCTACTCTGGCATCCAGAAGTTCGTGGCGTTTATCATGTCGGTGCACATTGCAGAGGTCAGCTGCAGAGTTACGAAGCGTGCCCATTCCGCTGAGCCCTGCGAGCTGAGGTGATGCAAATCTTCCTGTGCATCGTGGTTGGAATTCCCGTGCACCCGCATGTTTTTGCAAACGTGCTCTCCTTCCAGCTCGTGCAATTTGATTCAAGGCATACCTGCACAGCAATGCATAGTAATAGTTTGCTTGTAGAAAATCCTCCCCATATAGCAATATAGTTTGTGCTGCAAGAACATAGCACCCCAAAGCGCAGGTATTACACTCTCATGGTGAGTTGGCGCGGCAGGTGATGCGCACACCTCTGCAGATCCTTTTCCTGATTCTTGTCACCGACCTGCCTCCTTCGATTGCCCTCGGCATGGAGCCAGGCCCAGACGAGGAGGAAAGGAATGGAGTTTGTAGTGGGGATTCCTAGGTTTGGCGCCATGAGGATTGGAACAGGCGCTGGTAGGTCTTGATGCGGATTTGCGTTTACGAGGAGGTCTTCTTTTGGAATAGAGTGCGAATGTTGCAGGTTTTACAAGCTATGTCAAACATGACATTATCAGGTTTTTGTGGCGGCTGTTGTTTCCAATACAAATGCAAGGTGGATTTTCTATACTATTTGCTTACTAGCCGCTGTTGCTTCATTCATGATTGCCGGCACTACCCATGACAGTTACGACGGCTCTTGCCATCATCACTGCTTTTACTCATTTACTCGTCCTCGCAGCATTGGTTTCGTGCCCCTCTCTCCATGACAGGCGAGGCCGACATCTTGGAACAGCGTCCGCGACCAAAGGCGGGCCGCTTGCATTAGCAGAGCTTTCTCGAGTTGTCATCATGGCCGTTGTCCTTCCAGACGTTCGAACTCCTGTGACAGCCACGGTCGGAGATGCCGAAGTAGTGGCATCCTGTTATGCTGTGCACCGTTTCGGCACCTGGCAGGAAGAGCCCATTGTCCTCAACTGGAGACTCGGACAGTGCAAGAAGACATCAGCAGAAAGCTGCCGATTTCATCCCAGTACGGAGTCCAACAGAAGCTCTGAGAAGCTTGCAAAGCCGCAAAGCTCCAAGGATGTGGCTGGCCATGGTCATGAACGGAGGTGTTTTGACAGCGGCTCGGATGCACAAGCGCGCAAGTTGGCCACTAGGAGCAGCAGTTCATGTGATAGTGCACGGCCGAACACTCACGGTTGCTAGCCGCTAGCCTTTGCATATATGCATCTGTGAGCGTAGCAAGTTCTTCGGAGTTGTTGCCACTGGCAAGTGCACTCAGCTTGTCATCGTGGGCGTCTACCTCGTCTCCCTCATCAACTACTGCGAGGGTGAGATTCTTCAGGTAAACATCGGCCAACTGGAAGGCACCGTCGCTGAGCCGGGCCATTGGGACAAGCACCGGGTTTAGATGGAGTGTGGGCTTCAGGCGCGAGTCAGATGCACGTCCGACTTGACTAGTTGCAGGAAGGAGTGTGCGACGCCGCCCACAGGCGAACTAATGATGCTAGCATCATCACACGTAGCCTTGTGCAGAGCGGGGCCACCTCTTCGCGCTTCAATAAGTATCTAAGCCGTGAGCTTTCTAAACCTCCAAGCTCCTGCCGCCCAGACTTCGAGATGAAGCGACCTGGCTGGAACGCAGCTGCGACGTAGTTTCGGTAGATGTCATTCGCGACATCATCCTGATTTTTCGTGGTCAAGCCTTTTTATCGGGATCTGCCATGTCTGAGGCTGAGCAAAGCGCAGACCGTGGCTTTCATCTCCTTGGTGTGGTCGCCCGCTTCAGTAATCAAGTGGTCAGACTTGCCTGACATTCTGAAAAGCTTGCGCTGAACGCATGACCTCAGGTCCGAGAACATCCGGGCCTATATCTCTCGATCTTTCACAAACCACATGTGGAAGGATATTTTCGGGAACAAGCACATGCAGAAGGTCGGGCTAGATTTCGTGGGCCCAGAGTCCAGAGCGGGCCTGCGTTCGTGGCGGGACTGTGGCAGGCCATTGTCCTGGCACAGATCTGCCTCTATGCGGTGGCGCCAACGAGTCCTTGCAACTTCCGGACTTCTGCACGCTTCCAGTCCATGCTCTGCAGATGGGTAGATGCCAGGCAGTGTTGACTCCCTACTTGTCCGACAAGATCCTCGGCCTCCGTGGCTTGGAGATTGGCCTGAGTCTAAGAAAGCCGCCAGCCTCCAAATCGACTTGCGGAGGATTGCAAAAACTTGTATTTTTTGGCATCCAGGCGCGTTCGGATGGGCGCTGGCGATCGCCGGCCCTGTGGGCTGCTTCATCCTCTCAGAGGGATGCAAGATCATCAGCCGGGGGCCCCACAGCCTTTGTAAAGCGGCTATTTGGCAAAGACAGACCAGTCCAAAGTTGCGACGCCGGGACAACAACGCAAGATCTCTCGGAGCTGATAGGTGCCTACCAACTGAAGCAGTACCAGGCTCGATTGCTCAAGCATCTTACGACATTCCATGCCGACTCTTCTGTATCAGTAAGCTGACTCAGTTACAGAGATACCTTGCCGGTCGGCCGGTCCGCCGGAGTCGGCTTCAGCCTTGGCTCCAGGATTTCCTGGCAGCGAAGTTCGAAGCCTCGAAGGCGAAGGATTCCGGAAGACCAATGAAGGCCCGGGCCGGGCCCCGACTGCCATTTAGAAGAGCCCTGTCTTTTCTGTAGCCCTCCTCCGGATAACGCAGGCCTCCGCGCTGAAGAACAAGCCACCTGGCGGCAGACGACGCACTCTTCGAAATGCCCAGCTCCAGTCTCCAAGTCGCAGCCGTCTGGCCATGTTCTTGAATCAACTTAGGAAGACGATGGACGCCCCGGAAAAGTCCGCCAAGAAGGGCTGGTGCTGTTGGGTTACCTGACCCGCAGACATCACCTAAAGCAGAGCTCTGGCAAGTGAACACAGAGGCTGTTCGTTGCCTAGCAGCCATGCTGCACAAGACCAAGGCCTGGTTCTGATGCATCGGCTTGCAGCAGGGCTTCTTCAAGGCACTGGCTGCTCCTTGAGCCTTGTCACCGTCAGCAGTGCCTCATTTTGCTATACCCCCCTCGGCAGGAGCAAATATCAGATATCACTTTTGTCCACCTCACGTGGACTCAGTGTTGATTTGTAAAGTCATATGCCAGCGAAAAGCCCGTGAAATCAGCTGAGAAGCGAAAGTGTGTCTATAGAGTCTATACATGCTCCAAGGTGTGCGTAGTTTCAGATGGGCGCTTTTAGTGTCTGGCGACTTTGAACAGCTGCCAGAGAGCAAATGCCTCTGGCGATGCTTTGTCATCGTGGGTTGAGTTTTTTCGAATCCGCTTTGTCTTCCACCTTGCCAAGACAGCCAGGTGGTCTGCGCCCTCTGCCAGATCGCTGTAGTGTCTGCACTGACGTTTGAATTAGAGCCGAACTGTGGAGACTTGAGACTTGACGGCAGACGGCCCAACGTCTACCAGCTCAACTTCAAATCCAGTAGGACCCGAGAGCAGCTGCACGAAAAGAAGCAGGCATGCACGAACGGTCACTGTAACGCGGACAGCACAATCACCCAATTGTCTCCACTCTGCGGTTCGTCGAAGATTCCCGGCTGGTTGCTAAGCACTTGCCACATACCCTAAGACGGCGGCTTCAGGATGTGCCCCACGACGACTAGACTGGAAACTTCATTTTGCCTTGCGCCGTGATGATGAAGCCGCACTCTTTATCCACTTCTGTGTGCCTCTCTTCGCCTCGCATTGCATGGCTGTCGCTAAGCACACAGCCACTTGCGATGGGCTTGATTCTATCCACCGGTGCAAAAATGATCAGGCTAGGTTTTGCCAACTGATCCCCGAACTAGGATGCACCCATCACCCCAGCCCGGTGGTTCGGTCGAGGCTACACCCCAAGTCGCCAGTTGATTCATGCTGATTCCTGCAGATGTCGTTTTCGAACCTGTGCACTCTGTGCCCCAGAAACTTGACTGCTGCTTCAGGTTGCAGGAGAATGATTCCCTGCAAAGCCTGCGCAGCATAGTCGGACAGGTGAACCAACTGGCCCTCTGAAGTTATGCTGTGAAGCCAGTCGCCGTATCGCTGCTCGTCCAATTCCAGTATGTCATTGGCTGGGACTAGGACAAGGATGCACTCGACAGTGAGGGACGCAACTTGCTGTTCACATCTTCAGTGCTATGACAGCGTGACGTGGCTGCTTTTCAGGATCGCGCCAGTGTGTTTGCTGCGCGAGCCTCGCGCAGCAGTGTTCCGTGATGAAGCTGTCTTACCTTCGCTGGCGGACATCGCGCGAGGGCAACCGCGAGGAAAAATGGAAGCGCAAAGCCTTGAAGGCCGTGGAGGGTGTATCAGCATCAAAAGGATTCCACAGGATGCCAGCGGAACTCAGCAACATGAAAGTACATACAGCAGCACCTCAAATTCTTTCCCTTTGATTGCATATCCACTCCAGTCACCAAGATCCTGATTGCCTCGCTGGCCGCCGGTTCTGTCAAACCCGGACATGATGCGAAGCAGATACCCGTCTGCATTAGCAAGCTGTCCGTCTATGCAATCATGCTTCCTGATGTTAAGGGTCTTTTCTACTGAGCGAAGGCATTCTCGACACCATGTTTAAAATTAAAATCTGATGCCGCACTCATGCTCTAAGGCGTTGCTCCAAACGCATGCCCAAGGCGGCTGCATGGCTTGAGCCTTGCACGAGCAACAGAAGAAAAGGTCACTCCCGTTCTTTTGCACGTGCTGTCTGGTAGGAGCAAGACCTCCCGCCTTGCAAGAACTCAAGTCGCAAAAGTTGATTGACCCTGCAGCTCATTGGCTCATGACCAATGAGCCGGCACGGGCCTGGCCGGTGCAAGAGCCGGGTACGGAGCTCGAAGATCCGGCTCCAGCTTTGCGACTTCTGGGTGCACATCGTCGGACCATCTGACATGGTTCACAGCCTCATGATGGCTTCCTTCGTAGCCCAACCCGAAACAAATAACCTTGAGGCCGGCGATAGTTGATGTCCTCATCTGCACGGCTGAAGTACCGGATCGTCAAATGCACCTCCGAGGCCATGGATAGTCCGTCCGCGCCAATAAATCGGACGAGCATGCCGTTCGAGTTTGGTGTTGCAGGACCCCGAGTATCCAGCGTCCGAGCTCCTGACGCATTCATCCCAGACCAAAGGATGGCAGACCGCTCGCTTCTGCGACTTCCCGCAGGAGCCGACAACGGAAGATGCGTGCGTGTCAATTTTTGGTGCTGGGTTTGGTTTGGGTCAAGGAAAAGTGATGTTGCCGCCCCAGGAGATAGGGCTGCAGTTCGAGACGCCAGTTCACTTGCGGCAGGCAGAAACACTGTGGCAGTTGTTCTGTGTGCGAGGGACTATCCCCGCTTTAAGCTAGGCACTCGTCCAAGTCTTGCAGCTCTACTGCTCAAAATAGTTCTGGCAAGCCCGCAAGCTCAAGGCGGCAGGCAGGTGGAACCTCGCACCTGTGAACAGCAGCAGCTCGCGACAAAGCTTGCAATGGCAGATGAGCTTGAGCCCCCCTTTCGTTGAGGAGCTCATCCCCTACGACCCGAAAGAATTCGATTTCGTGTCACACATTCAGGACATACTGGAGCCTCCAGAAGCACACATCGGAGACCTGGAACAAGCAGAGGGGGAAGGTGGGCTCGCGACCCTGAGCCAGATCCATCGATGGTTTCGACACAGCGGCAAGAGACGGCCGCGCATGCGCTGCCAACTTGTGCACACTGACTTCATAGAAACCTATCATCGCTTCGTTCGCACGGTCGTGAGATCGAATCTCGAAGAGGCGGTCGTCCTGTTCGAGCATTGTCCGAATCTGCGAATCCATTTAGCTGGTGAAAAATCTTTAACGGCTCCCCACAGGGACAAAGACCATCACCACTCAGAGGCGGAGCTGAACTTCTGGGTTCCCCTGACGAGCTGCTGTGGTGGTGCAAGCCTCTGGGTCGAGTCTATGCCGGGGAAGGGCGATTTCCATGCTCTGACTGTCGAGCCCGGCGTGGCAGTGCGCTTTTATGGAAACCAGTGCCTGCATTTCACCAAAGATAACGATACAGACCTCACCCGAGTCTCTTTCGACTTTCGGGTGGTGCGACTTCGGGACCTGGGCTGGTCAAAAATACCTCATCCGGGATCTCCAGAAGCAGCGCGATGGATGATTTTCTCGTACTATGATGTGATGGGTGCCGATGGTCGTGTTCTCAGCCCGGACGAGTGGGCCAGCCAAGTGGCACCGTGCCTGCCCGATCTGTCGACAACAGCTGGAAATGGATATCACCAGCCAGCTCGGCCAACCAGCTGCCGCCAGCGCTCGCGGTCACCGGAGCACCTCAAAAAATGCGAAGCAAAGTGGGGATCTGCGAGACACGCGAGGAAAAACTGCGCGCGCTGTGGTTGGCTGGCCAACCGGGCGCAGCTTGAACAAGTTCTTTGCTACATGGATTCCAGCGGCATCACGAGGCCGTGGGTTGTGGAGAATCCGGACAGCTACCAACCGTGGGGTTTGGGATGTCTCCTCTGTCATCGAGCCTTCTTGGCGGGGCCCGGGGATCAAAGTACACCCTGGCCCTCTAAATCTGCTTTCACAGACTTCACGTATGGCCTTGGAATGCCAGGGCTCCTGCAGCAGCCCCTGTACCGGCATGGTAATCATGCCCGGCTCCAGGCCGCTGGTCGCAGTCAAACACAGCTGGTGCTTCCGCAGAACCCGGAGCATGCAGCCGCAGCAGCCGCAGCCCAGAGGATTCGACTTTGACATCGGAATGCTTCAAGACGCAAACGACGAGTACGAGTGGACAGCAGGTATGGCAGGCGCATGCAGGAGCAGCTGTGCAGAGCTTGGAGGAAGCCGGCTTCAACATAGGTGAAGCCGGTACGGAACCTCTGAAAATGAAGGCACCAGGCAGTCCAGCTTGTTCCAGGGATGCAGCAAAAAGGGAGTGGAGTGTTGACAGCAGCGATTTTGCTTGAACATGCCCTACCCCGAATTCGGGCCTCTCAACGTGCAGGTGCAGTTCTTGTCTCATCAGAGTAAGTGCTTCAGCTGCATCGAGCTTCGCACGATGGAGATGGGTGCAGCGTTTTTTGAAGAGTGAGTGTTTCGCTGGCATCGACAAATCCGCAACTTTGCGAGTAAAGGATAGCGACAAAGATCGACCTCTACACAGCGATGCCTGCTGCAGGCAAGGTCGAATCGCCTTTGGCCAGATCAAAAAAGTGCACACCTTGTTGAGGCCAAGCCTCTACCTACGATGGATTGAGCTTCAAAAGGCGCGGCAAACTGATCAGATGGGCACGGCGGTTTTCCAAGACCGGACCTGTGCAGGTTAGGCTACCTGTCGCTGGATAGTAATGAGCGCTCCCAGTTTCAAGCTCGGGAGCTCAAAAGTGTTCCTCACCTGCATACAAGGCATTCAAGGAACAGACGTTCACCAAGTGTGTCTGGCTGGCGACCCCTTGTCTGAGGTGTATGTTGACGCGGCATCCTCAGCAGTCTTTCCTCTGGTATACGGTTGCTCTGCAAGAGGAATAGTGCTCGAAGAAACTGGGAACAGCTGGACAAACCTGCTCCATATACTATAGTTGTAGGGCCGGTGGAGCATCATGTTATTCCGAGAGCCGAGTTGACGCTGAATGAGGTTTCTGCACAGTACATGAAGATCTTGTTTCACAAGTGCCCCCGACATGTTTCGCGCATCAGACCTTTATGTAACAGAGTGAAGAAAGTTCGGCTCCTTGCAGGTGCCATGTCAACCGGTACAACATCGTGAACCAGGCTCCAGCATGCTCCAGCCTGGTAAAAGTCTCGAGGGAGGCTGAGCCGGTAAAGCCTTTGCATGCAGGTTGGCCTCATAGCGCTGAACTGCTTGGGCGAGGCACTAGGGCTTCTTGGACCGAATGTGCGACTTTTGAAGACACCCTTCAAGGCCTCGTCGAGACCCGTTTTAAAGGAGACCCTGCGGCAGACTGAGGCCTGACCTGGCAATGGGACCTCCGCCTCCCAACCCAGCGCTGGCGCGAGGGCCGGAAGCTTTGAAGCCAGGAACTCCGCCAACAAGGGCCCAGCTGCTCAGCTCAGGCCAACGAACGGCTACCAGCCGCCGCAAGCATCGTCGCCTCCACCACCGCAGCCCTCCGTGCAGGACGTTGCTTGGGCCATGGGCTATCATGGCTGTCCAAGCAGCTCCTCTGCGATTTGTGTCTGCCAGAGCAATTGCTACACTGAGCGGGGCAGCAGAGAGGAGTCTGAATGTCCGGGAGCTGCAGCTACTGGGTGAATGTCCTGTCTAAGTCCAGTGGTCTAGCGCACAGCTGCACGAGAATCGCGGTTGGGGGGGGGATCATGCGTGCTTGTCACAGGAGGCAGCGTGACTTTCGACCTCAGTTCAGTGAGAGGGGTCTGCCTTGACCAAACAGTCACGTGAGTGCAGGATGCTGCACAGGCTGCAGCAGATGAAATGCGCCTCGGCATCTGTAGAAGACGGGTGTGGGATCTTTGCCGACCCAGTGCCAAGAGTGGCAAGTATCGAGCACCTCTAGCAAATGGTTTGGAAAGTGCAGAACGCTACAATCTGTACAGCCACTGTAGAGCTGATTGCAGTTGCCAATTCGAGGGAGAAGGAGACAGGGTAAGCCCAGGTAAGCCCCTGGGACCCTGGGATGTCTAGCAGCGCTGTAGATTGGGTTGCCTTCCTTCTTTCCTGAGTTGCCAACAATCGTAAGATACTGATCCCCAGTCCCTTCTGCAGAAGGTGGTCGGGTCCCTGAAGATGCTACGGCGCATAGGTTGGTTTGTTATGCGGTCCTCAGGCGATACGATGCTCAGACATTGGAGCGAATCCGCTCTTTGTCGAACGCGAAGGCCGTAGCACATGAAAATCTACTGCATCGTGTGTGGTGCATGACGTTGCATGTGAGGTATGTCACGGGCTTCAGGGTGGTGGCATCGAGACACACTCCTTCCGTTGCCAGTGTTCAAAGTCGCGCGCAAGGCGAGAGCCGTTGATGCCGAGGACTACGAGGAGGCGAAGCGTTGCAAGGAGATGCTGGCCAGGCCGGACAAAACCCGAAGAACTTCCCCCACGTCATGCGTACATCTACATATAGTGCATACGTACATACATGCATACAGATGCATGCCTACATACATGTACATCTGCACATGCAGAGTTTCCATTGAGCATGCCAGTGCGTGAAATCTGTGTGGGAATAAGGCTGCGCCAGACCGGCCTCCTACTCCGCGAGTTGGAGGCCTTGGCTTGGACTCTTCACGCGGCTTTTCATTGTGGAAAGTTTTATTTTGCAGAGGACCGGAAGAAGGCAGCGGTACAAAATGAAGATTATGATGCCGCCAAAGCTCTGAAAAGCGAGATCGATCGGCTTCGCAGCTGGACTGCAGTCTGGCCTGAATTTGGCAACTGCAGTCCTAGCACCGGGCCTTGCCAGGTAGTGCAATCGAGCGGCCAGAGGTACGGGCCGAGCGACCACATTCCGGAAGGCATTGTGGCCTTGCCTTTGCTATGTCTCGCCAAGCACTGCTGAGAGCATGAAGGAGTGCGCGCAGCAACAGCCTCGGGCCAAACAGCCGCGTGGGCCCCAGCTGACGGACAGGCCAAGTTTCAACCAAACTACCAATAGCATATCTCCCTGCTTCGTGTACTCAGCCATGCAGGAGGCAAAAAACCAATATAGCACTAGCCACCCAGTAGCCACCAGCCTCAAAGACTCCGCCATTGGGCAGGTGCCGGCGCCGGAAGCCCCGATTTCGCCAGCCACCATAGCGCACCTCGTGGTGGACACCAGCCACAAATGGTTCCGCTGAGTCAAGACAGCGAGGTGGGATCTTCAGTCCGCATGGTTTGTGGTGCATCGTGGAGATCACTCGGGAAGTGTGTGGAAATGAGAGGCAGTGACGCAAGCACCACCTTCTCGTGGCAAGCGCTCACCCTCTCCGAGTCTTCCGGCTTTCCCGTTAGAGGTGCCACCGGGCCAAGCTCCACCTTCTGTTCTGTTTGTGCCTGGCCAGGAGGGCTACCAGGCCGACGTCCCGAGACGAGAGGCGAGAAGAGGATACGATGCACTTGGTTGAGACCGGAGAAGACTTGGAACATGCGGAGGCGGCCAACTCTCCGCCTTTGCCAGCCGCGGGCGGGGCGCGAGTGGCACGAACTCCACCCCTTTCCGGGATGGCCTCTGCACGGAGCGTGGCTCGGAAAGCTTTATTGCGTTAAATATTATGTAAGGGGGTTCCGAGCGGACATCGTCATGCAATGCGGGAGGCGGAGTGTTGTAGCTTGGTGACGGAACTCGTGCGCATGGCAGCCTTTTGCAGGCGTAGCAGGAAGAATGGTAAAATCAGAGACATTCCCGAGGCTCCTAAGGAGCTGCCACCGGAGCAGCCGCCGCTGTCTGAGCGGGGCTTTGATGCAGCTGACCATCCACTGAGCGGCGTGCCCAACGTGGAGGCACGATTCCACTACTGCTGCATGGTATTAGCTTGAAGTGGGGCTTAACAGTTTAGAGATGCCCAGGCATTTCTTGACAGGTCTGAGAGTGCTCTCTGAGGCTTGGGGGCTGCTTTTGCTTCTGTGAGGGGCTTGGGTGCAACCTTTCGAGGCTTGCAGGTTTCCCGGCCAAGGCGAGTCAGCAGAATTTGATGGGGTCAGCCTTACCGCAAGCGGGCTGAAACCGACTCAAGGTTAGCTTGACACAAGAAGACGTCTGGCAACGGCTACGAAGTCCTGGAGTCGTCCTGGAGTCGGCCTGTTTTTTCCGCAGGACCTCAGCCAGCCCGAGCCGCTGAACAGCAACTTCCAAAAGGAAGCGGAGCCGCTCATCCAGCTGTTCGGCGAGTACCTCACGAACTGTGTCTATTCGAAGGACTGACCTCCTGCAATGGTGTTCTGCGCTCTGCCCTGCTTAGTGCACGTCGGCACCACAGGCATGGAGCTTGCGGGATGCCGCGCTGCAGAAGCTAACGCTGGATCTGCAAAACGGCGAGCACCAGCCTCCTGCTTGGATGTGGTGCCAGAGGGGCGCACAGGGCACTTGCTGACGGCACCAAGGTCGACGGATCAGAGCCGGCTGCTTGCAGGCTACGTGATCGTGCTGAAGAGGATGGTGCCGGACAAGAACGTTCAGGTCGAAGCGGAATGTCTGGCAGCAGCAACTGCCGCCGTTTGTCATGAGGTGTTCCTTGCTGCAGCGGCGCTGCTGCACACGGTATGCCAGGCCAGGCCATTGATCCGCAAAATCTGGCGGGCTGCGGCGGGCTGCCCGCAGCCTGCGGGCTTGTAATTCCCAGGAGCTCTTGGGCCGATCCGGGCCAAGGCGTGCAGAGGCCAGAGACAGGGCGGCAACGTGCACTGGCGCACGACTCTAGAACCAGAACATGCCAGCGGTGATGTTGCAGGTCTGTAGCAGGGCGTGTCTGTTTTGTTTTGTGATCTCTTGCAGAGGCCGTGAGCCCATGCAGGGAAAATCTGGGCTATTGCCTAGCTCGATTAGAACTTTATGGGCAAGCACGACATCTCTGATTGCTCTCCAGGCTCATTCTGCTTTGGACCCCTTGATGCCATTATTGGTGGATCGCTTGGGAGACAGCAACGCGCTGTTCTTAGACCGATGGGGGTCCTGGGGGCACGGGTCATTTTCAGAGACTGCTGCCGAATCTACGGGAGCGCCCAGCTGCTTACATGGAGTTGTTTGCCGCAGCGTGTTGGCCAGAAGCACATACGGACTTTGCAGTGTCGGTGGAGTGGAATGGCGCCGGCGTCTGCTGGGCCTCGCTGAGCGTGATGGAGCGAACTTTGCCAGTGGGACGGTTTCAGCGGCGCAGCCGGCGGCGTGGGGGAGCTTCCTACGTTTTCATGAAGTGGCCTCGGGCGAAATTTTCCCCCCAACAAGACGATGTGTGCGATCCAGCTTCACCAGTTAACCTTTCGGGCAGGTGGCTAGTGGAAACCTTTGGGATAGACTTCCTCCGCGGTGGCTCAGGTGGCCAGACTTGCATTGTTCCGGTCGGTCGCAAGGGTACAGCTCCCTGCGGTTTGCCCTTGTATGCACTTCTAGTCTGAAGGTGTTCTGGAAATCTCAGCTGGCAAAGGCGAACTCGCATGTTCCCTTCGCAACCGCCGCGTGGCTTTCAATTGCAGTGTCGCACGGTGTGCGCCGACTTAGAGAGGCCCTCGCGTTCACAAAATCTGAGAGCCTGTCAGGCTACGGCGTTCCTGTCACAGCCGTTGAGCCACGGTCCCTGGACCTACGGAAATGCCGGGAGCCCCCACATGTAGAGTTTCAATGTATATGTATACGTATATGCATTGACCCGGGAAAGTGGGTCCCGGTTTCGTACCCCCCCTGAAGCCGAAATTCCGAAGCTTTTGAAGACGAAATTGTTCCCAAGGAGCTGAAGCTCAAATTGTGCGCGAAGANACTGTATATGTAGTTGCCTAAATATGTGCAGTTACTTATTCTCATACATATGCACATACGCATACACACAGATGCATACATGTACGCACTGTTCCTTTCCATAGTCCGCTTGTTTTGTCGTATTCTTCCTTCAAGAACAGAACCAATCGAACCCGCTCGAGCCACCCGTGTGTCTTATCCGCTTTTGCACTACCCGCCGGCTGGACATCCATCTTCTGGAGGACACTGCTGGGTTACGANTGTGTCTTATCCGCTTTTGCACTACCCGCCGGCTGGACATCCATCTTCTGGAGGACACTGCTGGGTTACGAGGGATTGTGGCTTCCGATGCAGGTTGGGCATTCGGGTTTCGAAGTGCCAACGCATGAACTGCCGTCCTGTCGTATTTCCTTCTGATCCTCGGAAGCCTCCGCCCGAAGCTTGAACTATCGCGCCCCTAAACCCTAAACCCTCAAACCCACGGCCCCGACCCAGTAGGATACGTGGCCAGACACCTTTGATCAATGCCGTCAAATGGCTGCTGCTGGCCCGTTCTTTGGCATGCCGTTTGCCATACGTAATCCTAATAGGCCAGAGCTTCTGAAGATCCGAAACCGCAAAGCTACGGTCATTCAGACAGTGGGAGTACCCTCAAGCCCGCTCTACATTGCATGTTGGCTCCGATTGCAGCGTTTCGCGCTGAAGTNGCTTCTGAAGATCCGAAACCGCAAAGCTACGGTCATTCAGACAGTGGGAGTACCCTCAAGCCCGCTCTACATTGCATGTTGGCTCCGATTGCAGCGTTTCGCGCTGAAGTTCCTATGCAGAGAAGTTTAAGGGATCTATCATTTATAAGAGTTTCTGACAGGCGATAATGACGACTATAAGTTACAAAAGTGTTCAGGCAGCTNGAGAAGTTTAAGGGATCTATCATTTATAAGAGTTTCTGACAGGCGATAATGACGACTATAAGTTACAAAAGTGTTCAGGCAGCTAGGGATGAGGAGCTTCGGACGGGGGTTGGAATTCGGCAGGGCTGCGGACTCGCACCCTTTGCTCTGGTCTGCCTTCACGCTCCTGGCATTTGATGAGCTGGAACGGCGCATCAATCTCCAACAACTCACTACCTTCGCCGATGACTACTTAGCATCCTGGGATATATCTTCGGCCCTTCAGCTGAACAATGCCTGTGCCCAAGCGGGGAAGCTCATTGACACACTCACGGATCTAGGCATGCAGATTGCGGTAGACAAAAGTGTCATTCTGTTGGCCATAGGGGGCATGCAGGCCACTCCGGCTCCGAAGCGGATCGNAGATTGCGGTAGACAAAAGTGTCATTCTGTTGGCCATGGGGGGCATGCAGGCCACTCCGGCTCCGAAGCGGATCGTCACCAGGAGCAGGAAGAGCAGAGCATTGCGCGTTCCCACGAAATGCGGCGTGCTGCAAATACCGATCTGCCGGGAGCACACCTACTTAGGCAGAAAAATTGGATATGGCCTCTCGGATAGGAGCACAGTCATGTATCGCATCAAGCAATCTAGGCATTTGTTTCATAGACTGCATCACATTCTTAACTGCAAAGTGCTCCCGGAGCCGACACGCATTCGGCTATGGGTGGCATGTGTGCGCTCGGTGATGTGCTGTGGTTTGACCACCGTTTTGCTGGATGTGCCTACGGCAGGTCATCTCAGATCTCAGGTTAGAAAGCAGCTTAGGCGAGTCACCCGCAGCCCTTCCCACCTCAGCCATGAGCCCAATCACCTCTTTCTTGAGCGCATCAAAGTTGCAGACCCAATTCGCACCTTGCACACCCTGCTCTGCACCCGAGTTGACCTTGCCAAACGGCAGCTCTCCNTTCTTGAGCGCATCAAAGTTGCAGACCCAATTCGCACCTTGCACACCCTGCTCTGCACCCGAGTTGACCTTGCCAAACGGCAGCTCTCCGAGCTTCAGCCTACGCAAGTGCAGACATGCCGCTGCAACAGGGTTGGGAGGCTCTTCAGCGATTCCAGGCCCCAGCTACCCAGTTAACGGAGGTGACACAGATCATTCGGCAGGCAACAGCATGCCCATACTGCGGGGTTATGTATGATAGTCTTCACGCGGNCTTCACGCGGTAAGAAAGCACATCGGGAAGTCCCATGCAGAGCGAGGCCACGCAAAGACCAAGCAATCCTATGCAGACAAATCTCGCATAGATCAGGAATTCATGAAACACGCCTACAATGGCAAACCCGAGTGTGCCCATTGTCGCAAACAATTCTCCTTTTGGAGGGCATACATTCTCCTACCACAGGACAGTCTTCCAAGGAGGCAGCCAGCTCTTTTGCTGATGGGGCGCTCGCGCCGGAAAGAGCTCCTGCCTCGCAGTCCGACACTTTTGCTGTGCAGTTGGCTGCACCGCAGCCAACACCGCTCTTTGACAGGGCGGACGTTCAGACCGCAGCCCGGTCATTATCGGAAGCAGACCTGCCAGCTCTGATACGGGATGAAATAAATCAGTGCCATTGTCCAGTCTGTCGGTATAAGTGTGAGAATAACATGTATCNCAGCCAGACATGCGTGCAAGCAGCGCCCAGCGATTGCCAGGGCAGAAGCAGAGGTCCGACAGTGGGTGGTGTCAAGTCGGATACAAGCAGACCTCAAAGGCCCATCAGCGTGCATGTCCCGTACTTTGGGCATGTGGGCACCTGCAACATGCTTTTCACACGTTGCGCCCGTCAGGCCAAACTGATCTCAGACGGCATGTCCGACGAGCGGACACTGGAAATCCAGCGAGCAGCCCTGG
>BGNK01000532.1:0-40461 GCA_003297005.1 Symbiodinium sp. clade A Y106
TCGCAAAATCTATTGTGGCGAGACACTGCTCGAAGGCAAAACTGTACCGCAGGCCAAGTACTTGGGAGAGATTTGTACGCATGGTGGCTCCACTACGGCAACTCGCAAGCACCACCTGGAAAAGGCTCAAGCAGCGTGGGCAAGTATGGGTTCGTTCTGGACACGAGCAGGCAGCAACAGAAGATCGGTCAACATGGTCTTTCGGGCGTTGGTCTTCGAGACTGCAGTGGGTGGCTTGGTCCCCTTTGTTCTCACGCAGTCAGACTACAAGGCTCTCGATCCGTTTATCACGGCGAAGGGGCGAATCCTCATGCGAGGAAATGCATGCAAGCGCGAAGAACAACCTGACGGCACCATCAAGTATGAGGCGGTTCCGAATCAACAGGCCTGGAGATCCCTTGGGCTTGCAGGGGTGCGCACCGAGCTACGGATCAAACGCCTCCAGTTCTGGCAACGTCTTCTGCGACAGCCTGAACTTCACTCCAATGTCTTCGCTGTTATGTTCGGGTCCTTCTCTTTCGAAGCAACCCCTATGTTGCAAGACGACGGTTCTCTTTCGAATGCAGCGCATCCGTGGCTCACGCAGCTGGTTGATGACATCGAGGCTCTTCGGGACATCGCAGACCTTGAACACATCCCCCATGCAGTGGACAAGAAGCCGTTGCATCTGTTCAGGCCCGACATCAAACTTGATTTTCTTACGGTTGATGTGTCGATGCTGCGACGCAAGTTCCTTTGCGTGGAAATACCTCCACCAGGTTACCAGCGCCAGTACCCTCTCGAGCTCGAGGCCGGATGAACTGTTGGAAATTCCAGATGACATGCAGCACGTAAGCGAACACATCCTTGCTGATGGTTCTCAGTGTGGTCGGACTTTCAAGTCGAGTAAAGCTTTGGCCATCCACTGTGCCAAGCAACATGAGCATCCGCCTATGGAGGTGTTGCTTGTGGTCACAAACCAGTGCTTATTTTGCAAGGAAGTTTTCGCTAATGTTTTCTCGACGAGAAGGCACGTTGCCAATTCCCTTCGAAAGCAGCGTTGCAGTGGTCGGTCTAGTGCTGTCAACAGGAAGCCCTACATTCCTGACAATCTTGTTTGCAGCATGTGCGATGCGCAGTTTGAAACTCTTGCAGCCTTGCATGATCACTTGGAGCAGCATTTGGGCGCACAGCTACAGTAAGAACATAGTCCGGAGTTCCTCAGCCATCATGCAGCAGTGGGCGGCGAATGCGGGAACCCCTAACATGCCAGCGCTGAAGCGCAGGCAAGTTGGAGGCGACAAAGATGAACTTGTCTTAAAGGCTGTTCAGCTCCTCATGAAGTCCAACTTGAAGTTGTCTGCGGATGTGAGGGCCTTGCAGTCGGCAACTTTCCGGACATGCCTCATCCCGTCCACAGCCTCTTTCGTGCTCAAGGCTAAGGAAGCCAGCCAGAAGTACAACGACCTCGTTCAAGCTGCAGGGAAGAACCACGACCTCGGCCCTCCGCATGTCCATGTATGGGCAGCGCTGACGGTGGAAGCAACCGCTCATCTTACCGGTGAGCTGCTGCAGCGTGTCGAAGCACATGCTGCTGAGATCGACTCTCCCAGCAAGCTGTTGTCGGATGTGCTTTACTGTCGAGTGGCTCCTGCCTACGGTGGTAAGCATGTGAAGATCTACCTGACCACTACTGACAAGCTCAAATCAGTAGCTGATGCCTTTTTCCTGGCGTTTAAAACGCAATTCGGCTTAGCTCCCAAAGGCGGTCTTGAGCGAGAGCTCCAGGCCCTGTTGGAGGAAATCCAAAGCAAGTAAGTAAGCCGAATCCGTTGCTAATGCCACGATCGTGGGTGAAGGTGCTCGCATCCGGCAATTAGCGAGGGGGTACTCGCAGGTCCGTGGGCGGTGTTTTGGGGGTGGGTTTTCTGTTCGTTTTGCGTTCTGGTATTCACCTCGGCGACCCCCATGTGATCTGCACCGGGTCAGTGCCTCCACTCCGACCGGGGAGGACGGCAGGCGACTGACTTATCAGGTTCCCTGAGCAGAGTGCTCAGCTAGGCAGACTTCGTCCGCCACTCAGCTGNGAGAGAGAGAGAGAGAGAGAGAGAGAGAGAGAGAGAGAGAGAGAGAGAGAGAGACAGAGAGAGACAGAGAGAGAGAGAGAGAGAGACAGAGAGAGAGAGAGAGAGACAGAGACACTGTCTGATTCCACGGCCAGGCGTCGAGCTCTTAGTTTGTGGTGCATTCTGCTGCTTTGGGATCCAAGACCCAGGGTCGAGGCCGGTGCTGAAGGCGTGCGACACGACGCGACGCACATGTGCATGGGCTCTGTGATTTAAAACAGCATTTGATTGTGCTACGGAGGACCTTCCGGCCGGGTGACCAAGCTGTGCTATTAACCTGGCAACGGTGCCTCTGGCATCCAGGTACTGCTGTACTGGGTCCACGTTCCATATTGTTGTGCTGCCGACTGCAAGACTGGTGCTGCTTCTTAAGCAGTCCTGTGCAGAATTAGTCGAATGTGGATTTCGTGAGTGGCCCACCGAATAGTCTAGTGCCACTGGCCACTTATTATAATTCTTATTATGTTGTTTGCCTGTATAGCAAAGCTGCCCTGATTCTGAAGCGCCATTTTGGAAACGATGATGTACATGAGCTCCGCTTGAAAGGTGCGTTACTGGGCTTCCTGCATCTGTTGGTGTGGGGCGGAGCCGTATGCCATACGCCAGACATGTACCACACCCCGATCAGATGTCTGGGCAACGTCGTCGGCCGCGCTGCGGTCTTCCCTATGGGCGACGGTCTACTGCGCAAACGTTTGGGAAGTAAGGCCCAAGCTGCTTTCCAGGCTTCGCTCACCGCGGGGCTGTCGAGGATTTTTCCTGGTGGCCACCGCTTCGGCCGAAGGCAGGACACTGCTCTGGTGGCCCTTGCTGGCTTGCCTGCAGCGAATGGCATGGCATTGGTCAAAATAAGGGCGCGGAGCCTTCCTTCTGTCTCCTATCTTTTGGCCGGCCTTTTTTACTGAAGTATCTGCGTCGATGAGGGAACGCACCGTCGCCGAGCTGATCCACTTGCAACTTCTGGCAGTGAATGGAGTGCACATGTCGTTTGAGGAGTACGGTGCGACCGAGAACGATGCCACGGTCCTTTACCAGTGGCTGGGCCCGGCCCGCTACGTGGGCATTGCTGGATTGCGAAGACATTCCCGTCCTGCCACACCTGGACCCGCGCAAAACAACGTCTTCCGGCGTTCTCCTGCTGCTCAGGTGGGTTTTTTGGTCTCTCGGGCAGGGCCCTCCTTACTGATGGCAGCAGTCCACTGCCACCGGCCTTCGTGAAGGCCAATATCTGCCCAGCGAAAAAGTTCTTGAACCACAACTGCAAGAAACGAGCACGCCCTCCCCGGAGTCTTCGGGGGTACCGTGCTCATCACGTCCGCGAAGGCTCGTTTGAAGGACTCGTGGCGTCCCACCAAGTCGACATCATGAAGCAGAAAGTCACACGAGCGTTGGAATTCAATAGCAGGGTTCCCGCGCTGGACGTTGCGGTTTGATGACAATGCCTACGGCACGTTCGGGCCGTTAAACATCTACAGCCCGCTGCATTGGTGACTGGCCCTACTCTTCTTGCCGTACCGCAAGCGTCTGCAGGTGCAAAAAAAGGTGGACTCGATCCCCGGCCAAAGGAACTTGCCTAGTACCAGTGGGATCACAGTGAAGCGCCGTGAGTTTGTGACTGCGTTTCGGAAGGCCATCAACCAGAGTGTAGCCTCCAACCCGCCCTGGTCGGCTGATGTCAAATGCTACGTGAGTCACGTGAGGCAGGCCACCCGTCTGGTACCGGGAAAGTCTGCCATATTTGCAGATTTACAAAACTGCTCAGCCCGAGCACAGTCCTTTGATTGGGCGCGCCTTGGTTCGGGCCTGCAGCGGGTAGAGGCCAACTGGTGCGTGCCGCAGCGCCTAGACGGCCGTTTCAAGCTCCGTCCGAAGTTGGGCTGCAAGCGTTGAGATGCCAGGTGCGATAGCCCGTCTGACCCGAAGTGTGGTGAGCTCGCTGAGGGCATCCGTGTCTTTCCATCGGACGTACGCGGACTGGGGGAGTATGAGCGCAATACTGCCCTTCTCAGACGAGGTCGCCATGAAATTTTGTGCCCAAACCGCTGGCGACTTCCGGAAGCCGTCTATTTTCTGATGATACAGTAGCATGGTATGTATCCCTGTGAAAACCCGTGGCAGGCCACCTGTCTGACACTGGAGGAAGCAAATGCGCTGGTACCTGTGGCCCTTCAGAAGCAGTTCGGTGTGCGAAGAGGCGGATGGTACGCGCCGTACTGTTACATCAGCATTAAAGCCAAATGCTTTGGCCAAGCTGGCCGGAGTGGCCGCACCCGCCGTACGTGCACTGCCCCGGGTGCATTCCTGTGCCAAGTGGCCTTGTCGGCGTGCTTGGCGAGTGGCTGGCAGGGCCATAACCTTTGTGGTTCAGCAGCGCATTATGTCTGATGAGCCTTGGTCGCTGAAAGACGCGTGCCGTGTGATGGACAAACGAATTGCCGGACTTCATCCTCCTCGTACGCCTGGCAAATGTGAGCGCTGTGGGGCGGATTGTCAGACCTTGCAGGCCTTTCAGATGCTGGCCAGTTCTTCGAGGTTGTGTCAGTGGCGGAGGCCTGCCAGTCACGGCATGGGATCCTTTGCAAGGCTCGGCAAGATGGCATTCAGGCTGTGACGGCTGCTGCAGGAAAGCACTTCTTCGGAGGGTGTGTTTTCCGCTCTTTCCGCCGGTGCAGAGTCTTCCAGCTGCCGGATCTGTTTTGCCTATTTTCGGTTGCATGCTGCCTGAAATTTGCGCGGACCGGGAACAAAATTTAGACATACACTGGGCTGCCGAGGCGGCACGCTGTCGACAGTGGCCACCTCCTGCGTCTTGGGCTGGCAAGAACATGTGTGGTGCACACGCCATGACCTTCGCCATGCGGCTGGCTGCGAGTGGCAGGATGCCCTTTCCCGCAAAGCAAGCTGGTTATCATTGTTTTCCACGTGTTCTTCTCGGCCTAAGGCTTTGACGGTTGGGTTTGTTCCCTTTCGGCGGGTTTAGGTCGGGTTGCTTATTTGGTTTCTTGACTATATTATTTGTTACTTGCGGAAGAAGGGCAGTACGTGATTGGAGCAGCCTACCTGGTTCCGGTGTTTCGTCAGACGACACCCTCCTCGTGATCCATGGTACGCTGGTTGCTTCGCTTTGCGGTGCTCCACCTGATCCTCCTCACTCCTGTATGGAGTGGCGGCGGAAACAATCGCGGGCCCCGAGGCGCGGGCCGTGATCATCACCGTGCTCCGCTCCCGCGAGCCTTCGGCACACATCAGGGAGCCCATGAGCCTCAGGTCGCACGCCTTGAAGTTGCAGTCACTTGTCCAGATCGCAGCAGTGGCCGCCATCGTTCTCGAGATTATGGTCAAGAGGACTGGCGCCAGGGAGGACAGCACCGCCGCCGAGACGTTCCTTGGGGGGGCACACTGCTTCGCCAGATGCGGCATGCTCTCTTCACAAGGAGAGGCACAGGAAGAAGCCGAAGAAACCACGACGTGGCCGCTCTTCTTCGCCGGAGTCCTCCAGCTCTTCCTCGTCTTCTTCGTCATCTCGAAAGCGGAGCCGTCGGCACACGAAATCTGGCAAGAGCGGTATGCCCAGACGTGAAGACAAACTCAATGAAAGAGATCCGTGACTTACGCGACTCTCTCAAGGCTCCTGAGAAGGCACCTGCATGCCACGCCAACTGGCCGTAGCACCAAAGTGGCCACCATGCAGCTCACACCAAAAACGCAATCGTTTGGGCTCCGTCATGTACCAGGATTCACTTACATGTCTTGTGGATGTGGTCAGGGCATCGTCGCGGCAAGACGTCGAGGAGCAGTTGCAGAACCAGACTGTCCCTTGTTTGAAAGAGTTCTTGTCCACGAAGGTGCCTTCTTCAGAAATCCCGACAAGAGCATCTGAGGAGCCAAGCCATGGGAGCACCCAGACATACTGCACATCGGGAGTGCTGCCTGTCTGAGTGCCACTGCCGTGATTGTGAGCATATTCCTGGTCATCATTTGTGCTTGGGGGGTTTTTGCAACGCCGCACACGTGCAAATGGCCCACAGTAGTGTGCAAAGGGACACGATGGCTGGATGCTTGGCTCACAATTGCGGTCTGGGATGCAGACATAACGCAGTGGATTGACACAGTGACAGGATCACGAGTGAGGGTTCAGTCGCATTGGATAGCAGGGGCTGCTTCTCCAATTTTGTGGCTGTTTCTCAGCGTCAGGGCGCAGCATCGACGCAGCCATTTAACCCCGCACAATGCAATACTATGATTGCTGTACTTACCTTCCGTGTTTTTGTTTGTTGCCCTGAGCCCTTAGCGGATTGCATTTGTGAAGCTTTGCAGGTCTATGAGTCTGCAGGGGTAGAGGTGGCCATCCGGGGCTCAGTTGAGTAGTTTCTGACAGTGGGGAGTCGATTTCAGGCTGCTGTTCTCGTTGACCCGCGTGGCGAATGCCCTGACCCGTGCTGTGTAGTTATGTACACTGTCTGATTGCACTGCCAGGCGTTGAGCTCTTAGTTTGTAGTGCATTCTGCTGCTTTGGGATCCAAGACCCAGGGTTTAGGCCGCCGCTGAAGGCGTGCGACAAGACGCGCCACGCATATGCATGGGCTCCGGGATTCAAAACAGCATTTGATTGTGACCCGAATTGCTGGATGGCTCTGGTCCCGTGGTAATATTCAGAACATTATTAAGACTATTTTTGCATACGGTTAATGCCACTACTACGATTCGTGTTAATCATGCAGTGATTGATTATAGTTACGAGCAAGACTGTTAGATATCATTACTATGGCTCAGATTATGAATACTTCTGCTACCATCACCATTGGATATATATATATATATAAAAAAAATACACATATTTTAAACGTTTTCCTATTGTTACGATTACTATCATACTTGTTGTCCACAGTTAGGCAACGAACCCGGCTGTCCGAACATCACAGTTTTCACACAGCACACACAACAACAAATCTGATCTTGAGCAAGTCTTGATTCAATGCACTTTTACCTGACATGAAAGATTGTTGAGAATGCTCTAGCCTGACAGTGTGGAGCAGAACTACGGAATGACAGGCCTAGCACTCTTGGGATATTTTAGCAGTATGCCCTGCCCCATGAACCAATCAAGCCGCATCCAGCTGCCGCTCCGCCAAAGAAGAACAGCTTCAGTCTTTCAGTGGATGCACAGCGAGGCCAATAGGAAAGCCCCCGTTATGTCAGCTTACCGCACCAAACAATTTTCGAAGCACGGCAATCACTAGCGTCATCCTCAAGGCATCCGTTGAAGATCCCGCAGCATAAAGTTAAACCAATGTGGAATTGTCGCCTCGTAATTGTGGCTACTACGTCCGCGACGATGCCGACTTTGGCGATCTTTATGGCATAAAGATCGCCAAATTTGGCATCGTCGCGGACGTGGTTGCCACAAATTACGCGGCGACAATTCCACCTTGCTTAAGATCCAGAAACCTGTGGCGGCTTTAGCGTGAAGACGCGTTTTGCCGGGGCAAAGATCTCCAGCTTCTCTGCCTCGAGCCTTCGCGCCTCCTCAATAGTCACCCGCCGTAAAGTCACAGAGGAAAACAAGGCTTCAACCTCCTTCTTGATGGCATTGGTCCACTTCTCAAGAGCTTTCCTCATTTGGTTGGCAGGAGCTGTGTAAAGAAACTTCAGGTCCTCCTTGAGGCTGTCCAGGAGAGCTTCATCGTCTATCTCCTCCTCATCCGGGGAATCCTACGATGCCCTCATTGATTTCAGACATGCCGCTGTCTTACGCATTCTAACTCAACCAGCTCATCACGCGCGTACTCCAAAAAAAAGCTCACCTGGTCAGGTGCTCTCGTGTCGACTGTCCCATGCGACGATACTCTTCACACAGGATCTCCTCTCCTCAAGTAGCTCCCGTAGGCGAGCTGCTCGATCTTCAAGATCTTGTGTTGCCAGGTCCAGGTCTTGCGATAAGTGGGGTAGCGGAACTCCAAGTCCAACTGCGGGTTCATCATCACAGTGATCAACCACATCTTGCTCCCCTTGTTGCTCTTGTTCATCTTGATGGGAACTCGGGCTGCCCTCAGTCGAAGTTGCATGTATTATTAGACCCACCCTCATCATACCCAGGTGGATTTCATCTCCATCTTCACTACGTCGTCTATAGATTAGTGAGACTCCCAATCAAACGCACTCAGCCCGATCATTCGTAAGCTTCCCACTGTCCCTGATGGAGTAAGCGACCAATACCACCCTCGAGCCTCCATACCACAGCCTCATAGCGTACTGCTCCGCTGGGGGTTCTGGGTCATGTGTTAACCCCGGTTCAGCAAGTTCCGCGTCACCCTCCAAATCACGTGCCCTTGGTTTATCCATCAATCTCCTCGTAAGCATGGGCAGCATGACCTTATATTCATCACGGTCAACAGCCGTTTGACTGCGGCCTTCACCCGCTTCACAGCTGCTTCAGCGCGTCCATTCGCCAGTGGTGTTTTTTTTTCAAAGGTTGTACGTGCTCGTAGCTCATGGGCCTTACTGGCATGAAGTCGAGATACGTAGCGACCCTCTGACATTAGTCTTGAGCCGCCGCTGCAACCTCCACCGAAGTCCTTGCACGCAACGGTCTCACAATGTACGCTGTCTGAACATCTGTCGCATAGCCCGCCACATTTAAGATCCAGTTCAACTCTCCTCGGAAAGGCCTCGCTTCACCTTGGAGTGCTTCTCGGGGAATTCTTCCATGATTTCCATGGGATCTGTCGTGTCATCATCGAAAACGACATGCCCCACGCCACCCGGAAAATCATGTGCTGAATCAAGGACTAGACCCGCTTGTGGTTCATGAGGTTCGTTAGGCACTGGCTCTCCATCGTTTTGTGGTTCATGTGGTTCGCTAAGCGCTGGCTCTCCATCATCTTGTGGTTCCTGTGGGTCGCTCTGGTTGTCCATCGGCTCGTGGTTTGTGGTTTGCTAGGTGCTGGCTTTCCATCCGCCAGCTTTGGCATAGTGTATGCTCCGACCATCAAGTACACGTAGCGGTAGTCCCTGTGATTGGGATCCGAGGCCGTGGTCCGAAACGGACCTGTTATGTTCAGGCGTAGGCAATGCAGGGTTGGATGTCGCATGCGACGATGAGCCCTCCCACTTCCCAAAGTCGTGATTAACGCAAGTCCTGCAACGGTTGTGATATGGAGTGGTGGTTGTTCATCACGTGGGTACGCCGCATTGTCAACTCTTGTCGGTAAAAGACTCCAGAAACTTTCCTGGCTCCGCGTCCAGCTTCTTGACCCATCTCATCATCTGCAGGGTCTCTGGCTCCCGGCCCCAGCGCTGGATCGAGGCTGCAACCGCAACCTTGAACTCATGGGTCCACGCCGGTCCACCATCGGTCGACTGAGGCAGCTCAGAACCAAAAATCAAGTTTGTAGCCACGCACTAATTCACTTCCTCCAAATACATCGCTTCTGTAAACAACTCCCGAGACTTTGTCACAGGAGACCACTTCTCAACACCGCCCACTCTAGCCGTAGCCAAATTCATCACCTTCTGGCCTTCTATCATAGCGAACTCTGGATGACCTCCACAAGAAGATCGAGCCGCCTTTGCCACCACCATCAGCCCTGAACCAGCAACTCCCCACGGCAGAGCGCGGTAAACACCAGCAGCCATTCCCGCGGGCCGCCTCGGTGATCCTTTCCAGTCTGCCGGAGACTGCGAAGCGTGATATCCTAGCTTCGCGGCTGGTTGGTATGTTAGCCCGGGTCGGTCCTTTATCGACCGGGATCTGTTGCGGAGAGGCAGCAAGTCGGGCCCTGGAAGGGACAGCGTCGCCAAGATTGCGGATGAGGCGCGGTGACCGAGCTGAGAAAGTGGAGTCGGTGGATGTCTGACGAGGGCTACAGATGTGGGGCTACAGCCTCCAGACCCGAGTGTGTAAATCAAGACCTTCGACAACCTCACCAAGACGGTTCTTGCGGAGCACCAGGATATTTGTTTGTTTTCGGGGTTCGATGTGGGGGTACACTTTGCAAGTGGATACCAGGCCAACAACAAAAGGGGCAACAGATCTACATCAAGCCTTTATTTCGGGCAAACCGTTTGTCAAGGTGGTCGGGGCACCGAAGCCTCCTACTACGCCTGCTGTTGGTTCAAGCAGTTCAAGCCGAAATCAAAAGCAGAAGGCGGCGTGCAGGTTCTACTTGACGGATAAGCGCTCCTCGAAGGGTGGGGCATGTACCCTTTATCACGCCTTTACTCGAAAGTGCAGTCGCAAACACATCAGAACCGGGATCTGCAACCCAAGCTGCAGCTGAGTAGCCATCCGCTGATCTGAAGGCTCCACGGAGCCGTTCATCGACATCGATGCTCCTCCTTGGCCCTGCACCAGGTCAGGAGGCATCGTAACTGTGCCGTAGTTCGGGCCTGTTGTTTCCCCGTCCAGCACGGCGGATGTGTTTGGGCTCGGCAATCAGTCTTTTGCTAAGCACTTGTAAGTCTGCACTTTTCAAGCTCTGCTTAAGTCATGCTCTGAGCGTACATAGACCTTGGGTGTACAAAATGGCCGTCGCTCGCACTACTTGCAGGCTCAGTCTTCAAGACTTGAGTCAAAGGTTTTGGATCACAACAGATTGACAAGCTGTGGCATACCGCACACCGTCAACAGAATTCTTCTATTGTTTAATGCATACGAGATCCTGCAAATTTGACTTCAATGGCTTGACCCCAGACAGGAATCTGCTTATTGTAACTCCCCAGTAGCTTGACCCAAAACAGCACCCTGCAAACTTGAATCCCCCAATGGCGGCCCCAAACAAAAAGGAGTTTCACAGTAAGTCGGCAAAAACAGGACCCTGCAATCGGAGTTATTCCATGGCTTGACTCCAAACAAGTTCTGCCAATGCTTCTTCTACAATATTTGCAAACTTCAGCTATAGCTCGACCCAATACATCTGGTTTCAACTCGTCATTCCCAAAAGTTTGGCCCATCCCAGGACTCTGGAATTTGTAGTTTCCCAACAGCCTTTCGCCGTCCGGATCCTGCAGCTTGTAACTCGTAATGGTTTGCCACCAACAACAAATGTCGTCATTCACGCGTGGGCACGATTGCAGGTCAACTTTGTCTTGATGATTAACAATTTTTCTTGATGGTTAGCAAGGCAAATTTTCTCCCGATGTCTGGCACTTTTTTTGCGGCTTCACCCGGCTCCCGACCCTAGCATCACGAAAAATGTTTTTCCTTCTTGCCATTACCCCCATGAGCCTGACATTGCATGGCCCCAGGTGCATGAGGGCCAATGGCTTTGCGGGGCACATCACGGGCGCGCTCTGCTGCGAAGCAAGGCCATTGAAGTGGAGAAAGAAAGCGGCAACAAAAAAGGCCGTCCCTCAACCCCGGAGAAATAGCTGAAACAGGGACAGCGAAACAGACAGAGAGAGACCGATAGCTGTATGGGAGAATCGAAACACCAGGCGGAAGCAGCTCGTCGCCTGTTGCGGGCAGCCACTTTTGATTTGTAGAGCCTGTGTTTGAGATCGACTACCCTTAAACTGATCATCAAGATTGAAAGCCTGGCCTCAAGTATCCACGAGGTGCCGGGCCCACTTAGTCTTAAACCATGAAGCTCAGGGCGGCGCCCGCGAGCGTCTCCAGTACAACCATGGAATGCTGATGCAATACCAGGATGTGGCGGGTTTTCACGCTCCAGGGTTGGAGCAAGTCTGTGTTACTTTTGGATTGTAGATCTTCAGGAATCAGGGTGTCGGCTGGTGGGATGTCAGGCATGCGATTGCACGTGAATGCGTTCCCGCTTGTCGATTGTTTTCGCACGAAGTCTTTGGAAACTACTGGCAGTTGATTCTATCTCATGCATTTGTCATCCAGCAGGACCATCCGAACCAGGCAAAACTGTTCCTGGACCCTCGTGGTAAATGGACGAACAAGATTTCGGAGAGTGTTCAAGGTGGCTGAGATCATTGCACATGACAGATTAGGCCAAGACGGGAGTAGAGCAAATGGAGCTTTGGCAGATGAGTTTCGCTTCGCAGCTGGCGCAGGAGTTACCACGGCCTACGGCACCCTGGCAAGACCGAGATCCCAACTTCACTATGGAGGATTGCAGACCTGGAGAGACGGTTGGAGATAGTCCGAATGTCGAAGCACTAGGTCTTGATCACACCACTTCAGGTTTTTACCCGAGACCGAGCCCCGAAATTCGGAGCCGTTTAACAGTTCAATGATTTTGTGAAGGCACGTTGAGGCGGGCATAAGGCTTCAGGGATGCATGCACTAACGCTGGACCTGAATTTCTTCGGTTTCAGGGCTGCTGGCTATGGGACTTGATTTTCGAATTTGGAGAGAAACCTTAGACTACTCCCTGCAGCATTCCGTGCGGATCAGGTCCTGCCGCCCGTGTCAAAGGTGCCAGCCCTGGGCCACGGCTACTTGTGAATCAGGGCTTGTGGGCTCGGGTTTCTGAGCCTGGCATTGGGAGCTCTAGATCGAAAGCCTGGAGACGATGTAAGTCTAGTTATCAATTGCGATAGGCTGACCTTACTTAGACGACTGATTTCTGCGGCGAAGGCCCGGTTTGCAGTGCCATAAGAGTTGAACCTCTTGCACATCAACCAATCATTACGTTTCTGCAGGAGCCCGAATAAGCTCACAGCCTACAGCTGCAAATCTTCAACTACGAAGGTTTAAATTTTGAATTTGAGGTGTTGTAGCACCCAACATCCTGTTGGCAGGCCACGGGACATCTACTGACCAAGAAAGCTTGCGGGGCTTGACGCGCGCATGTGGAGATCAAAACTGAGATGGGCTTGCACTGCGAGGGCAGGGCGGGCGCTCGCTGCAGATTTTGCGCAAGCTTTCGGAGCAGGGTTCTGTACGTCCGTAGCATCAGAGGCTGTGGAGTTTTGTCAATGGCAGAGGACGCTATGGCGGCTATGGCAATGGATTCTTACTAGTGGCTGACGCAGTTATTGCTACGACAACGGAAAAGTGTATAGGAGAAGACAATTGTAAGTCGATTCTCTGCTCGAGTGTCTCGGTAATCGTGAATTGACCAGATGCCAGTGGGTGTGTGTTTGGCAGTTCATGCCATTTGCCCAAACAGCATGGTAACTTTGGCCTTGCATTCGGAGAAGGACTGAGTTGCTAGTGCAGCGAGGCCCACGCGGCCGGCACACCTGTGCTGCCTGCCCGGCCGATATGCGACCACAGAGTCACGTTCTCTCCTATGTCTTCGTAAATTTGGGGGTTTGTGACTGCTTTCTGAGGCTATTATACTCAAGATGCGAAATTTGCAGACACCGCGCAAGTTGCTTGAAGTAGCATATCAGATGATCCGCTGTGGTGTCCTAGTTTCCACAGCTTGCCGCAGCCTCATTCCCACCAATGCGACGCATGGGAAATCTGGACGGCGAGTTTCATCACTGGGCGACTTCCCAACCCGACATTTCTCAACGCCCACCTGTCAGAGCAAAGCTCCCAGTTCCCGTTCTTGACTGGGGTTTTGGAGCTTGGTTAGAGCATATCGCATTGCAAGGCACGCCGCCATCAAAGATGGCGAGGATTCGCCGGTGTTTCAAATCTCCTTTCTGGTTGCGAAGTCGTGCCAGCGCACTCTTACATCCCATCAAGCTCAAAGGCTACAGTCTACAGGTTTGGGCATTGCAAGACACTCTTAACAACCAGAGGTGAAGGTTTAGCATCAACAGCTTCCCAAGCAAGCAAGATGGCTCCTGCCACCGACCTGCTGCCAAAAAGCGAAGCTTGGCATGAGCTAGCCCCAGACTGGAGTCAGTTTCGGACCTGGAGTTGGTACAGGGTTGAAAACTCGCAGTTGCAGGAACACAAAATCGGGACACAGAGCCATGGGTAAGGCCTCGTGACCTAGTGTCACAGATAGCACAAGACGAACCGAAATGCACTTCAGATTCATCAACAACCTCACCCCTCTTTCGTAGAGGCTTGCCTGTGCATCCGACTCACGGGAAGTCCTAGATCCTGTAAGCCCAAACCCTCAATGCCACTCCACCTCACGACAGAAGTCTCCCTCAAATCTTCAGGCAGTCGGCTTGGGCAGATCTTGAAGTTTGGGACTTTTGGGCTAAAGAACGCTTTAGATCGTGTGCAGAAGTGTTTGCGTTTTTGGTTTATTGATTCGTTTAAAGGGATTTCCAGTGTTTTCTTGCATTCTGAGGTGAGCAGAACAAAGCTCCCAGATAGCTAATGAGGTAAGGCTTGGCGTGCCTGTTTTGCCAGGCGAGGAGATCGCCGCTGTGCTGACGGCCCCTCTGCAACAGTAACTGTCACACAGCTGACTCGAGCGGCCCAAAGTGGGCTGCACGCTCCGGCCTTCGTCATGTGCCCCTGCGCTGGGTTGTGAGGTCTTTGCGCTTCTGGTTTGCGGGGTCGTGGTTCCTGGCGAAACTGAATGTTGGCAGTTTTCAGGGCTTAGGGATGATAAAGAAAATACGACGGCCTGAAGCCATCAGCCCCGATCCGCCGAAGGCATCGAAGTCCCATTTTGTTAATTTCTCAGCGACAGTGTGTTTGCTGCTGCTTTGCTTGATGGTGCGTTGCAAATGTTCAGCTCGATGTTGTCGCCATGTCCCTGACTTATTGCGCACGTGTCTGTTCGGTTGCATTTCCTCATATCACGTAGATTCACATCGCCATGATGTCCTTGCTGCTGCCTTTGGCACGATCTTTGGCAAAGGGTGGGCGCTATGCCGCCAGCTCCAAGGATGCTTGTGTGTTCCTACCGCTCTGGGCTTCCTGCCGGCAGAAGGGCCTGAATTCGGGAGTGTTTGGGCCTTCACTGGCTGAGTAGCTGAGATGTAGCGGCAACTCGGCTCAGGGAACTCAGAAACTAGACCAACAAGAGGACTTCTAGCAGAACGAGCCAAACTCCTGATTAGACTATTACAAGGGCCGGAAATTCGACATTCCTAGCGGGCCGCACTCCCAGAGACACTCTGACTGTGAGATTTCTCTCTGAATCCTTCTCGTGAAGACATCTTGCTCGAACCAAGCCCAAACAACCCGGAAGCCCAAGAACCAAGAGTTCAAGACGATCTTGGAAGCAAATCCTCGAGGTGCCCGCTGCACTGCACCGGTCCCGTCCGCCAAGAAAGCTGCCTTTGTTACAAGCCGAGCAATCGCTGGCACTCTGCGATGTCGTACATGACGTTCTCGCCACAGTGCCGTGCACATTCTTGGCGACCTGAACACCCAAAAGCCTTCAAAGCTCTAGCTGAATCTGCAATCCCAAAGAGCATGGACCGATTGTCGGCTCAAGGGAAAGTGCTCATTTGAAGGTCGTAAACTGAACCGACAGCGGGTTCGGTCGCCTCTCATTGGTGAGGGGGGATTGAAAGTAATGAATTGGTCAGCAAGACACGACCACAAAGAAGAAGAAGAAGAGAGGTCATTGCTGAAATGGCCATACTCGGAGTAACATTCAGAATAATACATGTGTACAGGGCTACAGACTGTACAGGGCTACAGAGCTTCGACTTTCGGGCTGTTTGGTTTGGGCTTCAGTCTTCACATTCAAGCACTCACACACACACACACACACGCACGCACACATCCAGAGCAGAACTGTCACAGATGCCCTGTGAACTGAAATGCTACCTAGCATTCTATCCCAAAAAACTAAGTCGAAAGGGCGATCGAGTTCTTGCTTCGGCCTTTCGCTTCGTTCCCGATCTTGTTGCGTTCCTGAAGATGCGCGGGCCCCAGTCCCAGTCTTCCCTGAATCTCACCCCCTGGCGAAATGCGGGATTGCGATTTTAGGGGGCTTTCGGGCTTATATAGACATTTTGGTTAGAATCCAGACCGTACATGCGAAGCACTGGATCCTGAATCGCCTACGTAGCCGTCTTCATCACCACCTACTGAGGAGGCCGATTGGCCAACCGTTTTCATCATGCTGACAAGAAGGAGCTGCTAACCTGTAGAATCTGTACAAAGCGCATTCAATCCTAAAGCTTTACGGCTCGAGGTGAGGTACACTCTCATGCTATCTGGGTTTCTCACTTCCCTGTTCTGAAGGGACCAAGCGACAAGCCCGAGGCCCTCAGCCCGACGCGCCCACTCGATACTCCTATGCTATGCCGACATATCTGCAGAGAGAGCGCGCACTGCAAAGTCACAAAGCTGGGCTCCGTCGTCTCCAGTTTCTGACCTTTTTTTCACCCAGCTACCACCTCATGGCCATCCATGCCATCCATTTACAAGACAAATCAAGAACGTGAGACGAAGACCAAGACTTGTCTACCGAAGAAGGTTATGCTAGACCTGCCACAACTCAAACCACAAACACTCGGAGTTCCAGGTTCTTGTCTCTCAGTCTACCCGAACCTCAAGCCCAACATGCCAGACGGCCTCAAATCCTACATCCCCTTCTATCCTGCCTCCCGCACCTCAAAACCTCGAGCAACAAACCTTCCATGGTCAAAGATTCCCCAGCCTCCTGAAAGCTTGTCTGAGTAGACAAAGTACAGTCTTGCAGAATCGTGGAATTGAGCCAGCAAAACAGCCATAATTGCAGGATTGCATGTGTGTTTGGCTTTCGGCAGTCTAGCGGTTGGGGAGCTTGATTTTTGGGTGGACTTAGATGTTTTGGAATTGCCTTGGAGGCTTTTGCCAGGAATTCAACAATTAAGGCTTGGATGGGAGGTTGGTCTAAGCCCAGGTCGCGCATCGGACTACTCTTCGAAATCGACTGCGTCGAGACGAGATTCGGTGAAGTGGCATCTCGGTGCTAATTTGTTACATCTTCCATTACATGTCTTCCATTGCATGAGGCCTGTCTGTCTTCACATGCTCTGTTTTGACAATACCCAAACCGGCCCTGAACCCGAGAAAGCAATCAGTGACGGGGAGCCTGAGCGCAGCGGTTTGCCTGTGTGCTAAAGCTCTTGGGTCGAGCAAACCGACTACACTTGCGAAATGGCAGAACTAGCAACGAGATGAATCGATACGCTGTGAAGGCCAGGGGTTAACATGTGTGCAGAACATTGTAGGCGTTAGCGAAAGAAAGAACTGTGCTAAGGAGCATTCTGTTCTAGTGTTGAGCAAAGCTCATTCTGTTCCAGTGTTGAGCAAAGCTCACATCTTGCTGGCTGTTTACTTTTCGCACCACACACCACCGCTCACTATTGTCTTAGCTTCACACCAAGCTTGGCTGCCCTGTGTTGTAAAGCTGTGTAATAATGGCCAGACGAAGATAGGATAATTACTCAAACCAATGCACTCATCTGATATCTCCGGTCGATTTCGGTGTGCACATGGGGGAAAGGCTTCCAAGATGATCTGCGGTGTTTGTTTGCTGCAGGGTCCGGCCCAAAGTCGTGCCAGGTCCAATGTGCAGTTGGGGATTCTGCTAAACCGCGTCGATCGGGATCCTCGGACACGCTTGTAAACTAGATGCTTCAGACGCTTCTACACGCAAGGCTGCGATGACGTTTGTGGGTACCACAACATCATCCGCGTTGCATGAGAACGCGTGCCTCTGCACCGCTCTTGCAGCTAGATGTCTTGCATAAGCCAATTAGTAATTAGTCCCAAGAGCATGGTGCAGATTCTGAGGGACATGATGGATTGCACAGACGTCTTTCGGCTAGTTCCGGCGACAAGGCAGGAGTGGCTCCGTCTCTGCGTGGGTTGCCAAATTTCCTCGTATATAGGATTAAGCGGGTGCATTTCGACATGATCATGAAGCCCTCCAGCATCTTCTTCTATCGTCACAGAGAATGCTGCACGGAGATTGCATATGTCAAAATGACCCATGCAGAGTATTTGAGCCAATTCTACAGAACAATTGTCACGCTCGAGCACCAACCGCTTTTGGAGGCTTATCCAGAGAAAGCAAGCGAGTGTGTTTTCCTGTTGCCTGAGTTCTGCTATCCTGCAAGTGTGACGGAGGGCATGCGTCGGGATGCAGGCGTCTTGCGCGAGACACTGCAGCAGATTGAGGCTTCTCCTCAAGAAAGGCACAATGCAATTTTGCGCCAGGTCAGACGCATTGAGAGTGCCTGCTCCGAGACGCTCGATTCATGGGGCTGCCGCTTGCACTCGCCTGTCAAAACAATGGAAGTGATCGCCAGGCCTCCAGCTGGAGGAAGGAAGCTTTGCCCGCAGCTGCAGGTTTGGCGTTCAGTGTCCTGTAACGGTAACTAACGATCAAGAGGTGGCTGCTCTTCTACCCGCAGTCAGACGAACCTGTGTTGCCGCCTTGGGTGAAATCCTTGCGGGACGCTGCATGACACTGCGCGGGATGCTTATGGCGGTACTTTGGAGGAGCCAATGCAAATCTGCTACGACGTTGAGTACACGGACTTGCGCTCTGCAGTCCTCCCCTATGCCGATGCGCGTACCCAACTGGTGATGCTACTCGTTCTGAGGGTCCGTCGCTCTGAGCGATGACGACAACATGACCAGGCCGTGTCCGACGGTAAGCAGGCAACGCCTGGCGGTCATGCTCCGTACACATCGTTATGCTCCTTCTCTCTCGCTTCGCTTTCACGAACTACACCTTCATATGAGGCTTGGCGACTAACTCATTTGTGCTCTTCATTCTTCGATTTACGGGCTTGGGGCTTAGGCGTGGTTTAATGCCTCGCTTGCTCGCTCTCTCTCTCTCTGTCTCTCTCTCTCTCTCTCTTGTCTCTCTCTCTCTCTCTCTCTCTTGTCGTCCGACTGCAATAATACTGCTTCGTGCCGCGGAGTAAGAACGAAGAAAGAAAAAAGAACCCATGCCGTCCACGTCTGCTTTCGGCATGGCCTCGAATCGGTGAATGACTTACGGGCACCTCACCCGTCGGACAGGGCCCGCTGCAAGTTTCGGGCTCGCCACCTTTGCAGCCTCAATTGCGAATGAAATGCTATCGCTTGCAACCGCCCGAGATTTGCGGGGGAAAGGACTTCCTGACACGGATGGCGAGTTCCCGAATGGATGCTGCGGTTACGTTAATTACACTGCTGCCATTCGGCCGTGGTATATCGAGTCGCCTTGGGCGAGACAGCGAGAACCAGGAACGAGCGGTCGCCACGTTGTAACGGAGCTGGGCGCAAGATCAACGCATTGGTGCGATCCAGGTGTTCTCCTGGAGCTCTGTTCTGAGATCTTCCAAAGTCGCGACCCTTGAATCGTTATGTCGGGGAGACTATCGAGGCGGACGTATCTTGTTGTCCTTGTGATGCCCCAAGGTAGCGGCTCACTAGGTTGCATGTAGAGTTAGCAACTCCAACTTCCCTTGTTTTCGTGGGCAGCTGTAAGCTGTTGGGAATCGGATGCTTGGTAGGCTCCTAAGCTCGCTCGGCTTGCTTTGTTTGTAGCAAGGAATTGGGGTTGACGTCGATGCGTGATTGCGTGAAGTCTAGAGACCTTTGTCCCTGAATTCCAGGATTTCTATTAATTTAATTGGTCGTTTTCACTAATAGCATTGTTCCCGTGCTAGATCCTGGTCATCAGGTCAGGCGCTCAAAGGCAGTCCCCACCCAAGGGGCAAAGCCAAGAGGCGAAGTCAAGGCACAGGACCAGCCAAAAAAAAACAAACAAGAGAAAGGCGGGAAGCCAAGCAGTAACGAGGATCTCCCTTTGTCCTGGAGAAAGAGAAAAAGAAAGAGAAAGAGAGAGAGAGAGAGAGCGAGAGCGAGAGCGAGCGAGGCACTAGACCAGGCTTAAACCCCAAATCGGAACAAAGCGCAAGGCCAAGCAACAGCGAGGGCCTTCCTTCTGTTCCTCTTCGCGATTCTGGACTTAGGCGGTGTCGACTGCGTGACCTTGTCTTGGACGTAAACTTCGCCGGCATCCTGCAATCGGATCCTATGCACAAGTCGATACGACGTAACTGCACCTTGTAGCGCAGTACACTGAAAAGCAGGGTTGCTGTAGGATCCTGTACAATCGACGTGCTCTCTTGCAGGTCATCAAGCCGATCCACGACACGGCAGCTTCTTCAACCTCACAAGGTAATGGTCATGGATTTTGCGCAAGACGAAGCAGTAATCTGTTTTAGCGTTTGATCTCGAACGTGAAATTAATTAGTCTGCGAAGCCTTGATGAGGTCCTTGCTATTTCTCGGATCGGCGCTCGCTTTTATTTCCTTGCTTGACCTGCGCGTGCAATTATTTTATAGCCCTATAAGAAAACACTGCGACACTATTCAATCACTATTCATTCCTTCATAGGTATAAGTGTCTGTGGACCTTTCACAGGACCTCGCCGCTATGCAGCCGTCGCCGCATTGACCCTGCGGGCGCCAGGCGGGAGAGTTGCCGTGAGGAGATGCTGCACTACATAGACCGGCCTCCGGGTGCTTCTTTCTCCGCCCACACTTCCGAATGTATGCACTTGACTGAACCACCTTCTTGCGTACAGGGCAGGCTTCTAAAATCCTTCATGATTGGCTATACTGAACCGGTTGAGCCCTGCACTACAGCTGCCGCACACATAGGCTGGGGCGTCGGTCCACGTGCACACTTTGCCAAGCCCTCGCCGTCTTGCATCGCCTGCCGACTGCACGTTGCGCGACTAGGCCTTGGCAATAAAGCTTCCGGTTTAAGGTCAAGGCACACCCGCTTTGGCCTGTGAGAAAAAAATGGTCGTCGGCACTGGCAGGTGACTGTCGGCGTGGTTCGCCTGCGGACCGGCCGCTGTCATCGCCGAATGCCCTAGCTACCGTGACTGCTACCAGGCCACTAGGCATGTTGCACAGTTCCAGGCAGTCACGTTTGCTATGCTAGACGTGCAGGAGGTTCAATACTTCGATTGCAATTTCTGGGATGGCTGTAACTTCTTCTCGTGTTGAGGTTTAAGTCCCTGCACATCATAAGAAGATTGTCTTTTTTCTATGCGCCGCGCAATTGAATTGCGGAATACTCTCGTTTCCTACTGCCATATGCGATGCGAGCTGGATCTGGCCAATCTTCAACGGAAGCCAACTGCTGCCCCTTTATTTTTTGAAGGGGGGGGAGGGTGGCGGTTTGGGGGGGGGGACTTCGTCGAGAGCTGGGTGCCCTGTGCCCGAAAGCTGCGAGGGCCTTGGTTGTTGCTATATATTGCCTACATGCCTACATGCCCCGCATTTACATGACCGGAAGCATATGAACCAAAATAATTTGTTAAGCGTTGCTTTACACGGTCCAGGTAAGTGGCAATCATGGAGTACTTTCGACGAAGTACGCTGACTACATCGCCGAAAGCATATATATATACCGAAAGAGTCATGTTAAGCATCATTTTACATGGTCCTGTGCCTTGGCTTCGCCTCTTGGTTTTGCCCCTTGGGTGGGGAAGGCATGCCTCCCCCCTTGCTCTCTCTCTCTCTCTCTCTCTGCCACCAACGCCCTGAGGGCTTGATTGTTGTTATGTATTTGGGCCCATTTCCTACATGTTTTTCGCACTTACATAACCGAAAGCATATGAACCGAAATAATCATGTTAAGCACCGTTTCGCACAGTCCCGTGCCTTGGCTACGCTCCTTGGATGGGGGGAGGCGTGCCTCCCCTCCGTTGCTGCTTGGCTTCGCTTTGTTCGGGTTTGGGGTTTAGGCCTGCTTTAGTGCTTGCTCTGCCTCTCTTTCTCTCTTTTCTCTCTCCCACAGGACAAAAGAGAGATCCTCGTTGCTGCTTCGCTTCCCGCCGTGCTCGTTTTTTTTTAAGTCTGGTCCCATGCCTTGGCTTCGCCTCTTGGCTAGTCTTGGCTTTGCCCCTTGAGTTGAGGAGGGCATGCCTCCCCCCCACTGCTACTTGGCCTTGTCCCTTTGTTCGGGTTTGCGGTTTTGGGTTTAAGCCTGATTCAATGCCTTGCTCTCTCTCTCTCTCTCTCAGCCACCAACGCCCTGGGGGCTTGACTGTTGTTATGTATTGCCTACATGTCTTTCGCACTTGCGTAACTGAAAGCATATGAACCGAAATAATCATGTTAAGCATGTTTTTGCACGGTCCTGTGCCTTGGTTTCGCCTCTTGACTTGGGTGGGACGAGACTATGGCTTCGTTCGGGTTAAGGTTTGAGGTTTAGGCCTGGCTTAGTGCCTTTGCTCTCTCTCGCTCTCTCTCTCTCTCTCTCTCTCTCTCCCTTCCTCCGTTGCTGCTTGGCTTCTCCCCTTACATTGTTGTTTTTCCTGAGCACATGCCTTAGCCTCTTGCCTTCGTGCTGGCAAAAGCTGGTGCCCCCCACTCGGGGGACCAGGTATGGTTGAAAGTGCTCTGCCTAGATCCAACAATGGGGGGGGAGGAGGAAGGACAGCCGGGTTTTAGGCCTTGTCTGAGGCAACCTGTGCATGCTCCCAAGACTGTATGTTTACAGATGTTAGTCTTTATATGATATGTTGCGCACGCACTTGTAGGTCGAATTCCGTGCGTTGGCTTCGCGCCTTGGCTACGCTCCTTGGGTGCGGGGAGGCGTGCCTCCCCTCCGTTGCTGCTTGGCTTCGTTTTGTTCGGGTTTGGGGTTTAGGCCTGGTCTAGTGCCTTGCTCTCACTCTCACTCACTCACTCACTCTCTCTCTCTCTGTCTCTCTCTCTCTCTCTCCTCTTGGCTTTGCCCCTTGCGTTGGGGAAGGCATGCCTCGCCCCCGCTGCTGCTTGGCCTTGTCGCTTTGTTCAGGTCACCTCGGCTGCACCGCTGCCACAGAGGCCAGCGGGCCTCCGAATCCTTGGGCGGCATCCACAGATGCTCCATGTGGCGATGCTGGCAATGCTTGCAATCGACCGAGCAGCCTTCACCAACATAGAGAAAGCGTCAAAGGTCCGTTATCTTTGCTTATACTAGACCGCTTGAGCCCTGCATTATATACTATAGCTCACTGCCCTGCATCGCCATGCTGCGTAGGCTTGCCCTGCGAGCGGCGTGCCGATGTGACGTGCGTCACGGTGCAGCGTGTGAAATGCAGCCACCGCATTCATCGCCTAAGACAAGTAGCGAGGAATGTAATGTAGAAGGTCAGTGAAAGGGCAGCGTGGGGCAGAGGAGGCGCGGTGGGCAGGCTTGACACAGCACGACTCCGCTCCGAGCTGGCCTGAGATAAAACACAAGTGGGGCCTCGACTTTACTGCTGTGTTGGCATAAAGGCTAGGCACGGCAGCCGAAGCCAGCACCTCTGCTGCGAATAGTAGATTCAGTAGAATTTCGGGATACTAAAAAACAGAAAAACGATCGTGTGCGCATGCCGTGACAGCAATCTGGAGTTCGAGACCGCGAGAATAACCTCGCGCATGTCTAGCTTCTAGCAATACTTACAATATTGTCGATCCACCTGTACCTAGCGGTCCACAACGACGTAATAGCAGTCATTTCGCCTTGCGCCATGATGCTGCTATGGCACTGCCAAAGTCACATCCTGCATTAGTGTTCTCCGTCCGAGGCCTGGGTACTGTTTATAGTGCCGTACATACATCTTCTGTTTCTTCTGTGCAGTGCCTTGGCTGCTCGATATAGCATCATGCAGAACATGAAGGCATTGCCCGCGAACCCAGGCTCGAAACACTGGCAGCTGGTGCACTGTGGGTATTTGGCGAGTGATCTACGCTTGCCCTGCCCCGCCGAGCCTAGGCCCGAGTTCTGCCTCCTGTGCTTGTTCCGAACGCTAGGATTCGCTCCAGAGCAACTTCCACAAGTTGAGCCGGAACGCTGCTTGCCGGAGTTCATTGGGTTCGAGGATCGGCGTCGGCCCCTTCCTCCCCTCCCCCTGGCATGACGACGGTGAAGTATTACGCCCTGTAGACCACCCCAGTCAATATTACTTTGCTTATTTACATGTCCTGAGGCTCGCCGAAAACTCTGAAAGGACAGGGTTATAGGGCTGTCGGTACGTCGCGATGTTTCCGAGGCAAGAGCCATTGGATGCTCCTGCAGCCATGCGAATACCCGCAGGCCGTGACGCAGCACTTGCTAAGCAGTCGCTCAAAACTGTGGTTATAGCAGACGCCGTGTCAGCCAATCACTGTTAGCAGCAAACAAAATGCTGCTAGGGAGAGCTGCTCCTTCCAGTCTTACGCCGCAACTATCGTTTTGCCGCCGGTGCATTCGTATGCACCTTGATCCAGACCGCCGGAACAACTTCTTGTGTCACTCGTTCTATCCTTGCAGATGAGCTGTGAAAGGCTGCAAGAGGATCGCAGCAATCATAGAAAAGCCATGCTGGCCAGCCGGTAGCCAGCATTGTCTTCCCATGCCTGACAACTTGCAACACCCGTAGAGATGCTCCAATGCCAAACACAATGCGCATTACTTCACTTGCGGATGAGCTGCCAAAGGCTGCAAAAAGATCAAGGCAATCGTGACAGAGCTGTGATCACAAGCCGATACCTAAACTTGTTCTCCCGTACTACCAAAAACGCATTAGGCATGCGAGTGCAAACGAACCCACAGGCATTCAAGCCCATACCCCCATAGAAGATTAGTCGATATTATTATTAATAGAATCTAAATAAATATATAATATAGATAGGTTATATTATTGATATATTTTCAAATTATATCTAAAATAAAATTCTTAATATAATTTTTATATTCATTGATAATGATAAGAAATAAATTTTGCAAATATAATGTTATGAGTTGGTTACCGCATTTGGCAAATTAGTGAGATAAGATAAGTGAAAGTTCTATGCAATCTTCTTGATTTTTAATTCGAAAAATTAAAGAAATGATTTGTGAAATCGGTACGATGATATTTTTGGTGTAAGAAAAATCGTTGGTGAAAAGAATTCTATATTTATATGAAAACGGCTTCTAATATTTTGTTTTGTATTAATATCGGGAAGCTCTTCGTGAAAAAAATGGAATAAAAATTGATTTTTGTGATAAGGTCGGTATGATAAGGTCTATTCTATAATAATATATTGTTCGGTAAAGATTTGAAATAATTCTGGTTCGATAAAAAAATGTATTAGAGGGGGTGGGGCCCCGCGATAATACGGGGTATTTACTCATCTGGTTGTTGTTATTGAATTTTTTAAAAAGAATTATATTAGGTATATTTTCTTCGTGTGTGTAAATTATTTTCATTTTCTTTTTGGTATATGTGTTCTGTAGTATTTCAGTAAATTATATACGTATTTGTTAAGATTTATGTGGTTCTCGTTTTTGGTATTTTTTGGTGAATTTTATGAAGTAAAGTTGTTTCTAATAAAAGGTTTTGTTTGGTAGTTATTTAGTAGTAATTTTGTTTTTTGAATCTATTGATCGAGATTATTGTGAATTGTTAGAAATTGATGATGGTGCTTAGGGTTCCCTAGGGCTTATTCTTGGTTGGGTTTAGTGGTATCTATGGTTTCTCAATTTCGGCGTAAATGAAATCTTTTTACCCTACGTAATCTTCCTCTTGAAGGGATGAGCGATACGAGCAAAAGTTGATTCTGACTTTACACTTTTGCACTCACTAGCTAAATTTTGGCTTGCTAACACGTGCGGATTTCATAGTATCATCACTCTTCTTTATTTGTAGAGGATGGTCGTCTCGCAAATGTCATTTGATGTTGTGCTATCTACCTTATGGGACTGGTGGATTCTATTGCAACGGATGGCGATGATTATAATAGTGGCATAGACGAAGCCTCTTTATCCTCGCTTGATTTATATACTGAAGGCTATAATAGTTGGTCGTTAAGTGAACACGATCGCTATGCTCGGACATGCAGAAATCTTGATCGCACTAAGTTACGCTCTCTCTCTTTGGGGGCACTCTCTGTAGCGCTTCCCGCAAGTCTTGATCATCTTCATACTCCGATTGAGGCCGTGCCCTCGGTGGCGTGGTCGGTATAGTCCGGAACCCTTCATCTTGTATTCTTGGGGTTTCGACTATTCTCTACGGCACTGACTGCGGCGCCTCTGCAACTGTAGGCGTAAATATAGAAGATGTAGACGATAACATAGCCGACAGCTCTTCACGTACTGCCTTCGTGGTTTCCTCTCTGATCCTCGCCAATTTTTTGATCTTGGCCTCCTATAGCTCATCACCTAGAGTCTTTCTCGCCGCCCACTTGAGACCTTCCTATACCCCTAACAAGGCGACACCCGCCAACATCAAGAGGACATAGAACTCCACACTCCCATCCTGCGGGATTGGAGGCTTATGGTAAACCTCGGCCGACTGAGTTTTCTGAAATATGGCTATCATGACCATCAAGCGCACCAAATTCATCGACACGGTTGGGCTTGAGCTATTCATCTTTTCCTCAACCTTGTCCCTGCCTTCCAAGAACTCCTTCACGGTTTGCATACCCCACTGCTTGCGTGGCTCACGAAAACGAGGAAGAGGAGTAGGTTTAGTGCCCATGTCTGCCGCCTGAATCTCTCCTGGGGTGAACGCCAAGTCCAAGCGGCCGCTTTCGTTCTCTTGGCGAATAAAGCGGCACCTCGTCTTCAAGTGCCTTGTCTTCCATGATCCCGGTGCTGTAGTCGCCAAACCCACTGCTGCTTGGTTGTCGACTCTTAGCTTCGTCTCGCTGGCCTGGTACACCTCATCAAGCCACGCCTTAATTCCAGCTGACTGCTGATGGGCACGCTCTCAGCACTTGAAAGCGAGATAGTGGGCTGTTTACCCATTTTCCACGCCAGAAAGCCCCCAAACACCGAAGTCGCCGAACAGCCAAAACTTCTGTTCCCATTCGGGGCATAGCTGCTATCGCTGTAAGCCAGCACCGGTGGCCCTTCGCCACCAAACGTGAGACCAACATCCGCCGTAGCAGCCAAATACCTGATGACATATTTTCCAAGGTCCAAGGCAACTTGTGGTCTCCTTGCCGCGTTCATGCACACATGAACTGTAGCAAAACCTATGTCCGGGCGAGTCCTGGACATAAGCCATAACAGTTCCCCCCCCACTTTCTGGGCGGACTTGACCAGAGCCTCCTCCGGCTCCTCGCGGGTTTCCTTGTCGTGATCTTCCTCTTCTTTATCACATATCAGCTCTTTGGTGGCAGGAATCATAGTTGGCTTTCCGGCCTCCTGCGGGTAACTCCTCAGCAGGTCCGCAATGTAGCCACCCTGACTGATGTGGTACTGGATCTTCCCTTGCGTTCGCCTTGCTCTGACTTCCATGCCGAGGTAGCGCACCGCTTCACTGCCAACATGTTCCAACTTGGAACATTTCCAGCCTTCCTCCTCATCGCTACCTTTGGTTAACCAATCATGCATCACCTGGATCGCCTCTCCATCCCCAAGAAACATCACATCGTCCACAGCCCGGCAGACACGGCAGGCATTGGCAGCAGAGTCGGCTTTGTCGTTAACACGACACTCACCTGCGAGAAGTCCACTTGAAGGAACCCAGGACTGCTGTTTGTTGTGCGAGGGAACCCAGTGCAAGGAAACGCTGAGCCGGCTGCTTTGCAAAAGTCGAAAAAGGTCAGCGGCTTCCCTCGNTGCGAGAAGTCCACTTGAAGGAACCCAGGACTGCTGTTTGTTGTGCGAGGGAACCCAGTGCAAGGAAACGCTGAGCCGGCTGCTTTGCAAAAGTCGAAAAAGGTCAGCGGCTTCCCTCGCGCTCACACCGAGATAACAGGCTTCGGGGTTAGCCACGGCCTGTTGCGCAGCTTGGCAATCCGTGAGAACACGAACCCGTCCACTGCCTTGCACCCGCACTAAAGCTCTGAAGAGTGTGAATAACGCCAGAAGTTCAAACTTAAACGGACTCTGGTCCTCCGCGGAATCACCGCAGGCAAAGTCGGCAGAGGCCGTGACGATTGCCATGGCTCCCACGTCCTCATCAGAAGAGCCGTCCGTGGNGTCGGCAGAGGCCGTGACGATTGCCATGGCTCCCACGTCCTCATCAGAAGAGCCGTCCGTGGCCACCACAACTTCCGCATCCTGGTGCAGAAGCGCCTCAAGATGCTGCACAAGTTTGGGCACCACGTCCCCGAGAGGTTCAGCCTCAGGGGCCGCTGGGAGTTCAAAAAGAGGCGCAGCGAAGAGCCGCTCTTGTGCTCTGTCAGTCGGCAGCTCCAGCCGCGAGCGGAATTGACGCGTACATGCACAGTTCCAAGTAACGTGTGGGCGTGAGGGCCATTTCAGGCNAAGAGGCGCAGCGAAGAGCCGCTCTTGTGCTCTGTCAGTCGGCAGCTCCAGCCGCGAGCGGAATTGACGCGTACATGCACAGTTCCAAGTAACGTGTGGGCGTGAGGGCCATTTCAGGCTACAGCAACAGGTGACCTCAAATCCTCTGGGCACTTGTTTGCGAGCGGCAGCGTATCAGCCCGACCCACCTGAGGTTAAAGCGGCCCGACGCACCGCGAGATTGTCATCGGTGGCAAGGCTGGCATGCCCCAGCAATGCGTAGCGAGCATTGGGCGCCGGGCGCGGAAGGGCCAACCCGCAAGCACGAGAGGGATCGGCGCGGTGATAGTTCTGCCTCACTCTCGCGGTATCAAGAATGGCTTGTTGCTTGAAGGCGTCAATAACCCAACCTTGAAGGACCCTAAAGTGATCAATCCCCGGCAAAAAGACACGAGAAACCCCGTAATCATCAACCCGGGTGATTGCAGAGCCTGCCTGGGACAAAGTCCACCCCAGATGTCGACACACATCAGCAGCAACAGGCACGAGTTGCTGCCAAGGCGGGAGAGTGCCGGAGGGTTCCTCTTCCCTCAGCCACACAGGCGGACGCNAAGAGGCGCAGCGAAGAGCCGCTCTTGTGCTCTGTCAGTCGGCAGCTCCAGCCGCGAGCGGAATTGACGCGTACATGCACAGTTCCAAGTAACGTGTGGGCGTGAGGGCCATTTCAGGCCATAGCAACAGGTGACCTCAAATCCTCTGGGCACTTGTTTGCGAGCGGCAGCGTACCAGCCCGACCCACCTGAGGCTAAAGCGGCCCGACGCACCGCGAGATTGTCATCGGTGGCAAGGCTGGCATGCCCCAGCAATGCGTAGCGAGCATTCCAACCCGCAAGCACGAGAGGGATCGGCGCGGTGATAGTTCTGCCTCACTCTCGCCGTATCAAGAATGGCTTGTTGCTTGAAGGCGTCAATAACCCAACCTTGAAGGACCCTAACGTGATCAACCCCCGGCAAAACGACACGAGAAACCCCGTAATCATCAACCCGGGTGATTGCAGAGCCTGCCTGGGACAAAGTCCACCCCAGATGTCGACACACATCAGCAGCAACAGGCACGAGTTGCTGCCAAGGCGGAAGAGTGCCGGAGGGTTCCTCTTCCCTTAGCCACACAGGCGGACGCGCCACGACCCTGAGCGCGACTTGCAAAGCCCGCCAGTTCAGCACGCACTGCGGCTCGAATTGCCAGCCATGCGCAGCCCACACCAGCACAAAAGGGGCGTCTTTCGCCAGTTGGGGCTGAAGCATAGCCTGGGTGTCGGCACGAACACGTGCAACCTCCTTCGGATCCGGAAGGGCCACACCCGCAGCCCACGTGAGCACCGAGGTCACAAGACTGCTGTAGACCAGTTTTTTGACTCTAACTGAAGCACTGCGCAAGCGCAAATAGCGCAGCCGATATAGCACAAGATCCAGCTGAAGCTTCAGCAACGAATCCGGACTGTCGTCAAGCTGTAACTCAACCCCCAGGATCTGAAGCGTGTGCTCACAAGGGTAGCGCCTCTCATCGGCGAGTGCCTGCAGCGCGGTGTCGCCCGGAGGTTGCACCACCGCACATTTTTGCGCCCTACAGTGAAAGCCAAAAAGCCTATCAAACACTTGATACTTGTCCAGGGCCGTGGCAAGGGCCTGATCGACGTGGGGAGTCCCTGGCTTTGCCCAGAGCACTCTATCATCTATGAAGATGAGTCTGCAAGTCTGTGGCATGGCACAGAACCGAGCCCACAAGTGACCGAAGGCTAAGGCGATGGTAGGGCTAAGAGGACACCCCTGAACGACTCCCCTTGACACCTGAATCCATTCGGAACTTTCGTAGCGTTCACTTTTGAAGATGCGCCGCTGCGCACGATAAAACTCAGAAATGAGGGTACCCAGGGCAGGAGGCCCCCCCATCCTTTCCAGCAGCATCGTGGCAGCCCGCACATCTATGGTGTCGAAGAAACTAGACAAGTCTTATTTGATGAAATGCCTGACCCCATTAGCCCTGGCACGCTGCAGACGGACGTGAGCATCGTAGGTGCCGCGCCCGGGGGCGGCACCTAAGGTGTCACTGGTGATCCATCCGCCAAGCCAGTTGCGAAGGCGCCAGTTGACGACCTTGGCCCCTATTCTCCAAGCAATGGAACATAGCCCGATGGGGCGGCTCTCCTCACCTCGCTTTGGAATAAGCACGATGGTGATATGCTTCCATTGGTGTGGGATGCATGACCGGCGGTACACGACTTGCCAAAGGGCACAAAAAGCCTGCCACCAGGCGAGAGGCAGCTTTAGCAAATCCCCGGCCGACCAGCTATCAGGGCCGCAAGCTTTGTGCTTCATGTGGCGAGCAGCACGTTGCATATCAGCGACCCCAAAGTGAATGGGGTCATCACTCAGGGCTTCGGCCTCCGGGAGGACTTTAAGGGCCGTGTCTATGGCATCATAATCCAGCCCGCGGCCCTGTCGGGACCATTTATCCTTCCAGATTGCCGCCTCCCGCTGCAAGAAGGAGAACGGGTGCACCGTGCGGCAATCCTGTGGGGCTAGCACCTGACGTTTTTGCAAGTGAATGGCCTCATCGGCCTTGCGCTTGACCCAAGCCGAGGTGGCGACCTGATCGTCGCGCTGCCGGGCCTGCCATCGTGCGATGGCCGCCTGCTTTTCCTGGTCAGTCACCTGCTGAAGAAGCGACGTCGCCCACTCCCATACGTCCTCTATCGAATCAAGGCTGATGTACGGCAGGCCCTGAAACTTCGATCGAAGCTGTCTGACCTCCCAATCCGCCGCCGCAGGAACGGGTCCGAGGGCCTGGCCTTCAGTTGACTAAGCTGGTTAACAAGACGGCGCAGGGCACGAACCGTAAAGGATTCATGACCTGCACTGCTGACAACCTGAGGGCGGGCCTCCTGTCGTGACGGTTGCCACACCTCACTTCGGCGAGTTCCTGCCGGCTCTGCAGCCATGGCCTCTTCAGCCAGGTTTGACAACAGGGCCCAGGCTGCATCGACATCTTGGCGTTCGAGAAGCATGCTAAAGGCCTGCGGCTGCTACAACTGCTCAAATTTGCTGTGCACACACTCCTCAGAGCAAGTAGAAATTGCAACAAATTTGGGCGGCTTAAACACTTCAGTGCGAAGGGTAACCGCAAGCTTATAACCCACAACCTTATGGTCCGAAAAGCACGTTTCAAAATTGAAAATGTCATCAGCCCACAGGCGCCTGTGCGAGAGGCCAAAATCAATGCGACGGGTACGAAGCGGGTTCGTGGGAAGCTGTGCCTCAAGAGAAGTATCATCAAGAGCGTGCACCTGCCCCTGCCGAATCGCATGACTAACAGCTCCGCTGTGCTGGGTTGTGTTATAGTCCCCTATAAGAAGAAAAGTTCCCCCAAAGCGGTCGATAGCTTGAAGGAGTTCACGGATCAGCACATCGGTAGCGGCTTCATCTCCTGGGAAGCCATACACGGCGACAACTAACACATGCTCAAAATGATCGCGACACTGAGCTTCGATGAGTCCGGCTGCGACCCGACTGCTGGCTTGCACATTCTCAAGTTTAACCGGGCGGCANCCATACACGGCGACAACTAACACATGCTCAAAATGATCGCGACACTGAGCTTCGATGAGTCCGGCTGCGACCCGACTGCTGGCTTGCACATTCTCAAGTTTAACCGGGCGGCACGGCACCCGGGAAACAAGAGCGACTCTGTGGGAGTGAGTCGCAGCATCAGTCGGGCTTAAAATGGCGGTGTAGCCTTTGCCGCGCCATTCCGCAACATAACCCGGCGCGGACAAAAGATTGACATCGATCTCCTGCAACGACAAAAGATCAAAGGAATGCTCCACTGCAAATGCATCGACAACCGGCGTCTTGGAGACGCCAGTGCGGCAGAGGTTTGCAGTCAGTGCGCGGATGAACTTGATGCAAGGGGGGAGCTCTGGATGGCAACAGAAGCTCCCTTCAGAGCCTCGTTGAGGAGTTGCCGCTCGGAGGGGCTAGCAACCTGATCTCGAACCCAGACCTGCATGATCTCGAGTTTGTCCTGTCTTCGTTTCCGCGTGGCCTCGACCCCTGCTCGGGGAGGGCAGGGCCCCTGGGAATGACGTCGCACTGTGCGCAACACCTGAGAAATTTCTCCACATTTGAGGCATTTCCAGGCATGCTGCAACGAGATGCGCCGAATCTTTCGTTTGCAATCCCCTTTCTTTTTGTTGCCAGGACTCGCAACGAAAACCGGGACTAGCCACACAAAAGTCTGCATGCCTGGAAAACGCGCCTGCTTGACCTCGGCGAGGGCAACCTTCTGAAGCCGCCGTGCACGACAGCCCGCAGCAAAACCTTTGGGATCCTTGAGTCCCGGGTGGTTCTGCTTCATCAGCTTGGTCCACTCAGGTTTCAGCACCTCGGGGCGATGCAAACGACGATGCTCCTCACACATGGCAGAGAAAACATGTCTGGTGATCGAGGCTCGGACTTCCTGAGAGACTCCAAGGGGACACTTCGGGCACTTCCAAAAACGGTTCTTTGCANGATGCAAACGACGATGCTCCTCACACATGGCAGAGAAAACATGTCTGGTGATCGAGGCTCGGACTTCCTGAGAGACTCCAAGGGGACACTTCGGGCACTTCCAAAAACGGTTCTTTGCACCACCTACTACCTTACCAACCCTCGGGCGAAGCAACTGTCCAGGCAACGTGGCACCTGCATGGTGACGCTTGTAGTGATTCGTGTTCAGTGTTCACTTGTCTGTATTGCGCGAGTGTCGCCGTGGCACGGTGGAAAGGGCACAAGCTGCACTTAAAGATTCCATCGGCAGGGCGAAGCACCGGAGCGCGATGAGAGCACGGTGCCAGNGTCTGTATTGCGCGAGTGTCGCCGTGGCACGGTGGAAAGGGCACAAGCTGCACTTAAAGATTCCATCGGCAGGGCGAAGCACCGGAGCGCGATGAGAGCACGGTGCCAGCCGCTTGCTGGTGAAAACTGAGGCATCAGCCGATCTCGATACTGCTGTTTGGGAGCCCGCGGCTGTACCACGCGACCTCGGGCCTCGATTGCGCCTTGCACCGTCGGGCCTGGTCGCGGCACTCACCGCCTTTAGGGACCCCCTATCTGATGCAACATGTTTGGGGTTGGTTTTGGGGGCCTCGGTCCAAACCGTGCTGGCCCTGGAGGCCGCATCATAAGTGAAAACCGTGCAAACAGATCCCGCTGCCGACGCACGGGATGAAGCAGTCTTGCCCCCTGCCCGTATGCCTCGCACGGGCCCGTCAGTGACTTGCCAGAACTCCGCCGGGTAATCCTTGCAGCTACTCTTTTCACAAGAGGGCTTAAGAAATTCAAGATGCTTATCCTGAAGCCAGAGCACCGCCAGACGCTTCTTTTGTGAGGTGTGAAACACCATCGGTTGGAAACAGTCAGAGGCAGGAAGGATCAGAATCCTGACATCAAAGACCCTACCGATGGCNCGAAGTTCAAGCTCTGAGGCGAAGGACCCTGCTTGGGCCGTGGCCTGAAGGTAGTCATCCCAAGTCTTGCCCGTGCTGCCGTCGGGCAATTTTTGGTCCCATTCACTCTTATATTGATCGCTGTGTTTGGCAATGTGAGTCGCTACACGAGCTCGCAACTCCAAATGGTTGTATGCATCATCACCGGACTTCTGCTGTATCCAGTTAAGTGCGGCAGCCATCGAAGTGAATGCGCAATTGCCGTCTTTGAGGCACTCTTCTCGTTGTAGTCCTGTGGGAATCTCGCGAGTGGCGCCGCGAGTGCGCTTGGCATTGGGAATGGGCTTCCCCTCATCATCGACTTGCTGGGCTTCGGCCCCTGCTGCCGGGTTCGGCTTGGGGTCTAGGCTCGTCTGCTGGGCAGCGCTTACAAATGGAACCGCCTTCTTGCCTAGAGGCTTCTGCTTGGCTTCTACCGACCTCGCAGGGGCGAGGGTCGCCCAAAAACACACTGGGTCCCCTTGATCTATCGAGACCCTGAGCGGCACCAAATCACGGTCGCCTGCTGTGCAGACAGCTCCGAAACGAATGGACAGCAAGCCCTTCTTACGCCTATGCGACATGAGGGTGACCTCTTGAAATCCCTGTTCCAGCACAGGGAGCATGTCCTGCGCAGTGACAGTGCTCGGCAAGCCATCGATGGTCCACACACGTGGGAGCACTTCGCCTTCCTTCAGGTTGTGCCTCCAGGCAATCCGTTGACCAAACACTGCAAGGCCCATGGCCGGGGCCCCCCGAAGTGCTCGCTGCATGTAATGGTCGTGAGACTCCTGCTTGGAAAGTCTAGGAATCCACTCGGAACGAAAACGGTGAAGATCTCTCTTGGCTGGCTCAACAAAGATGCCACGCTGGCCTGAAACTCCCAGAAGATTGCCTACGTCGGCAGAGGGGACGCGCATGATGCCAAAGAGTTGGCGGCCCGGAGCATTGCGCAACTGCTCCTCAACCCAACCAAATGAGTCGATCCCCTGCACATGTTGAGAGCTGGACCACTTCATGGAGGCACGCTCGGCATCCGACTTAAAGTCGTTCCACGTCTGCTCCGGTGCAAAGGCCTGCGGGATGCGCACATAGATCAAGGAAGTTTGCAGTTGCTTGATTATTGGGGCGCTGCGGACGTCCTTAGGCGCTGGTTGGGTAAGGCCAGCATCACTCGCATGTTGCTCAACAAATGCATCACGGAACCTGAGTGCATCCCCCACCCGTCCCGGGATTCGCTGACTATTGGGACCTTTCCCAGGGCTCGCAAGCAGCACCGCAAACGGCTTGCCAGCAGACTTCAGCATGCGGAGTGCCGTGGTGCACTCATCCTTGCTAGCAAGGAGCACTCCCTTGATGGTTTGACCCGGACCGGCCTTTTCGATGGTAGCTCCGAGGCGCGAAAAGGAGAGCACCGGTGCATCCCAATCCTGAGCCCTAAACTGGAAAGCCTCGGCACTGTCCTTGGGTCGGCGCGTCACAACTGTCCAGGTCTGCGCCTGGCTGGCCGCGGCATTTGCTCCCTTGCCCTTACCGACCTTAGGAGGTTTAGGAGCCGGTGGGGTCACAGTAGTGTTGTGGGCCCCACGGCCGCTGGGATTATTCTGACTTGGAGTCTCAGGCGAGAGAACCACACGTCGGGCTGGGGCCTCCTCCTCAGCTTTTGCCGGCCTACCTGGCACAAGTCCGTCTTGCAACAAATCCTCCAAGGCTGCTTGATCAATCGCTTCAAGAGAGGCAATAGCAATTGCTCCAAATCAAAACCTGCAAGTAAAGCATTCTCCCGTCGAGGTGCCGGCCCTGGGTGGGCGGCCTCTCCAATTCGCTGACCAACATAGGGATCATGATTCCGGGACTGTCCCGGGCACAATCCACAGCACAAGCTTTGCGCAACACAGAAGCCTGAGGCAGCTACTGCGGGCACGACAAACCTAAAGACCCCGGAGCCCAAAACCCAAGCGCCTAAGGGGGGGTGAGGTGGCAGCGCGGCGATCACAGCATGACAGAACTGCTCTGGCGGCAATCCCCTGATCCATGCACTGCTCTACAAGCTGCAAAGGAGGATTTGACACAGCTCTGCGCATGATTGCAGTGAAAACTCCTGCTGCACTCGGTATGGGAAGGCTCATGCTGCACCAACGGGCACGGAGACGGCTCATGCTGCACCAACGGATCCTGAGAAGCTTCTGCGGCACCATGCATGGAAAGGGCTCATACTGAACCAACTTGCACGGAAAATCTGCACCTAATTGCAGGAGAAAGGCTCCTGCGGCACCATGCATGGAAAAGGCTCATGCTGCACCAACTCGCAGCTCGTGCCGCATCTGATGGCAGGAAAAGCCACCTGGACCGAGGAAGGGAGCAGCAATATTGACATGCACGGCATGTGTGCCACACTCCACCGTTCAAGGTACATGCAACAGCGAAAAATCGTCTGGTGATGCGCATGCTTGTTGTACAAACTGCTCAGGTGTCCAGGGAACTCCAAAGGTTCTTTTCTTCACCAACAGCAAAAACCTAGAGGGGTCAGGAACGGCAATAGGGTCACCTACACCTGAACTCCGAGCCAGACAGCAGCAGTGCCAAGCAGGTTTTTCCTTCTGGGTTTTTACATCTGCTTCAGTGTATTCCTGGTGAACTTAAAGAATCCATTGACTACCAGGTGAATTCCTCTCCTGCTGACCTTGCCAAATCTAGGACGGAAAGCATGCGCCGTTGGGTTCTCCGCGCCAAAGAACTCAGAGATCTAGGAGAGAACTTGCCAATGAATGACAGGTGCCGCCGTATTTGGGGTTCTAAGTCCATGTTTCGCTTTAGTGAAATGTTGGGTGCTTCTAGGTTTAGCTGCTGTCATGCCAGAAAAAACTGTTGTTGCGTCTGTGAGCATCGATGAGCTTCGCTAGGTGGCTCACTCGAATCAGACAGCAACCTGGGCAGCTGTGGCAGACTCCGGCAGGAAGAGTGAGTCGAAGGTCGTCTTGGAGGAGATCTTTAGGCTTGCTCAGGAGGAGTGCTGAGGGCTGGATATAAGGGCCCCACGAGTTAAGAACATTCCTTGTGACTCTGCTTTAACCTTGCCACACGGCGTGGATCTAGTCGTTGCTGCACTTGTTTCCGCGTTGGGAAGGTGTGCAACTTCTTGCGAGGACAGTTGATCTGAGGAAAGCATAAAAACAATTGCCCCTCTCCGAGAATGCTCTTCGCGATTCCTACATATGCGTCTTCAACCCAAGCACCGGTGAGCCGGAGATCTACCGCTTGGTTTTGCCTTTCGAACCTTCCGCACTTTACTGGCCGTGTGGTGGCTGGGAGTTAAGGTTTTCTTTCATTGGACGGTTTACTTCAATGATTTCGTGTTGGTTTGTTCAGCACTTGAATCCAAACACCTTGACCTCTTGCAAAACGCCTTCTTCTGTCTTATGGGATGGAAGACTTCTGCCGAGAAGGATGTGGTTTTTTCGACAGTGGCACGTGCACTTGGTGTTGAGATCGACCTAGCCGAGTGCAGGCTGAACCTTGTGGCAGTTTGCAACACCGAGGCAGAAAAAAAGAGCTTGAGTGAACTGTATCACGAACATCATCCAAAGTGGGGGTCTCAAACGCGTGACTTTGAGAGTCTGCGCGGACGTCTCAATTTTGCCGAAGGCCAGATCTTTGGGCGAGAGGCCAACCTAAGGATGAGGGCCCTGGCAAAGGCCTGCAAGCGTGCAGGTTTTGTTAAGGTGAGCGGTGACCTTCTTGAAGCACTCCTTTACTTGCGGGATTGTGTTGTACTTGACGAGCGCAGAGTGACCACTGCTAAGCGCATGTGTTATCACTTGTATACCGATGCCTTGCTTGAAGGTGGTGTCTCGGGTTTAGGAGGGATTCTTTTTTAATGCTTCGCAGCTTGTCATAAATTGGTTTGCTGAGACAGTTGGTGCAGGCCTTCTTGAAACCATCAACCCTGATGGAAAGGAAGGCTTCATCTATGAGATGGAGGTGTGTGCANAATGCTTCGCAGCTTGTCATAAATTGGTTTGCTGAGACAGTTGGTGCAGGCCTTCTTGAAACCATCAACCCTGATGGAAAGGAAGGCTTCATCTATGAGATGGAGGTGTGTGCAGCCGTCCAAGGCGTTTGCAGACTTTGCACTTCTTTGCGTTCGGCCGATATCGTTCTTTTTTGCGACAACGAAGCTGCTTTGGCAGCTTTGATTGCATGCAAGTCGGACTCTCCCTTTGTCACCACTCAGCTTTCTCAGCTGTGCAATCTCGAAGCAGCTCTTGACTTGAACATTTGGTTTGAGCCCGTGCCGAGTGCTTCAAATCCTGCCGACGAGCCTTCGCGCATGAAGCTTGATGCTTTGGCTGCCTCATCCAGGGTTCGGTGGTCCCCGGAAATCCTTGCATAGCAGCCTCCGTGCTTTGACGGGGGGGCTTCGTGAGCACTTCGCCTGCTGGAAATCTTGCTGGACAAACCTTACTTGCTGGACAACTCTTTTGTGATGCGGGCTTAAAGCCTGCTGTTAAGCTACGACTCCGGGTACCGNGCACTTCGCCTGCTGGAAATCTTGCTGGACAAACCTTACTTGCTGGACAACTCTTTTGTGATGCGGGCTTAAAGCCTGCTGTTAAGCTACGACTCCGGGTACCGCCACGTTCAAAAAAAGAGAGTGCGAGTGTTGTGCCTGTTGCGTGCGTTTGTGATTTATATTGAGAATAAGCACCAACTCCCTTTGGAAAAGGGATAGTGCCTTATTCCAACATATAAATCAAGGAAAATTTTATTTTCCGGCAAACGCCTCTTTTGTTTGCTCTTGCAGGATTACATGTCAGCTCACACATGTGCCTCATGTTGCTTGACATGCCTGTATATTTACAGCTTCTTTTGCTTGCAGGATTGAATTTTTTTGTCCCACCATCCCACCCTTTACAATGGGGGGGGGCTTCGTGAGCACTTCGCCTGCTGGAAATCTTGCTGGACAAACCTTACTTGCTGGACAACTCTTTTGTGATGCGGGCTTAAAGCCTGCTGTTAAGCTACGACTCCGGGTACCGNGCACTTCGCCTGCTGGAAATCTTGCTGGACAAACCTTACTTGCTGGACAACTCTTTTGTGATGCGGGCTTAAAGCCTGCTGTTAAGCTACGACTCCGGGTACCGCCACGTTCAAAAAAAAGAGAGTGCGAGTGTTGTGCCTGTTGCGTGCGTTTGTGATTTATATTGAGAATAAGACTGCCTGCCTTCAGGCTTTGGAAGATCACTTGAAGTCGAAGTTTAAGGTTTCCAGTGAATGGATCAGGCAGGTTGGTGACGAGGTTACCTTCTTGAAACGGCGACATGTGTTGGTTAGTGCCACACTGTTGATTGTTGAGCCTGACATTAAGTATTTAGAGAAACTCTTGAAAATCACTGGTTTGAATAATGCCAAAGAGCGCTACAAGGCGGCCCCGTTCCCGACTGGTGGCCTGCCTACTGACCTTGCATCTGATCGTGAGCTCGACTCCGAGAGTGCAACTCGCTACCGCTCTGCCCTCGGCANCTCTGCCCTCGGCATACTCATGTATCTTGCCTCTGACCTCCTCGCGTGTCAATTTGGCATAAGATTCCTTTCGACACATGCCCATAAGCCTACCGAAGGCTGTTGGAAGTTACTTCGGCATTTGACTTCATACGTGAATTGCCATAAGTCGCATGTGCTCGGCCTCGCTGCACCGGAGGTTGGACAAGGGCTGATTTGCAATCACTTGTCTGAGGAGAAAACTTCGACACTCGAGATGTTCTCTGATTCTGACTGGTCAGGTGACAAGAAGACTCGGAAGTCAGTATCTGCTTGCTGCATNGAGATGTTCTCTGATTCTGACTGGTCAGGTGACAAGAAGACTCGGAAGTCAGTATCTGCTTGCTGCATCTTGTGGGATCAGCAGCTGCTGTACTCTAGCAGCCACACTCAGAAAGTCATTAGTTTGTCTTCTTGCGAAGCGGAGTATAACTCCTTGGTGGCAGGAGCTGCGACTGCCATCCTCCTGCAGAGCTGCATTGTGCACTTGTGCCCAGAGCTTCGAGTTCTGTTGTCTTGTTTGTGTGACAATGCAGCGGCACGGTCGTTGGGCAACCGACANCATCGACGGCAAACTGCTGTGGTTGCAGCAGAAAACGCAAGAAAAGTTGCTCAATGTAGGGCCGGTTGGAACCGCTGAGAATGTGGCAGACCTGCCAACAAAGCCATTGAAGCCAGAGAGAATCGAGTTTATCCTTGGAAAACTGAATGTGCGTGACAAAGACTGTGGCTACGCACTTGTTGGCGGTTCGCATTTGCTTGACTATCAGACTAGGCAGCGTGTGAGCCGCGTTGTCAAGCAAGGAGCAGTGAATGCACAGACAGTGTTGAAAATCCTTGCGATTGCTTTGCAAGCGGATGCTGTAGCCAGCGCCGAGGATGAGCCCAATACGCGAAATGATGACGCCTTGAGTCAGGCGACTGGCGACACTGAGGATCTTGGTTACGGGGAAATGTTTTGGAATTTTCTTGAAAGGTTGCTGTATGCGATTTTCTTGATCGGTGATTTCCTTGCAGAGCATCCNACGGGGAAATGTTTTGGAATTTTCTTGAAAGGTTGCTGTATGCGATTTTCTTGATCGGTGATTTCCTTGCAGAGCATCCCTTGACAAGCTTCGTTTTAAGCCAGTGCATCATTCTTGCAATGTTATGTGCAATGTTCTGTTGCCGCAGATCAGGAGCGGCAGAGCTGCATGCAAAGGCAGAGGCAGCCAGTGAAACACAGGCGCCGCCGAACTTGTGCATCAATGTCACAGTTGAGGGAGCTAAAGTTTCGGTTGATAGTGTAAGCCCAACACCTGCCGAT
>BGNK01000532.1:43693-66402 GCA_003297005.1 Symbiodinium sp. clade A Y106
GCCAAGGCGTGCGCGAAGAAGGCTTACCTGGTGTGGCAACGAGTCAAGAGCAAGCTGGATGATGCCAAACTTCCCCTTAGCGCCGGGAAGAGCGTGTGGATTTGCAGCAACACCAGAGCTGAAAAGGAGCTCAACAAACTTCTTAAAGAAGCTGACCCCCGGGTCCAAAGCTTGGCAAAGGACCTTGGGGTGGACTCCAGTTGGGGTCGTCGGCGGAGACTGGTTACCCGCAAAGCCAGGTTCAGCAAAGGAAACCAGCGCCAAAGGCAGCTGGTGCAGCTTGCACCAAAGCAGAGTGCCAAGGCCAAGGCATGCAAGCAAAGTGTGTTTGGCGCTTCGCTCTATGGCCACATGGCGATGGGGCTTGCGCCGAAGAGGCTAAAGTGGGTACGCCACCAACATGCTGCAGTGTTGGGGAGGATGAGCCTTGGCTCGACAGAGGCGGTTATCGAGCAGACCTCCTACAAGCATGATGATCCAGCCTTCACGATCATGAACCAGCATTTTCGTTTTCTGCACAAATTGCTGGTGTCGTGGACGCAGTNGAGCAGACCTCCTACAAGCATGATGATCCAGCCTTCACGATCATGAACCAGCATTTTCGTTTTCTGCACAAATTGCTGGTGTCGTGGACGCAGTCCCCTCTGACGGAGCTGGAAGTGGCGTTTGACCACTGGATGACCAGGATCAAACACCACAAAGAGCCGTGGCGGATTGTGGTTGGGCCTTTTGGGGCTGCAGCCTGCTACCTCAAGGCCTTGGGCTGGCAGGCGTCCTCCCTCACCAAGCGGCAGGCCGGTGAGGAAAAGTTTGACTTGCTTGATAGAGGCAGCATGCACCTGTTGAGCTTGCGACTCAAGAAGACGTGTGACCAATGGAGGTGGAAGGCCCTCGCTTGTAGCGAAAACGGGCAAACCCTCCAGGAAGGGATTGAGTGGCAGGCTCCGCGCAAGGCCCTGAAGCAGTGCAAGGGTGTGAAGAATAGGGCTCTGGTGGCGGTCTGGCAAGGAGCAATCAAGCATGGCAGAGGGGCCTGGTGTACCAGGTGCAACCAGGAAGCCACCCTACAACATGTGATGTGGGATTGTAGTTGGTGGAAAGAAAAGCCACCTAGTGGAGCCTGCGGAATTCGCAAGGTTCAGGACACAGTACCCGGATCCCAGCTTGTGGCTCCGTGGTCTGGGACCGGCGCAGGCCAGACCGGCAACTTACCAGCAAGTGCTGGTGGAAGAAGGAGTCTTCTGTCAAGACCTGGTGGAGGACCAGGAGCTCCTTTTTGCTACGGACGGGAGCCCAGGAGCATCGCAAGACGCAAGATTCCAAGTCCTCACATGGGGAGTTGTGGCGTTTGTCAAAACAGACACCACCGTTCGAGTGGTGGGCAGAGCCGTCGGCCCCGTAAGCGGGGAACAGACGGTGTTCCGGGCAGAAACCACCGCTCTCCTTTACGTCGCCAGGAAAACAAGCGGAGTAACGGATGTCACGCTAGACTGTAAGGGCGTGCCTCGGATTCTCAAGCAATCCGAGGACCTCTTCCAGGAACTCAGAGAGCACTCGGAACGCCTGCAGCTTACCTGGATCAACTCACACCTGTCCAGAGCTGCTTTCGAAGAGAAGTTTGGGGCGGAAAACTGGTGGNTCCGAGGACCTCTTCCAGGAACTCAGAGAGCACTCGGAACGCCTGCAGCTTACCTGGATCAACTCACACCTGTCCAGAGCTGCTTTCGAAGAGAAGTTTGGGGCGGAAAACTGGTGGCGCTGGCAGGCAAACCAGGAAGTGGATCGACTGGTGCAGGACGCAGCAAACCAGCGCAGAGACTTGGACTGGGAGCAGCGCGTCCTCATCAAGGATGAGGCGGTCGTCCAAATCAACTTGTTGCTGGCTTCTCGTGCCCAGCACATTTTCCAGAGCGACAAGGATGAGGGACCACAAGTGGTCTTCCCAGCTGAACTTCAGGATGGCAAGCAACAGGCCCCTGGAGAGAAACGGAAGTCAGATCCCAAAGTCAAGAAACATGGGGTCCCAGGTAAGCGGCGCCTGCCCAAAGCTGGTGGTAAACCAGCCCAGCCGACGGTGAAACAGAGAGCTGGTGAACCCAACAAGAGGCAACAGTTGGAGGCCCTGTTAGCTGGAACAGGGCCTGACACTGGCCACACCTGGGTTGAAGGCCATAGATCGCGAGACAACTTGTGTGTCAAGTGCAGCACGTGTGGGTTCTACGTGGAGCAAGTCGACAGCAAGGTCAGCTTTGCCAAAAAAGTGCGCCACACTTGCGAGTGGCGGGAACCATCGGCTCCCCAAATGGGGGAGCACACATCTCACCAGATGGTTAATGGTGGCAAAATGTGGCTATGCTGCCGGTGTTGCCTACGACAATGGGTAGGTATGGCGCAGCTTGCGTCAGGCTTGGCAAAGCAATGCAAACAGGTCTACACGGGCAAGGACCAGTGGATCGTGAGATGCATTAAAAAGTCCGCGCCGAAGAAAGAGGGTTTTTTCCAGTCTCAGGGCCTGCTTCGTAAGGATCCCAGGAAGGAGGCCCTTGGTNCAAGGACCAGTGGATCGTGAGATGCATTAAAAAGTCCGCGCCGAAGAAAGAGGGTTTTTTCCAGTCTCAGGGCCTGCTTCGTAAGGATCCCAGGAAGGAGGCCCTTGGTCCCTCAGGTGGCTCAAACCAGGCTCCAAACCACACTGGTGATGTGGCTGGGGTGCCCAGCCAGGTAGGAAGGCCATGGCAGAAAGTCCTGGTGAGGGCCAGGCACCAAGGCAAGCTGGTGACCACAACCAGCGGAGCCATCTTCTGAATCGGCGCAAAGACATGGTGCAGCACCAGGCAAAGGAAACACGCCTGCTCGAACCCCGCTTACACCCTACAAACGCTGGTACAACACCAACCGCCCAGGCAAGCGTGAACGTGCGGCTGGTGAAACCAGCAGGGGAATCCCACTTCCGGAAAGCCTGCGCTTGGAAAAGGGAGACCCTAAAGGCAAAGGAAAAGCCAAAGGCAAAGAAGGAAAAGGCAAAGCCAAGGGTAACGAGAGCAAAGGGAAGGAAAAAGGAAAGGAGACGGGAGGAAAAGGGCCAGGGAAGACCCCGCCACCGCCTCCCCCTGCAAAGAAGCGAGTCTTGGTGACCGAACCAGGCCCCAGTGCTAAGGCGAGGCAGGGGCAAGACGCAGAGTATTCATACTACTCGGAGTCGGACGCTGAACCCAAGGCCTCAGCCAGTGAGGCCAGGCCTAGTGAGAAGTTCCTTCGGCTGATAAAGGAAGGAGCTCAGGCCAGGCAAAGGGGTAGGGAGGAGTCAGCAGCAGCGGTAGTAGCAGCTGCCAAGCCGGCGGAGCAAAGTGGCTCCGAGTCCTCTAGTGATTGTGAGGAGGCGAACCAGCCGGAACCAGAGCCCAGTAAGCCTGGTGTCAACCAGGAGAAAGAAGACCAGGCATCCACTGAAGAGGCCAGGCAAGCCATGGCGGGCATGGAGATTGAGCCAACTGAGCCGGCCGATTTTCCACGCGACGCCGCCATGATTGAGTGAACCTGGAGGGCCCAGGCGAGGAAAACCCAGGTGCAAGCAAGCCTGGGGACCCCAGGAGCAGCCAGGAGACCAGGCAGTCAGCCACCCCCAACGCAGCCTCTAGCACAGAACCTGGTGAAAACCAGGAAAGCAAAGCAGAGGTCAAGGTTGAACCTCCTGGTGCTGAACCGGGCAGTGACAGCAAGTCACCTGAGGGCCCGGTNACCCCCAACGCAGCCTCTAGCACAGAACCTGGTGAAAACCAGGAAAGCAAAGCAGAGGTCAAGGTTGAACCTCCTGGTGCTGAACCGGGCAGTGACAGCAAGTCACCTGAGGGCCCGGTAGAGGAACCAGAGGAAGCCAGCCAGGCAAAAGAGGAGGACAGAGGAGAGCAGACCAGCAGCACGGACTCAGTGTATGAGCCAATTGTGCTGCGGGAAGCCCCGGTGACACCGGGATCAACGGGGCACCCAAAGCCCAATTACTCGGAGACCATGGAATTCCGAGTGGAGGTGAAAAAGGCTTCGGTAAAACCATGTCACTCTCGCTATCACCCTGTTATGAGTGTCAGGTACCAGAACGCAGACGAAACTGGTGTTACCAGTGTGCACCTCCAAGTTCTGGGGCTCGGTGGCTCCAGAATCGTCTGTGCAGCGCCGCATGCATCACATAGGGTCTGGAAAATCTCCCAGTATCCTCAAGATACTGCACAGAGAGTCAGCCGACTCTTTGGCCCCCTTACCATGGATGGGGTCAAAGATGCAGGTGTCCATCGCCTGGTGGAGCTTGGCCTAAAGGACCAGGCTCAGGACCCTGCCTGGGTGACGGTACTGGAAGCCGAAAAGGTTGACCCTCTTCCTCCTTTGAGCGACCTGGTGGTGATCCAGGCTCTGTTTTCAATAACCTTAGTGAGCAAAGTTTTGAGTCCCAGGGACCTCGGCCAGTACAACCTTGGTTCTCGTAATTTGCGGCCTGGTGTTCCAGGATGCATTCCTGAGATTGTCCTCCTGGATTGCAATGGATGGGAGCCGTATGATGAGAACCAGCGCGCAGTGTTTCCAAATATGCGCAAGGCTGGTGGTTTTTGGAAANGGTCCAAAAACACGACGCGGGTCTCAAAGAGGCCCTGTGTGCAATCATCCAGACGTACCACAACGATCTGGAAGCCTTAACCGTGGGCCTCAGGAACTTCGCGCGCAGCCGGTTGAGCGTGGCGAGCTACTCCGATCTCATGCACTGTCTTGTTCAGTCGCAGGTGCTTGGGATCTCTCCCGAGGGCCTCCTGAGCCAATTTGTGTTGGCGGACGACAAGCCGCACAACTTGGTCCCTGGGAAGTCTTGGACCCTTGTTCCCTTCCCGGCACCCAGCATAGGGACGTCAAGGTCAAGCCGCGCCTAGGCCAGTCCAGAGCCCAGACTGGCGTTACCAGTCGCCAAACTGGTGCTCCGAAACCAATAAGCTGGTGGAGTACCAGTCTGGTGGCCTGTAGGACCAGGAGCTGGTGGAAACCAGAACCTGGTGAGGCGGGCCAAAGAGCTCAAAAGGACTGGTGAGCCAAAAGGGCCAACCAGTGAACTGGTGTACCCAGTACTTCAGTACACTGGTGGGCTAGACCAGTGGAGCGGGTAGTGAAAGCTACCCGTGANAGCCAAAAGGGCCAACCAGTGAACTGGTGTACCCAGTACTTCAGTACACTGGTGGGCTAGACCAGTGGAGCGGGTAGTGAAAGCTACCCGTGAAGCTGGTGGAATAGGGGGCACAAGACATCCCACAACCTTGCCAAACGGCAGGTAACCTGTAGGCTTCGTTTCACCCGTCAAAGACTGCGACTCGTGCGCCTTGAAGGAAAGAAAATTCCCGTTTATCTTGGATGTCCTGATGTTTTGGCATGCTTGAAGCTGTTGTGAGTGCTTTTGAGTTAGGACAGTGCCTGCACGTTCGTTTCGTCTCGTTTCGTTTTGCTTTGNGCTTGAAGCTGTTGTGAGTGCTTTTGAGTTAGGACAGTGCCTGCACGTTCGTTTCGTCTCGTTTCGTTTTGCTTTGAAGGGTTTTGCTTGGAGACAGACAGCTGCAAGGTGTTTCACTGGCAGTCAGAGCCCAAAGACGCTGAGCTGCGCCCGCGTTTGGCTCAAGAAAAAGACCGAGTGCTACGCGCTCTGTTTTTCACATAAACTGCAGCTGACTCTACTTGGCTTTATTTTCGAGACTGCAACAGCTTGGAAAAGCGGCAAGTGGCAGTGCAGCGTGCCTACCAGGCCGTTCTCGCATCTGTCAGCTCTTGTTGCTGTGCTTTGGTTTCTTCTTCTTTGTTTTTGCAAACAGCAATTTGTGTTTTTTCGCGTGCATTTGCGGAAGACGCAGAGTGAAAGAATTTTTCGCCACCTCGAGTTTTGAATCAAACTGTCGTGTGCAGTTGCAAATCAACTTGGAACGTTCCTTTTACAAATCAAATGCGAGTGTGGCAGCTCCACCGAGCTGATAACTGTGCTTTAATTCTTGCTGCCGTAGCTTGTCGTGTTAGCCAGCTGGCTGTGCTCAGCTGTTGGAGCCTCCAAACCTGTATGAGTGCGAAATAGCTTGGCTTGTGCAGCACAGCTCCGAGCAACTTTTTGGAGCCAGTTGTTTTCCCAGTTCAATGCAAGTGATATTGTTTTTTTTTGCGAACGATCGTTTGTTTCTTGCAAACAAGAGTATTACAAAATTTTTCCGCAAGAGTATTTGAAAATTTTTTCCGCAACGACCTATGGTTTTGCTTGGCGAGCTTGGTTCGTTTTTGTTTGGGTACAACTGACTGTCTAATGTCGCCAAGACTCCGGTTCTTGCGCAAGCTGCGGAGAGTGGAGCTCCGTTGGAAGTCTTCATGCTTGCCTGCAAGCCTTTGAAGTGCGTCTGGTTTTCCTACTCGAACCTCTTGGAGCCCTCTTTGTACAGAGCCTTCCAAATCATTGTTGATCCGGTTTTGAATCACAAGTTTGTATTCATTGCTGTCAGTTCAGTTAGTTCACGGTGCAGCTTCACAATGGACCAAGCAGGTTGAAGGTTCGTGAGTCTGCAAGAATGTTCGCATTTGCACTGGGCAGTGTTTCAACTAACATGCTGTTCGGTTCCAAGCAGTCCGTAGGAATCGTTAACACAGTCATTGGTGCGTTTGTTCTGGGCTGTGCAGTCGGGGAACATGTTTGAGTCCGGACCCGAGTTTTTTTTCATTGTGCTTGACCCAAGATTCAGTTTCGAGCTCAATTGTAAAACTTTAAAAGAGCAGATGAAACCGACTGTGAGGGTGTACGTGCCGGGCCATGTTGACGTATTCGAAGTTGGCAACAGGCCGCAGTGATGACAATAGGATTTAATATGAACAGCAAGAGCATGAAGACAGGTATTCATAGCAAGCATCGCGAGCAGCAACTGCAACGAAAATGTGGACACACATAGCATTGAACTCTTTATCGAGCAGGAATGCCCGCCACCATTGCACGACTAAGAATGAAAGCAGTACTCACTGGCAGCTTGCTAGCACACAAGTTCCACATCATGTCAAATCAAGGTGCTGACAAGAACAGCTTTGCGATAGCATCAGCATTGGCATCGTTACAATCATGACAGTCGTACTAGCGCGAAGATTGGGAACATTGGCAGCCGTGTCAGCACCAACTGCGGTTGTGGCAGCAGGAACAACAAAAGTAGTCTTGACAGGCTGTGGCACAAAGCACGACAATAGCGTGTCAACCTGAATGGCAGGCACAGCAACAAGCACAACGCTGCCGGCCAGAAGCAACATGAGTCATCGCAAAACAATCCAAACTCGAAAACGGACCATGTGTCAGTAAGGCGATACCAAGAGCTGCAAGAGTAAGAATGCTGGAGGATGCATGTATATTAGTATATCTAATAATGATATGTCACAAAGGCAACACGTGCAACGATTGCCAGCAAGTAGCAGTCAGAGCGGCAACTGAATAGTTACAGCTATCACGTCGCTGAAAGCATTGTCACAGCCAACACGAGGCTGGCGTGAGTAACAGCAATCGCAGGGCTGGCACCCATACCAACGACCACAAGACTTGCAACAAAAACGCACCGCCCGTGACACTGCCCCTGCGAGCTGGCCAGCAGGCACAAGGTCTAACAAATGCCCAGGCGTGGGAGGAATGAGGGGACAAGTTTGATACAAAGAAGAGCATCGAAAGGAAGAATATCACGAGTCCCGAGATGAATAAGAAATATACCAAAACTGCTTTGAGCAACGACAACAAGACTAGGCAGATCAAGCAAACGCCGTTTTGCTTTAATCATGTAATCTGTCTCATAGGGCTTGGGGCCAGAAGTGGATCTACTGTATAAGAGACTTGGGAGGCAGGTAGAAACAGCAGCAAGTCGTAGTAGAGCAGGTAATTTGCACTTAGAAGCATGTGTGAACTCAGATAGCAAAAGCCTACTGTTGCAGTTACACTTGTGAGTACCACTGTGATCACTACTCCTGCTAGGCTTGTTCATCTACCTCTTATCGAATCGTGTCAAGCACTCCCTTGCAGCAACAGTATTGTTTGTGTACACTAGTCTTGCTAGTATCGTTGTTCCGTTTGTGTCGGTGATGACGCTGCTGATGATGATGATGAGGAGGAGCAATGCAAAGTTCTCTCGAGGCCGTAAGAATGTTGTCAGTGTCGCTGTTCTCTCTGTCGTTTGTCCTCTTTTTCATCACCATTTACGAGCGTTGCCTGGTCCTCTCAGTTTGGATGACCTGGAGCATGTGGACCCCAGCCCTATGGAGGCCTCTGCCGGTATGCTGCCGGCAGACTGCTACGGAGATCATATGCTAGAGATACCTAGTATGACTATCGTGAGCATGACTTTCGTGCGGTGGGAATTTGGGATTTCGGCTTCAGCTTTTCGGTTTTGGACTGCGTGTTTTGGATTCGCAGTGTGGGGGTTCTGGTCGACGGATCCTGGGTTGACAGTATCTAGTTCCAGTCTACCTCTCCTCACCATCCAACTGCAGTCACCTGTCATTCTCGCAACGAAGTCCCCTTTCATTTGATTTCTGATGCTTTCAGCTGCAAGCCTCATTGCCAGCATCGGCAAGAGCTTCGAGGAATCAGGTCGATCTGGTGCAAATGCCTCTCACGTCAGAGAAACGAAATCTTCTCTGTCGCATGACAGATCCTGAACTGTACGTCTTTCACCCAGAACCCTCGCCCTTTCAGCAAATTGGCACCTCCGATGAGTCTTTTTTTTCAAGCTTCGAAGCGAAGCTTAGGCCAGTGTGTTGACAGAGAGTGGGTCATCAAGTGCATCCTCGGAATGGCGTAGACATTTCCGCAATTCCAAACGAATCCTGTCCGCATATGCAGACTTGAAGTCTTGCTAACTTGTGTGACACAGGTGAGCTTCGACATTCAAGGAGATGCAGACTCCTTACTGCTCTGCAGAGGTCCTTCAGGTATTGCCCTGTTGTTCTTGCAACGCTTTCTTTTGCCACCGGATGATGCAAGGCTAGGGCGCTCTCCTGACTTGGAATTAGGTGATATACGGCCGATAAGACATGTATCATGCTTATAGTCGAACATTGGGCATCCGGAGCAATCTGCATGAGCATGCCCCCCTTCACCTTCAATCACACACGCCCTGCTAGACCAGACTAGGTAACCATGCGGCACTGTACACACACCCTGCTAGACGAGACTATGTAACCACGTGGCGCTGTCGGCCGTGTAGACGTCTCTGTTTCCTGAAACTAAGGTGTATTCGATGAGGTGTCCAAATGTTAACCTGACGCCACAAACAGCCGGCATCCGAGCATCGGCTGCTGGGAAGTGCTGCTGTCCACATCTGTTTAATGTATACATCACAGGTCTCTTTCTGCATGCTTTTCATCTTTTTGGCGAAGACAACTATCTTCAGGTCATGCAGAAGTGGGAGCGTGACCTGGGCGGGGTCCCGAGGAGTGGGCTGCAGACTGGCCAAGACGTGCGTGAGAAGTCTCTTCAGGCAGTCGCACGCGCTGTCGGACATGGGACATGGTCTGATTGATGTCAGTTTTCTTGCATCATGTGGCACCCAGCAGTGCACGACGGTTTTGTTCAGGATTGCCATAAGAAGCATCGAGCCAAGGTGTTACGTATGCGACGCGCATCCGCTTCCTGGCTCCCTCAGAGCAAGGGTACAGGACACTCCACGACACCCAAGTCTTCCATTCCAAGCGTGCTCAGTGTCTGGCCTCGCTTTTTTAAAGATTTTTACCGTGCTTCGGACTGGCGACTTTGAAAAGCGGCAGGTCTGTGCAACCACGTTTTTGACACTTGTCCAACTCCGTCGGCGTTGCTCTTGGTTTCCAGAGGACTCCATGAACTGTTGAACAGTCCATTGCGAGGACCCTCAATGCCAGGGCAGATGCTCTTCCATTCGTGCCGGCGGTCGTCAAGTGCCACGGCAAGTATCCGGTCTTTGAGGTTAGGACCAGGACGAGCTTGGCAAACCCAAACCCAGTGCCGGGAATACACCAGTCGGTTAAGTTAGAGTTAGAGGTCCAGATTTTTGCAGAGGGTGCTGCTTTCTTTTTTCAGGTTGAGGCGATTCGATGAAATGCTGCCGCACGTGCTCTGTAATCGTGAGGATGTAGGTTAGAAGTTCCGGAGTTCTCGCGATAGGCACGAAGTGTTGAGACACTGGGACAACTTCAGGCAGATGTGCTGATGCTTGTGGGGCTCTGCTGAAGCACTGCTGTGGCAGTGCAAAACAATGGCAGCATGAAAGAACCCCGAACCTCACCCAAGCTGAGCTAAGGCTCGAAGGACCCGGGAGCGTGCTGACGGCTTTGGCAGTGGCACTGAAGCGTCGCAATTCCGGTGCAGGCCGGTTCATCGTCCCCTTCTTCGGTCCTCCTCGCGCAGTTGGGTCCAGAATGGGGAAGTTGGGGGTAGCTGAAACCGTAACACAGCGCTTGGTAGAAAGAAAGCAATGAGAACAGATCTCGCGGTAATGTGTATGCATAGATAAGAGTGACTCGGGAGAAGGTTCAGTTTCCAGTTGGCAATGTTCTCTCTGAGAAGTTTACAATGGAAGCTTGTGAAATGGCGATAAAGGCACGATTGATGCCACTGCTAGACTGCTTGAAGCCATAGGAGCAGCATCTTGAAGCCTGGAGCAACGCAACCTGTTGGTTTCAAATCGTCATACCCATAACTCCAACCCTAAACAGCCTTCCCGAAAAGCGTGAACCCGAGCGGCCCTGAGGGCAACCGAATCTTGGTCGGATGCCCCAAGCTTGGGCTTCCAAATCCCGAAGCTCTCTGAACAGCAGAGCTATGCCCTAGGCCCTAAACTCTAAACCTACACTAAAGGCAATAAACAAGACGCACGAACACTGATGCCTTCATCCTACGAGGAGCCAGCGGAAACAGACAGAGTGGCCCTCAAGAAGGTGCTGCGAAAGCGGCGCCAGCCAAGAAGGCCCGGAGACCCAGTAAATGCCTGAAGCCGGGGGTTGAGGCGTTTTGGTTCAGGGCCTGGAATCCGGGACCTTATGGGTGCAGCCGAAATAAATTGCCGTGGGCTGCTCACACGCGGTGGGCTCTCAGACCAGGTGGAGCCACCAACGAACTGAAGATCATGATTATCATCATAGGTCTGAACAACAAGGCGGCAAATCGTAGATTGGCGCTTGTTGCAGCTTCAAGTTTGCTGGTCATGATCATGATTACTACATGAGTTAGTTTCTGATATTGTTCTCCTCTTTCTTGCGTATTCGTCTTCGCTGTCGTCGGAGCTGCAAGCTTGACTCGAAGCCTCAAAGTTCACCCGAGGCTGGTCTGGGGCCAGTTCAGCGATCTGTCTTCCGGCAGTATCAGGCCAGCGCACGGGCTGGAAGGTGTAGGGTTCATGGGTTCAATGATCCGACGATGGGCTGCTTTGGCTCTTCGGCACGAGTTGCGGCTTCTGCGTGTCTCTGAAGTGTTTGCATTTTTCTTTGCTGTGGGTGGATTGAGTGGCTGCGGCAAAGCATGAGAAACATGCATTAGGTAAATCAGTAAAGGCATGGGAGGTTGGTTGTCTTCGGATGCACCTAGAGCTGTATTGGCATCCACTGTTTGCACGTGGCAATCCGAACCCCCACATTCCCAGAAACTGAACCCCAAACTGAGTCGTCCAAAGACCGGGTTAGTCTTTTTCGGGCAGGCGGATATGCACCGGAAGATTGCAGAGGCCGAGGCGCGTTTCGGGTGGCATTTGGGGGCTGATTGGGGGAGGGCTCAGGGTGTCGAGTCCCGACAGCTTCGACGGTGCCCAAGTCGGGACTTCCGGCTGCGCAGTGTAGCAACAACAGCAGCCGCAAAACCGCCGACGACTATCAAACAACTGAATGAGATTCGGGGTTGAGACCTTTGTGAAGAGTCTTCGTCATCATCCGCTTCAAGGACAACAGTTCAGGATCGAAATGTCTGAAGCTTCGTTGGGAGCACTGGAGTCGGCACCTTAAATCCCGGAACCGCGGAAACGCCGAAACGCCAGAAAGCGCAGGAGATCGAGGCCGCGGTGCAAGACCAGCAGAGGCGCAAGCACGAGGAGCTCGGCTGTCCGGACCTGGGCCTTTGCGGCTCTTCTTTGGTCTCAGCTGCGGGATTTCAGGTTTTCGTGTTTTTGCGTGGAAGGCTTGGGGTTCAGGTCCGGATACGACAACTGATTTGTGCCACTTGCGGCTAGCCGATTTCTGCCACTTTCTTGCGATAAGAAACTGTGAAATACAAGCAGACAGTTCCTCTACAAAGTTCACGCACCCAGTGTGTGATCAAGTGTTTTTTTCAGAACTGCTCGTGCTACAGACTTGGCCTGAGCATGTTCAATCCTTTTGGACTCCCTTGCAAGTGAGGCCAGCTGATTTAGTATTGCCCCTTGAGCAAGTGGGGCCAATGACGCACGAAGATACAGCGGATCCCGAGGCCATTCGCAACATTTGGTTTCTGGACAATCCCCTCGGAGTTAATGTGGAAGAGGCACCAAAAGCCCACAAACACATGTTGGCCCACATATCGTATCTTATAAACTGATTATAAATCCCATTGGGCCCCATAAGCCTGAAGTGAAAACCCTTATGAAACCGAGTTCAGCCTTGATTACACATGGCGGAACCGATAAACCTCAAAAGCAAACTCCACAAACCCATCAAACCCTTAAGCCTTAAGCTTTAACGTCGCAAAGTCCCACAACCGTAAATCACCAAAGCCCCGAAACCCCAAAGCCATGAAACACACCCTAAAAAGCCCTTAACCCGAAAGGCCCACTAAGGAAGCCCTAAAACCGTAAAGCCCTAAACCCTCAAAAGCCCTAAGCCCTAAAGCCCTAAGCCCTGAAGCTCTGAAGCTTTACATGCTCCAGGAGTTCCTACGAGCAGCCGAGGCCGAGCGAAAGGACGAGGCGGCAAGGCCGACAAGGGTTTCTTGCAGGTGCTATCAGGGCACTGGCCTCCCAGCATCTCTAAGCTATAGATGGACCAAGCCCGTCGAGCGGGCCCGATTTATGCTTCCGCAAGTGTGTTACGAACTTCGGTTTCAGGGTTTCACGCTGTTGTAGGGTTTTGTTTGAGCCTTAGACTTTGGCTGGTGTCGCGATGGTGGATATCCTATCCCTTACATGAGGTCTGCGGGTGTTCAGCATGCAGTACGCGTAGAGCCTTAGAGATACCCTGATAGTAGCAACCCTTGTAGTAACCTCGTGGTAGCCGCTGATTTCAGACAAGGGCTCCTTGACGTGACTTCCCTGAAATGAGGCAAACTTAGGTTTTTTCGGGTGGCTGGCCCTTACGAGATGGTGGGTGGGACTTTCTTTAGGAGGCTCGCGGCTCCAATCCAGCCGCCCTAAAGTCCGAGACCCCTGCAAGCTTTCATGGCCTCAGAACCTTCGAGCCTGAACCAGGGCCTCAATCCAACGCCCTGAAACAAACCCTTGAAGAGTAACTCTTGAACTCATGGGACTCCTTGGCCCGAAGCCCTAAACTCTGAAACTCTCCCTGAAGCCCTGAAGGCCCTTGACACTCCAAAGAAGGAACAACAGCTGCTATTGGCCCAGGTGGGCTCAGGAGGAGGCCGAATGGGCCAGCCGCCGCCGGACGCAGCGCAAGTAGAGACGGAAAAGTGCGCGGTTCTGGATTTAAGCAGGTTTGGGATTTTTTTAAGTCAGTACTTGCAACATCAGAACGAAACCCTCGTGCCAAGGCTCGGGGAGCTAAACTTGAAGCCTTGAAATGATGAATCCCAGCTCCCGCAAAAGCCCCCCGACCCAAACCCTGACGCTCGGACGCTCGAGCGCGCGCGCTCTGCCTGGCTCCCAGCTCTGAGGGGTGATAGGCCAGACCATTGTGGCTGCGCCCCTCCCTCTTTCTTTTCCATTCGTGGGGCTCTCGAAAGGGTTGAAAGGGAAAGAAAGGGCTTGGGGTCTAGGGTTGAGGTGAGGGGGGTGAGGTCTGGGTTGTTGAAAGCTCAGAGTGTAAGATTCCACATTGCAGTGGAAGAGCTTATGCTCGTCTAAATGGCTTTAGGGTAGTGTTGGGGGGGCTTATGCTGCGGAGTTTTGTGCCCAAGTTCTCATTATTGAGTACTTACGTGTTTCAAACCGTACTGTTGTACTGTTGGGCTAGCGGGCGGCAATTACGGGTCATCAGTGATTCGGAGACTGCAGTTTAGCCCAAGTTTCGGCTACGAGGAAGGCAGCCAGGGTCCGGTACGGGCCAGTGGGAACGGGGGGCCATTGGCAGCATCCCGCTTGGGAGCCTAAGCCTTAAGCCTTGAAGCCTCAAACTTGACTTTAGGGTTTAGGGTTTAGGGTTTAGGAGTTTAGGGTTTAGGGTTTAAATGCACCAAGCTTCATCTCGAAACCTCGTGCCCCAAGGCCTCAACGTTGACCGAGCCCCCTTCGAGAGAAGGTTGACGCCCGTCCACTCGCCCCTCGCGGTCGCTGGAGTGGTGCTTGGGCGACTGAGGTGGGCTTCTTCGCTTGAACCCTAGCCGTATAGAACCTGTAAGCCCCAAAGCCCGATGTCCTGAAGGGTTCTTGCGGGCTTACGAGCTGGGCTTGAGGGGTTTAAGGTTTGAGGGTTTCGGGGTTTAGGATTCTTGGTCTAGGGTTGCAGGATTCTGGGGTTTGGGGGTAAGGGCTCTTGGATCCCCGGTTCTTGGAAGGCTTTGTCATTAGGTTTTCAGGAGTTCCGGGGAATAGCATTTGTGTTGGGATTCATCCTAGACCCCAAGACACTGGACATGATCTTAGCCCAGAAGCCTCAAGTGTCAGATAAGATCCAGAAAACTCACGCAAACCCCCACACTATGTAAACCTCGAACAAACGCTAAACCTCCAGAAAACCAGGGTAACTCGCGTTCTCCCACTACATCCTGGCCGCCTCCCGCCAGGGTTACTGAAAGCCCTACGACCATGGCAATGAACAGGCAAAGGCAGTCACGAAGTCGATGCCTCAATCTCTTGGAGCAGAGGGGTTGGGAGTGAACCGGAGGATTTCCCGTAAACAACCCTAAACCAAAATCCTAAACCCTACACCCTGAGCCTAAACCTTAAACCCCAAACCCTGAATCTTATAGCCTGAACCCCAAAAGTATGAAGTTTGAGGTTTAGGGGCGTTGTTGGGCTTTCGCGTGAACCTCTCGGAGCTCACGAGAGGGAGTCGAGGTCAGTTGTTTTCTTTTGGAAAGCGTATTTGGAGGTGGGGGATCGGAAGGATACTCCTCCTCCCTTGTAAGGGTTCCTTCAAGGGTTCCTTTGCGGATTCCTTTGTGGGCTCCTTTACGGGTTCCTTTCAGGGTTCCTTGATAGGAGGTATCATCATGTCATGGGATCAACAGAATCGAAGTTTTGAAGTTGTAAGGGGCAAGTTCGGCCTCCCGGTGTTTCGCGGCTTCAGGGTTCCGGCAAGTCCACAGAGCTACAGGCACACTATTAGTACTATACTTTATAAATGTACTCTAATATTATACTATATACAATATTATACTGTACTGTATGCAAATACAAGCTTGAAACATACATACACACATATATATATAATTTATATTTCTCTGCACACTCCACCTGGTCGTGGCATGTTTTCGCAGGCAGCTTTTGCCTTGGCTTCCATCGAAGCATTCTTTGAAGCAAGGCAGCCATGCATCCGCACGTTGGGCGTCGAAGCACTCCGTCACCCGTATGACGGCCCTAAGCCAAACACCCTCAAGACCAGAAATCACAAACTCCCAGGCGGCCCAGGAGAAGCTCGGCCAGCAAGCCGTCCGGACGGACCAGACATCAACAAAGACCGCCTGGTGGGCCCCCGAAGTCGGGTTTCGGGTGCTTGGAGATGTTGTGCTAGCATTGCAACCACGACTACTTCTGCTGCTACTGCTGTCCCTTTTAAATTTCAATTACTACCACAACTACCACTGCTGCCACTACGACCACTCGACCACTACGACCACTACGACCACTACGACCACCACGGCCACCACGGCCACTACGGCCACTACTATCACTACTACCATTACGACCACTACGACCACTACTACCACCACTACGACCATTACGACCACTACCACCACTACGGCCACTACGGCCACTACGACCACTAATTGATACCCTTACTACCACTACTACCACGACAACAATTGCTTCGACCACTGACGACGACTGCCGCCTCTGCGCCTGCATCTGTCACTGCCATTGCTGTTAGTAGTAGTAGTAGTAGTAGTAGTAGTAGTAGTAGTAGTAGTAGTAATAGTAGTAGTAGTAGTACTACTACTACGACAGAGATAGTGCTGATTACTCCTGATTGTGGTACGTAATGACATACAAAGTTGTGCGATTTTCAATGCTATCAGTGCGGGATTGGTCATGCCGTGTTCTTATTGTCAGCGTGGTTACAAACATGGTTCGCTGCCACTGGTTCATGATTGTGATTGCTGCTTGTACTTCCGTGCCCGCACGAGGGACATTACTGATGTTGCTACTGTTGCCTCCCTTACTGCTCTCTTCTGAAAGCCACGGCCGGGAATGCTTTCCGCTCGGATGTCAGACCTTCTGCCTCGCTAGCCTCATCGGACACAAAGTGACAGCGTCCTTGAGAAACAATGCTGGCGACTCAGGAGGGGAAGCATCCCGGGGAAGAGTGGGAATGGTCATCATATCGTCATCACCATCAGCATAAACCACGAGCTTCATTAGAATTTTTGGTGTTGTTCACCGTCGTGTCTTGTTTTAACTAGCTGCATTGTGGCCATGACCATCACCCGAACCGGCAGCGGCGCCTTCACCACCACCACCGCCNCACCAGCATCAACATCGTCGCCATCGACGTGGCCATCGTCGTCGTCGTCAGCATCGTTGTCACCGTCACCACCACCACCACCACCACCCATTAGCCCAGCCCCCATGCTGATCTTCCGTGGTCGCGAGAGTCTTCGGTTGGCACCCCACTGTACAGTGTGTTTGAGAGCAAGGGATGGTAGTAGCAAGTGCGTCGTTTGACTTCATACCGGAAGTGTCAGCCAAACTTGGACCCTGAAGCCGCCCAAACCCCTGATGAGCCCCTGCGGCTCCGAGTCTGGTCAACCTGCCTCTCAGGTTATGTACGAGGGCACCTTTCATAGGCATTGGCCTTGGGCGATACTGCTTCATTATTGAAGTCCGAGGGGTGTCAGGGTGTAGTCATCCGATTTTTGTGCGGGACAACTGTTTTAGAGTGGGTTGAGGCCTTCCGACGTTGCGGGGTCGCCGGATAGATGTCCGTTGTGGTTCTGGTCCCGGGCTTCCAGCACGGAGACCTGGGAAAACGACTGCATGCAAGAGGTTTCAACATTTCTGGAGCAATCTTGAAGAGTGGTTTGGTGCGCGAACGAATGGATAGTTCTTATAGCAGATGAAAAACCAGGAGCGAGCAGGACCAATGATCATCAAAAACATGTCGCTGTGCTGGTGGTACTGCTCATGAATGGTGCTAGCAATAGTTTATAGCTGAAGCCGCAGTTATAGGATGCAGCAGCCGCACTGTCGGCCAGAATGGTGGTGATGATCGGGAAGAAGAAGATGATGTCGATGATGATCATGCTTATGTTGGTGATGGTGGTCGCTGTCGTCGTCGTGTTCGTCGCCGTTATCGTCGGTGGTGGCGGCGGTGTTGGTGGTGACTGGTGCGGGTAACTTGTGGCAGTGGTCATGAGATTGGACACCACTCATTGAATTGGTGACGGTAACACCGAGAGTGGTGATCAAGCTAAGCAGTGTTGGTCGCGCCTCCATCTCTCTCCCGTCTGCAGCTGTGCCCTGGACAGCGACTACTCAATCACGCTGAAGACGGCTCGGAGGCTGTTGGGGCACAAGGGGACACATTGGTTTGAGGGCGTTCAGTGTGTTCGTCCTTGTCTCGATTCCATGGCTTATCATGCAAGTAGTCATGCCGGTCTCGACGTCCGGCAGAAACTTCCGTGCTCGGGAATGCTGCAGTCGGTTTGTGACACCCAGGCCGGGAGCGGAGAAGAGAGCTCTGCTATTGCAGGCTTCCGTCCGAGAGCAACAACAAGAGCGGCGAGGTTGTGGCCGGCTCAGTTCAAGTTGAGCACGAAGGCATCGCTCTCGGCTCTCGTCATTCGCTATCTTCATGGCCATCTTCATGGTTATCGTCATCATCAGCATCAGCATCAGCTTTTGCTTGAAGCTGGGCTTTCCGAATAAGCTCGAGACTCCAACCAACTCCCTGGGGTCAGTCCCTATCTGTTGCCCTTTCGTTGGTGCTTTGAGCCCGCCATCCTGCAATACGTGCGTTTCAACAGACACAATGGCATGGTTTAGCATTGTAGCGGCGTAGCATAGTGCAGTTCTGCGGAAACAGCGAGCATAAGTTGTGCTATGGTGAGGCGCCTTGCATCAGGTTCTATCAGTTCTACGATCGTCCGTAAGTCATATCATATCATGGCATAGCATAGCATAGCATATCCTATCATACTTGCACCATGTTGCACCTTTGCTGAAGCCGTTCAATCATAAGACCATAGACCCGGAAGAGCAGAATCCCTGTTACAAGGACTCCTGAAAAACTTGCGATTTGAAGAAACCCTCGCATCCTGCTGTTCGGCTGAGATTGACATGCTGGTCATCTCCGGGAAGGACTTCCTCCAGGCCGGCTATTGCAGGGAGCAAAGGGCTCAACGAGGGTTAATCGAGGAGGTTTGTCGGGTTCGGGGTTCAAGGTTTTGTGCCGTGGAAGTTCAGAGTCCTCAGAGCCCTCAGATGCCCTCGGAGCCCGAAGCCCCTGAGCCCGCAGGTTTCGGCCATGAATGTGCCGCCGCCATCTCGGGAGAGTGAAGGTGGGGCCTCAATCCGCAAGAGTGGCTTAGGGGTTTCATGGCGCGGACGGATCTAGGGCTGCAGGGCATCGGGTTTCGGGGGTCTCAGGGTCAAGACGCAAACATTCCAAAGCCCTAAGCCCTGAAGTACGAAACCTCTGATCCTAGACCGAAGCTCGTCGGTTTGGTTGGGAGTTCCTGATCCCGGAGCCCTTAAACCTCAAAGTCTACAGAAGCCTCCTCCCCTTATGCAGGCCGTAAGGGCTTCGCCACCGATGCTGAGATCTCCGGGAGCCCGGAGGGGGGGATGTAGGATTTTGGTTCTCTTAGAGCTTCGGTTCAGCCGGCAGAACGTTTTCGGGAATGTATCCTGAGTCCATACGGCGTGCCAGACGATTTGGTTCCATACCAGACTCTGGAGAGAGCGGGAGAGAGAGAGTTGAAGACGGGTGGGCCTTAGTGCCCGGGGGGCCTTAGTCGCCCCTTAAGCCAACGATAAGAAGAGAGTTGAGAATCTTCGCTGGGGTGTTCTAGAGTCCGCGCTGCAGCGTTGAGGATCAGAAGTCACAAGACACGCAAGCACCACGTGACACTTTGGAGAACATATTCCCTTATCGACACCGGTTTCGAAGCATGCTGTGACCATGACTTCTGCGGAAGTTGTCTGCCGAGGAACCCCAAACCCCAAACTGAAGGACCCCAGAGCATGTCGAAGGATGGAAGTTGCTGCTTTGCTTCTGCCGCGTCACCTCGGCCGAATGCGCTGCCGTTCTGAGGGTCTCCGAGCTATCCCTGCGCGCATGTACAGACTATGGCGACGGGAGCTTCCCGATTCCGACGGGCAAAGGGGGCGGTTGCAAATGGCTTGGTACCTGCGCCGAAAACACTACAGACAGATGCTGGATGGGAGCTCATTTTCGGCGAGGATGCGGCTTTGGAGTGATTTTCGATTTTCTCTGTGTGCTGTTAGTTGCAACGTCGTGTGATCACTCTCCAGAGACAATGCCATATGTTCTGCAATTGTCACGAAAAGCTACTCATTCTCCAATCCACCCTACAGTCCCTAGATCAAATGCTCTGTCCACCTCTTCCCACGAAAGACATCCTCGGCTGTGACGTTCTTGCATCCCAATTTTCCTCCAATCTGCCCTAAACCGCTACCCTACACCCTGAACCCTAAACGCTAAACTCTCTATCCCAAGAACGACTGCTGCCGGATTCTCAGGTGGAGAACCCAGAAGTCTTGGAGCAGCACAAGTTCGGCTTGCAGATGGCGCTCCTTGGACAGGGACCCTCGGCCGCAGAGATTGGGCTTGAATTATAAAACAGTAAGACCATAAGATGAGATGCGATTGAGATTTTGAAGACTGAACCGCAGGAACGCCGGAGGGCTTCGTGGATCACGAGTTTCCTGCACAAGCCCGGAGCATTGATGGTCTCCAGGGCCCCGCCGTCCGCCGGGGCCAGGAGACCCTGATGGAGCTCTTGAAGACCGTGGACCAGGAGGAGGACTAGTATTGAAATTATTTCAGCAAGGTTCTAATCATAGCATTACAGTTGCTTGTCTAACATCACTCTTATCATAGCAGTATTATCAACAGAGGAGGATGAGGAGGAGGAGCTGGCTCCGGATGCGCCACGCTGCCCCTGCGGCCGACGCTCCCGGCAGGGGCGGATCCAGCTGCCGGGGGTGGTGGCTCGGCGTCCCTACTTCCGCTGCGCCACAAGAAACTGTCGCTTTTTTAGCTTCGGAGAGCTCCCGGTGACGCCGGAGGCGCAGGCGCTCTCCTGGGCACGGCTGCGAACCATCTCCCCGCAACAGATGACGATGGCCGGTCAGCATTTGGTCACGGTGGGCCGGGATGGCTTCCGACCGGAGGATGCCCGCCTGGGTCCGGAATGCGAGTCCTTGGGAGACACATTGTTTGTGGATGCACTTGCAGTGCTCACAGAACGGCCTAGTGCTTTGCAGAAGCTCCTGCCGAACACATCGGCAACTGCAGGCTGCCATGAGATCCGACTCTGCATCGAGGGCATCTGGCGATCACTGCTGCTTGACGAGCGCCTGCCAATGACCTCTTCCAGCCAGGCTTCCGGTGTAGACAAGAAGAATTTTCACGAGCTTTTGGCTTTCGGGCGCTGTGCGGGTAACCAGCTCTGGATAGCATTGCTGGAGAAGGCATACGCCAAGGCGCACGGGGCCTACCAGTTTGCCTTTCCTGGCACAGCTCTGCACGTCTTCTTGGAGGAGCTGACGGGTGCCGTCGTGGAGCAAATTCAACTTGGGAAGCCCAGCCGAAGCAGCTCCGGCGAAGCTCTGGATCCGGAAGAGCTCTGGGAGGTTTTGCTCCGCCACCAGCGAGAGGGCGCTCTGCTTTGCTGCGTCTCGCGGTATCCCCTCCAGACCTCCGCCCCCTCGGCTTTTGCAGTGCTGGAGATGCAGGGTCAAGGGTCCCCCGGTCGGGCCGTGCGCCTCCGGAACCCGCGAGTCACAGGAGTCCAAGCCACGTTGGCCTACGAGCGCATCCTCTCGCTTTTGCGGGGTACGCCAGCTGAGGCGTCGACCTATGCCGATGGCTCTTTCTGGGTTCAGTTTTCGGACTTCCTCACCGCCTTCTCACAGGTTTGCATCTGCCACGCCTCCTCCACCGGGGGCTCCCTTCTCCATACGCGGACCTTCGAGGGAGACTTCACCCCCGAGCGCGGCGTTGGGATCCGCGGCTGCAGCCTCCGCCTTTCTGCGCATGCCGGCACGGAGCCCTGCGAGGTTTGGTTCTCGCTCTTCCAACCGATCCCAAAGGGTGCCCGGCTTCTCCAGCCATCCATGGGGCAGGCATCTTGGCTTCATCGCTCATCACTCTAGTGCATGCTCATAGTTGATATAAATGTACTCTATGCATACACTCCTCATCGACCCCAAAACCGAAAGGAAGACGGAGGCAGAGAGACCCGCAGTGTCGCTCTGCACAGGAAGAATGGGGCCGCGTGGGGGCCGGTTCGGGCCCGAGTGGGGCCGAGTAGGGCCGAGTAGGGCCCAGTGGGGCCGGTTAGGGCTGAGTGGGTTGGGGAGGGGTTGGGCATGCATTGAGATTCAATTACATTACTCTAAGACTAGGCCCTGGCTACAAGGATAGGCCAAGTGGGGCCGCGTTCGGCCGGTTCGGGCGAGTGGGGCCAAGTAAGGCCAAGTAGGGCCGGTTAGGGCTTAGGCCAAGTGGGGCCGCGTGGGGCCGAGTAGGGCCGAGTAGGGCCCAGTGGGGCCGGTTAGGGCTGAGTGGGGTTGGGGAGGGGTTGGGCATGCATTGGGATTCAATTCAATTACTCTAAGACTAGGCCCTGGTACAAGGATAGGCCAAGTGGGGCCGCGTGGGGGGCTGAGTGGGGTTGGGGAGGGGTTGGGCATGCATTGGGATTCGATCAAATCACTCTAAGACTAGGCCCTGGCTACAAGGATAGGCCAAGTCGGCCCGCGTGGGGCCGGTTCCGGCCGAGTGGGGCCGAGTAGGGCCGAGTAGGGCCGGTTAGGGTTAGGGCTGAGTGGGGTTGGGGAGGGGTTGGGCATGCATTGTGATAGGCCGCGTGGGGCCGCGTGGGGCCGGACTCTAAGACTAGGCCTGGCTACAAGGATAGGCCAAGTGGGGCCGCGTGGGGCCGGTTCGGGCCGAGGGCTGAGTGGGGTTGGGGAGGGGTTGGGCATGCATTGGGCTTCAGAGCATTACTCTAAGGGTAGGGCTGAGTGGGGTTGGGGAGCGGCTGGGCATGCATTGCGATTCAATTAAATGACTCTAAGACTAGGCCCTGGCTACAAGGATAGGCCAACCGCGTGGGCCGGTTCGGCTGAGTGGGGTTGGGGAGTGCATCAACCCCTCCCCAACCCCAC
>BGNK01000532.1:66412-156803 GCA_003297005.1 Symbiodinium sp. clade A Y106
TACTCGGCCCTACTCGGCCCCACTCGGCCCGAACCGGCCGCCACGAGGTGGGCTTGCTTGGGGTCAGCTTCTTCCTGTGCAGAGCGACACTGCGGGTCTCTCTGCCTCCGTCTTCCTTCCGGTTTTGGGGTCGGCGGCATTGGCGGCAGCCATTAAATAGCAGTATGATCCCAGGACTTCAACCACCCCAACAGAATTACTAGCCGCAAGCTGGGATCGACAAGCTCAAGTCCTTGCTCGACTTGCGAACCGTCTTTGTGAGGAAAGTCCGGAAGCGGGAGCGCACTTCTGGGTGGTGCAGTCGGTGTGCACCACAGCGACTGTCCCCACACTCGCTCCTTATGATTTGCTTACAAGCTTCGCTGCTGTGGAGAAACCCTAAACACCAAACCGAAACCGTTTTTGAGCGTCCCAAACCAGAAACCTACCCTAAGGCTCCATAGTGGTGAGAATGCGCAAGTCCGAGTCCGTCTGTTGATTTTGCTTGGCCCTGCGAAACGTGACTGACCCCGTGGGAACCCACCAGGAGCCAGAACGGACCGCAAGAAAAGACTGGGATGGCGCCCTTTGTGCCCAAAATAACAAGGCAATTGCCAGGCTAGCTTTCATGGCTGTTGAGAGACGGATGCAGGAAGAAATGCTCCAGTGAGGGTGCGGTTGAAGCTGAAAACGGAGTTGAGACAAGTCGCTCATGCTATCCTACAAGTATCGTGCTAGTCGGTTCGAAATTAAACCTAAACCTTATACCTATTATGGACGTTCTATCAGGAAATACCATTCCATTTTCAAGGCTAGGGATTTCGGGTTGGGTGTTATGGGTTTGCTAAGGGGGCATTAGTCTATGGAGTTTAGGTTGGGCTTTTTCTATGGGGATGTGGGTAGTTCCATGGTATGGTTTTCATCATCTGGGTATTGGGTTGTTTTTTTCTATGTGGTGGTGTATGGTTCTTCTGGTGGTTCCATCATGTGGGTCTTAGGTTGGGTTTTGTCTATGTGGTGGTGTATGGTTCTTCTGGTGGTTCCATCATGCGGATCTTAGGTTGGTTGTTTTTTTTGAGTTGGGGATTGAGGTATAGGTTGTTACGGTTTGGGTGCTAGGGGGGTGTGCATGGTTAGAAAATGGAAATGGTATTCACTGACTTTATTAGGGTTCCTTATATGAATCCTACTATTTTGGGGTTATAGGCCCAGGGCCCCTAAACCCTAAACCATTATAGGCCCAGGGTTTCTTAATCCGGTTCCTACATTGCAACAGCCGCCAAGGAGCAACACATGGATAGGAGACTCGGGGTCAGAATGCCGCACGCGGCTGTAGGCGTCGGTCATGAATTTCCTGGGATTCTCTGAAGAGTTCAGGGTTTAGGGTTTAGAGTCTCTGAAGAGTATTGGGTTTAGGGTTTGGGGCGTAGAATTGCCTCGGATTCTCTGAAGAGTTTAGGGTTTTGGGTTTAGAATGTCTTGGGATTCTCTGAAGAGTTTAGGGTTTAGGGTCTAGAATTTCCTGGGACTCTCTGAAGAGTTTAGGGTTTAGGGTCTAGAATTTCCTGGGATTCTCTGAAGAGTTTAGGGTTTAGGGTCTAGAATTTCCTGACATTCTCTGAAGAGTCTAGGGTTTAAGGTCTAGAGTTTCATGAGATTCTCTGAAGAGTTTAGGGTTTAGGGTCTAGAATTTCCTGGGATTCTCTGAAGATTTTAGGGTTTAGGGTCTAGAATTTCCTGAGATTCTCTGAAGAGTTTAGGGTTTAGGGTCTAGAGTTTCCTGGGATTCTCTGAAGAGTTTAGGGTTTAGGGTCTAGAATGTCTTGGGATTCTCTGAAGAGTTTAGGGTTTAGGGTCTAGAATTTCCTGGGACTCTCTGAAGAGTTTAGGGTTTAGGGTTTAGAATGTCTTGGGATTCTCTGAAGAGTTTAGGGTTTAGGGTCTAGAATTTCCTGACATTCTCTGAAGAGTCTAGGGTTTAAGGTCTAGAGTTTCATGAGATTCTCTGAAGAGTTTAGGGTTTTGGGTCTAAAGTTTCCTGGGATTCTCTGAAGAGTTTAGGGTTTAGGGTTTAGAATTTCCTGGGACTCTCTGAAGACTATTGGGGTCAGTGTCGGGCTTCATGGATGCGAAAACTAGGGTTTAGGGTGTAGGGTGTAGTAGTCTTAAACTTAAGATTGTTAAGGGATGTAGGGTTTTAGTTTAAAGGTTTCTGGTTTGAAGGCTTGGGTTTCAGCGCATACTCGGACAAGCCTGGCAAGAGCTGGGGCTTGTGCTTTCTTTTAAGTCTAGGGTCTGAGTTCAAGCGTTGAGGGTTGGCACCTTAGAGCTTTCGCGTAGGGTTAGGGGCCCGGGTTTACGGCTCAAGCTTAGGGTTGAAGAGTTCTGGTTCGCTCGTTTCTTTGCACTTCTGAAAAACGGGCAAAATCCATGCATTCGCTTCCCACACACACACAGCAGTTACGCACCAAGTGTAGGCGAAACACCTCTAACGACACTGCTTCGTCGCTCTGTTAGCCCAAAACCCTGCAGGCCAGAATAATTCAGAATGACTCACACCAGTGACCAGAACAATTTCATGGGCACTTCGTCGTGATTCCGAATTCTCAGTGTCAACCAGTCTCTCAATTTTCGGAAGTAGTTGCGGCCCGGTTTCATGGGCGCCTTGCCGCAGAGTGCTTTGGAAAGCGCTCGGACTTGTCTTGAGTCCATAGCCAGAGGGTTTCCTGCAAGCGTAGGGCTTGACGTACTCGTTTAGGAGCAATATGTGGGCAATATGTTTAGGCTTCAGAATTTAGTTGTTAAAGGGTTTAGGGGCTACATGTTTGCAAATTGGGGCTGTGGGGCGTTCGGAATTGAGGTTGGAATTTAGGCTTGGTAATCTACACCTTATCGGGAGTGGCCATGCAGGTTATTTGTCTAAAACCCGCGCAAATGCCTCAACCTGAACGCTACAAACCCAAACCCCTAAACCCTAAACTGCCCTGAACCCCAACCCCTAAACCGGAAGCCAAAACCCTAAAACCTAACCCATGCCATATCCAAGGATGTTTTGTCTGCTTACAGCTCGGTCGGGCGGGTCCAATGTTGGCTGCAGGGTATTCTGATGAACCTGAACCTCAAGACTACATGACTACATGCGAAGATTACAACAAGGCATCCGAAAACCTTAGAAAAGTAGGGTGTCCTGCTTAAGGACCTATAAGAAGAAATCAGAATCAGCGAACCCTAAGGAGTCAAAAAGGGTAGGTTCATGGCTGAAGGGGACCAGAGCCCCTGGAGCTCTCCTCTATTTCGGCATGCCAGCTTGCAAATGCAGGTTTAGGGTTTAGGGTTTAGGGTTTAACCCTAAACCCTAAACCCTAAACCCGAAAAAAAAAGCTACATGGGGCGGCCCAAAGACTCAATGATTTGGACGGTATTATTCCTGGCGGTTCCTTGCTATCTTGACATCGATAATAAAATCATCCAAGCACCAGGCCCTAGTATGGAATTCCTAGAAACTCCAATCCAACTGTGAAGGTCTCCGAGAGGAAGTGCCCCAGATCCGGAACTACACCAGACTCAACGGAGAAATCCGAAGAGAGATCCGGTCTAGAGTGGACCCTGCGCTATTTCTGCGGCTTCGAGATTTCATAGAATTTTCGGGCTCCCTCTTCGTGCTTCTGGCTTTCAGTTCTGTCCGAAGCCTCGGTACGATTTTAGGGTTTCGGATTAGATGCAAAATCCGAGTGAAGCGGTTTAGGGTTCAGGGTTTAGGGTTAAGGGTTTAGGGGCTAGTATGCTCAGACCCTCGGCTTCCATTCTAATCTGATGCCCATAGCATACCCAAGTGGACTGCTATGCCTCAAACGGCACAATGGGTTCTGACAATCACTATGCAGCAGAGGCTCCGGTAAACTCAACATACCTGCAAGATTGGAGGCTGCATTCAGATCGCTTCCTAGACGCCTCAAGGTGATATTGCATTGGGAATAAGCGATTTCTCTCTTTCCTTTGCACAGCGGATTGACTCCGGAATGAGAGTTTCAGGATATGGGGCACCCTGCTTGAAAAACCTCCTTCTTAGCACCCTGAAAATGAGTAACCCTAAGCCTACTTGTCCTGTATCCTAGAGCAACTCAAGGTTGACCTATAAACCCTAAACCCTAAAACCCTAAACCCTAAACCCTAAACCCTAGGGGTTCTCTAAACCCCCAAGTAACCCAAGTAGATAATGAAGGGCTTGGGGCTCGGGCTAGGCTTCGCAAAGCACTTGTCGACGGGAGATACATGTAACCACGGAACACGCTGTATCATAGATCTCCTTTCTCTGTGCAAACAAGCGCACAAAAGTATCTATGTGGCAGACTGTACAGACATGACATAAATATCAGACAATATGCACTGGCATACGCGTTGAAATGCATATTCGCATGCAAACCTAGACCTGAGCGTAGACCTATGCCTAGACCTGAGCGTAGACCTATGCCGCTACCTACCCTTTAAGCGCCTCTACCTTCCTCCCCTTGCCTGCAAAAGAGTGGTGTACTTCCGGGCATCCAATACAGAAGGACCATGTAAAGGACTGACCATAGTATGACCGCTTTTCAATTACATTCCAAAATGTTTCCGACAATCGGCACTCGCAATCGTTAACGTTTTAAGCTATGGTCACGTTTCAAGCGAAATCCGCGGATTTGTTTAAGTAACTCCCCTGAAGGGTGTTTATGATCTGGGCCGTGATGCGCAACACAGCAACCCTAGGCCCTACCGCCCTACGTGCTGCAGCGACCGACCTTCCAACCCCAAGGTCAGCCTTGCAAACCTGCGAATCCAAGGTCGCAGATGAATCCAAAAGTATGTAGAAGAATGACCTGTTACAGGTTCTGGGTTATAACTGTACCTACTTTTGGGTTTTAGGTTTAGGTAAAGCTCAGGCACAAGTCGCAGATATCCAACACTCATCTCAACAACCCCTTGTACCTAAACTCCATAAGCCCTGACCCCTACATCCAACCCACAAATAGTACATCGTATTACCAAATCGTAAGGTCGTATCTCAAGACGGTAAGTGGAGGCAAGCCTCGGAGGGCCCTTGTCCAGATCCTTAGTTGCTCACTCCGCAAGGCAAACAAGACTCCCTGGTGCTTAGTAGGGAATGGGTTATGCGGACTACTATTGGGGATTATATAGGGACTACTATAAGGAGCCATTCCCCCATTCCCTACTAAGCACCAGGGAGAAGAGTTAAAACTACAGTTTTAACGGAGGTCGTGCTCGTCCACATGGTCGAACAACTTTCTGACTCGGCTACTAAGATCCCAGAACATCGAACAAGTTGTTCTTTGAACGTCCCCTTTTCGGCTCGCAAGACATCGAACAAGTTTAGTGATTCGGCTACTGAGCCCCTAAACCTTAAACCCTAAACACAGAACCACTGATTCGGCTACCGAGGATCCGTTTCAAGAGATGTGGCTTCGAAGCAGCCCCGAGGATCAAGACCTTGTGCAGCCAGCTGCTCCTGCGAATCTAGAGGGCTGAGTAGTTAAGAACGGTTTTTTTGAACGATATGAATTCAAAATACGCTACAATAGCTCTAATAGGGGCTATTGCGAAAAGTTATTACCAATCCGAAACCAAAACCCTCAACCCTAACCCTGGCTCCCTGACCACCAGTTCAGAAGTTTATGAGACTTGGGTCTCTGAGGCCGTTGTCTTCGGGTTGCGCTGTTAAGGAGGGCTATTTGGTAAATATTACGATTTCCATGTTACGGTAACTTAAGCCAAGTTCCTTAACAAGAACCCAGGCATAGGCTAGGCTTCGGGCTAGGGCCAGGGGTTTAGCGCGTCGGTTTCCATTCTCTGATCTTGGACTGGACCTGGATTCGTTCCGGGTGTTGGCGTGGAATCAAACTCGAGGGGACTCGGGAAAACTCCGGGCAAGGCCTTTTTGCACCAGGACTTCGAAACCCCAGACCCTAAACCCCCTGAGCCCAAAGCCCTACAGATTTCGTGCAGAGGTCGGGTCTCGAGAGCCGGCGACGACATGACGAACCCCTAAACCATTTTATTTAACCTAAAGTCTCCAAAATTTCGGATTTCGGGTGTGCCATACTTTACTATACTAAACATACTATACTGAACTATACTATACTGAGTAAACATACCAGCCCACAGCTAGCTCTGAGCTTCCGCGTTTTTGCCGGGCTGAACACATTGAAACGATCGTACCGGAAACCTACATCGAGACTCTTGGAAAGCTCACTGTGTGAGGAAAAACACGCTTGTCTTTCCAGCGAGATGGCTGCATCTGTACGCATGTAGGCATGCGTGGCGGATTCACGTGCTGTGCCGGATATGTTCATACTCCAGCCGACCTTGTCTGCTATGCATGGGCACTGGGAAGATGAACCTCGGACCTACTGACGGCCACAGTGGCCTAGCACGGAGCCCTAAGCCCTATAAACCCTAAACCCTAAAATGCCCTAAAAGCATCCACTGGCCCGGCTCCTTCTGCTCTTCCGTCAGACTATTGTAGAGCTGCTGGGCCTGTCGAGACCAGGACCCTCCTTGTACCCTCAAATAGGGGTATATGGTCCCAAATAATGGGTACTGAGGGTCTAACAGGGGGTAGATGGAGGGTCTAGGGATTGAGGGCTCCAAGGGCTAGTTAGGGCTTGGGGCTCCTAAACCCTAAACCCTAAACCCTAAATTCCCACCCAGGCCTGCTTAGGCCGTACCCACCCTTATTCTGGGGTGCCTGGACCCAAAGGACGTCCGGCAGTGATTGACACCATTACTTGGATGGACAATGGGTGGAGCCATTCACTCCAAATATGGGCTCTATAGCAACTATCTATAGCACACCGCAGAAAGTACACGACGAAATCCGAAAGGACTTAAGCTCCGGCGGTTTTTGGGCTTCGTAGCTCTGGGTTTAAGGTTAGCAGCCTACAAAAAATGTAGGCTTTTGTAGTTCATTGTAGGAGTGTTTAGAGGTTGATTGCTTCCGGAATTTATGCTTTAGCGCCCTGCAAACCATATGTAAGCTTTTGGTCTGGCGATATGTGCCGTTTGGTCTAGGGCTGTGGACACCTGGGCTGGATCCATAAGGTTCTAAACACAGAGTACCGAAGCGTCATGGTTCTAGAGTCTAGAGTGGCTTAGACTTTGGGTTTATAAGACTCTCCAAAGTTTTATGCGGGTTTTAAGGAACCAAAGTGAGTGGTGATTAGATCTTTGGGGCTTAAACTAGCTGTAACTTCTCGGCAATATTTAGGAGTAGGTGACTAGCCACTTGGAGAAGTTTCCATCCACACAGTAGATATGCCACTTGGAGAAGTTTCCATCCACACAGTAGATAGGTGGGCACAAAGGGTCTTTTAAGTCAGACACCCCTGAAGTAGAGTGTTTAAGGCTTCGGGAAAGCTGACTTTTGCGAATTCGAAAAGCTACGAACGGATCCTCAAACTCTTCGCAAGCTCAGGCTTCTCGTCACATCATCTTCAGCAACGGAACCTCCTGGTATCCGCGGCTCAGCCATGTTTACGAAACCCTAAACCCAAAGCCCCTAAACCCTACACCCCTAAACTTGCGATATGGGGAACCCCGTACGGCCCCGTACAGCCTGTGCGATCCAGAGGACGGAAATCTCGATCTAAAGAACCGTGCGGCCCAGAACCCTAGCACCCTCAATAACGAACCCTCAACCCCTTCTCCATAAACCCGTGTCCCTTGAAAGCCTCTGAACAACTTTCGCAAATGAGATGCCCTAGAAGTCCAATATAAAATATAAGGGAAAATGCAACATATCCCCGAAGCCTACCTAGCGCCTTTGGCCCAGAAACCCTAAATCCCTAAACCCTAAATCCTGAACCCTTTACACCCGGACTATGCATATAATCCTGAATCCAGAACCCTAAACCCCCTCCCGTTTAAAGGCCTGGGCCAGATCAATTCCTTCCAGCAGCTGCTGACAGGGAACCTCCCAGAAGGAATAATAATAGTAGTAGTAATAGTATGAATATCTGAATAATATTACTCGCAAGAGTAAGAATAATGATACGTTTTTTGCCGCTGTTTGCTTGCGCCCAATCCTCTAAGCACATCGTTCTCCTGGTCCCAAAGACCTGGCTACCGTTCAGAGGATCGGGCTTTGCTGTTCAGGCTTGTGGCAGACTATAGTGATTATATGAAGTAGCCTCAACCCCCAGCAGCCTGAAACCGAATTCTAGTCTTCATTCAGGTCCCCATGTTACATGAGAAAAAAATGTTTCATTGACCTGTAGGGTCTGGCAACATTTAGGAAATAAAGCTCGAAGCCCCGCTGCACCTGAACACCCCTAAACCCTAGCATCCAGAACCCAAAAGCCCGAAACCTTAAGCAACCCTGAACCTAACCACCTTGAGGCTGAAGCCCCAAACCCTGAAATCGTCCTAAACCGCAACGTCCCTTATATAGGGATATAGGGGCCTTAATAATTCGAATCGGGTCTTGAAGCTCAAAGGAATAGTATTGCTATGGCTAATTACTTAGGCTTCGAATCCATACTATGCAGAAACGCTGCTCACAAAAGCGGCCTCGTCTAGGAAGGGAACTGGCTCTGTCAAGTCTCCCAGGTCAGGAACCGAGGGAGGTGGGCTCGGTGGATCCACCTTTTGGGTCTAGTGTTTCTGTTTGGGTTTACTTACGGTCTAAGGTGTCTGGTTTTGGGTTTGGGGCTGAGATTTAGGATTAATCTTGGTGCCTCAGTGATAAGAAGAGAGCTCTGGGACGTCGGGCCTATGATGGGATACTACTACTCATAGCCCCATTGATTAGGACTTTCGGTGGCTATCTTGAACTATGCCACTACGCCTTGGGGGATAAACTTGCTTTTATTTTGCAGGGGCTTTCGTCAGAACCCTGTGGTAGCACTCGAGGTTTCTCGTCAAGCCTTGCATAGGCTCTAACCTAAGTCTCAATAGTAGTTCCTTCTTGGGGGGTTCATATTTAGAATCCTATAAGGTAATCCCGAAAAGGAACTATTATGGAGCGTTTGGGTAATCTGGGCACCTGAGACCTGAGATTCGCTGCATCTTGAAAGAATCTCCGACGCTGTGCGCCGTGAACACATAGCACAACCCTAGACACTCTTTAGGGTTATAGTTTTTGTTGGTGGCTTAGGGGTTGAGGGTCTCTAGGGTTTATAGGCTTCAGGGTTTAGGATTTACGTCGTCCCCAAGCAGGAAAACCCCCCCCCCCCCCCAAAAAAAAAAAAACAATTCAATAAACCCTCTACCTGAAATATATACCCTAACCTCTTTCGTACTCCTTTTTCCGATTTCCTCATATGACTCGCCCAAAAGAGTAGTTTATCTGGAGCTAATAAGGGTCGACCCTAATCCACAAAGCTCCCCCCCCAAACAAGAGATCCGAACCGCCTCCCGCGCCCACGCTCTTAACTGCCCAAGCCTCCAAACCCAACAAAAAACCCTCAAACCAACTAACACCCTAAAAAAAGCCTGCAGAGAAGTCCTCTAAACCCTAAACTTTAAAGAACCAAGCCTTTCAAAAGTCTTTGGAAGGACAGCTTCAAACGAGTTGAATCAAAAAACCTATCCCCGAACTCCCTTGAAGCATAAGCCTTAAGGAGCCAAGGTACCCGAGGTTTCCAAGAGAAACCCCGCACTCCGCCCTCGCGCTTGGGACGCGCCATCAGCCTCGGAATAGCTCTGAGAAGCCGCAAGATGCACTACACTTTGGGGTTGGGGTTGTTCTCGCTTTAAGCAGGGGTGTAATGTTTTCTCGTGGTCCATTCTGCCTGCCGATTAGCGCAGGTAGGGTGGGCGTAAGGCTTGTAAGGTTTAGGGTTTAGGGATGTTCAGGATGCTTTCGAAATTAAGCTTGCTTGTGTTGCTTGTGTTTCAGGGTCTAGGGCTTTGGGAGTTCTTGATCTTCGGCTTTGGTTGCTTGCAGGCTTAGGATGGCTTACGGCCCCTATAGTATAGCAAGAGTGAGTGGATCCGAAGTAACATGGGGTTTGATGGTTACCGTCCATCCAGGAGTTGAGATTGGACTTTAGGGCTTTATAGCCCTGCAAGACTACAAATACATAAGTAATGTCTGCTTTGGGATCGGCAGGCCGCCTGCATACATGGTGCCTGCTTAGGGCTGTGGAGCGTTAGGGTCATATGCGGGTTGTCTCCCTAAGGTTGCAGCTCGAGGGCTTCGGGTCTGTGGATTCACGCGTTAAACGCATTATGAGGTCGAAACCACAATTAATTGCCCAACAGTGCCAAACCCACTCGGACTTTCGATGGTAGGTGGAAGAATGATAGACTCCGAAAACACCACAAACCAGGATCTCCACCTTGAAACGCAACCCACGAACCCAAACACCTGAATCCCAAGCCCAAAGTCGCGATCAAGATTGAATTAAAGGCAGGTTTCGTGCCGGGGGGCCAGGAGACAAGACCACCGTCCGCCCGGGCATGAACGAAGCTCAGGATGTCTTATGCCACTTCCGCTGTTGCTTGTTGGGGTCTTGCGTCTGGGGCCTAGGGTCTAGACCTGCTAGGGTCACTGTTGTCTTTTCTTTCTGGTTTTCGGGTTTCGGTTTCTGCTTGAGGGTTAGCGGCGCTCGAATGTCGAGTTTAAGCTTTGATGGCTCAGGGTTTGAAGATCCAACGCGCTAGCTTGACAGAGTAGGATGGGAACTACGAGTCATCATCAACTGGTAGTCGTTGTGATCGTCGTGTTGGTGGGCATGGTAGCAGTAACTTAATGACAGCTATCAGCGGCCACACATCATGTTGGGTCGATTGAGGGTCAGGGAAGCTGCTGCCGCTTCAAGGGTTGGGGGGCACGGTATATGTGCGCTTGGCTCGGCGTGGAGGTAGGCAGCTCTTCTCATCACCAGCCTTTGGATCAGCTTGTCCGTCCAGCAACTTCATAACCTGAAAGACGGGTTTGGCGCGCATCTCGAACTACGGAAACCTATTGTTCTGTAGGATCCCTATAAATGCTGTGTTAGGGTTCGTAATGAGCACCTACAGACAAGTAAGTTCTGGTAGTCTAGGGTACGTAGAGTTTAGTGGTTTTGGGCTATGTAATAATCGGAAACCCGCAGGAATAGTAGTAGAAAGCAATCATACAGGCTTCAAAATTTAGGTAGTTTTGGTTTAGGGCTGTTGGTTGGGGGCACCGGCCCAGGACTGCCAACTCACGTTTTGGATGCCTGCAAGGTTCAGGGTTGATAGGGTTTGTCGTATAACTTGTGGGTGGGGCTGCATCAGGATTTATACCTTAACCTACCAAAACCTACTTTTTTGTAGGGTCCCTATAAATTCCATATTAGGGTTTATAATAAGAACCTACAAAAAAGTAGGGTTTGGTAGTTTAAGGTTTGGTTTCAGTTTCAGGGCTTCTAGGGTTTGTGGCAGAATTTGTGGGAGTGCATCCGCAAGCCTCACCCCGCAGCCCTCAGTACAAAGCTCAACGCTGACAAAGGACCCGACATCTCATAAAACCTACAGGGCCCAGACCAATCCAAGCCGGGTAATATGGGGCCCCTGAAAATACGAATGCATATGCCGTTGAGGTATGTTGTGTGTCAACGATAACACATAACCCGAAGAATAGTGTCGCTAATTATTCAGGCCCACATTAGTCGACGAGAAAGACAGCCCAAGCAATTTCGACCGTAAGTCCGATCAACTAGCACCAAACCGCCAACACAGAAGAGCCTGAAACGCTCCGAAAACCCTTTCGGACTTCCCACAGCACCCCGGCCGTTTCAGAGTGGCCATTGAAGACGGCATGGTGGAGTGCCGTCCTCTTGACTTCATGAAGGACCAGTAGAACATAGTTGAGCAGCCGGACTACTGAACGACAGCTCGGTGAGTGTGCGCTACAGTCAGCAGCTGTGATAGAACGTTGTGACCATGATGTCGATGTTGGTCCTGATGATCACAATGCCAAAGAGTACGTACAAATCTACTCTCTCTCTCTCTTTTTCGCTATGCCCTCCCTCTGTCTTCATCATCTTCGTCATGTACCTGCTGGCACTTGGACCTTCACGGTGACGGCGTCTTTGAAGTTACGGCTCTGTGGTCTGGTCAGGTTTACGGCTTTAGGGTCTGCTAGGTCCTGGGAAAGCCCAGAAAAAGTTCATACTGGAATGCATTGCGGCTATGGCACAAGGAACCTATGCCGCCAAAACCTTGTACCCTATGCACCTGGCATCTTAGATCCGAAAATTATGAAGACAAAAAAGCCCTGCAACGTACGGTACACCCTGGGTACGAAAAACACCATGCAGTCCATCCATCACTGTCTCGAGCATTTGGATTTGCCCGACTTCCCAGGATCAAAGGCACCAAGTCCTGGCGGGTATGTTGTGGAGCTAAGTTGTGACTTTCGTTTCAGGACATGGGTTGGCTTAGCCGCCCTGCCTGCACTACTTTTCGCACTACCCTAAACCCTAAACCCTAAACCTTAAAGAAATACTGCACCTGAGGATTTGGGGATCGTACATTATAAGGATTGCTACAGTCAGCCTTGGGCCCCATCCGTTCTACGCCAAAAGAGGCTATACTTCCTCAGTGTCGATGTAAGGATCGAACGGCTTGATAGCTAGTCATGGCGCAGGCTGTGGGAACAAAACTTCTTAGCTCATAGAACCCCTACTTGTAGTTATAAAACCCTATCGCCCCATGGTGTCCACTGAAAGGCCCCCTTTGGAGGGTTGGTGAACTCTTCTGGACCGGCCATGCTCATGGGCACACACTCATGTAGAGTTCGCGAAGAATCATGGGCTACTGTGTTGGTGCTAGTTGCTCTATGAAGGACAACACGGCTTAGTACATCAATGGCATCGGCGACAACAAGTACGAGACACTGATACATCCTCCAGCTTCTTTGTTTTAGGAATTCAGGGTTTTTCGGTTTAGGCGTTCAGGGTTTTTCGATTTAGGTGTTCATGGTTGTTGTGGTATGGTTTTTCAAAAAGCAACGCACGCATTTTTTCTTTTGTCCTTTCGTCTCGTCTTTTCCCCCGGTCCCATGTGTTAAAAACTGCCTCGCGCGCCATGGGTGGTCGTTCCTGCCCCATGGCTCGCCGAGCGCCCCGCCCCATGCCCCCAAACCCACGCCCACACGTAAAGGAACGGCGCCTTTACACCTATATGTGCAGGGATGCAGGTTTATCACACATCCTCGAAAACCGAGACGGAGATCACTTTAAACACAAACATTAAGTATTACGAACTTGCGGGTTGGAGCGGTCAGTTTGGCGATGACGGTGATACAAAAAGTTTGACTTGGTAACACATTCGGTATCAAGGGTGATATTTGGTGATACTAAACAAAATGAAGTACAAAACATTATAACTTCAATTCGTTCCAGTGTAATCAACGAAGATGGTGTGATCAAATCAACATAGACTTTATGGCATCAGATATGCCAATTACCGCCAAATCCCGCCACAAACCATCAAAGCCCTAAACCCTGAATCCCAACCCGAAGCCCTTACCCTCAAAGAAACCCCCCAAAAAACTCGGCAAAATAACCTAAAACCAACAGACCCTTAAACATTAGACCCGCCCAAAACTCGGAGGTCCGTGAGACCCTTCCGGGCAGCGACGTGGAGAGCCGTGCGGCCGCGGGAGTCAGGAAGATCAGCCTGGTGCTGGGGTTTAGGGTTTAGGGTCTAGGGAACTACTATGGGGCCTATGGGTAAACCCTACAGTAGAAGCTAGAAAGTTGGAACATCATTAGCCTCATGCCCTTAAAGTAAAGGGAATCCCAGCATGAATCATCCTAAATCGATGTTCCAACTTTCTGGGGTTCACTATAGGGTTTGTCGCCTCCTTAGCAACGACAAGGGTTTTTATGACAAGCCCGCATTCGAAAGTTAAGTCAGAGAGGACGGTGTTCAAAGCTTTTGGCTTCTAGATGTGCTACGTACTTCTGTTTCGAGGGCTTGTCAAAAACATCCGAGGCGTTCTCGGATTCACAGCGCTGAGACAGGGGGAACCCATCCAAGAAAGGAGAGGGTTGTGAATTCGTTTCGTGTTCCGAACAAAGTGCTATATACGGGCGCTAGTTGCTACCTCTATACCCTTTTGCTACTGAACTCAAGTCTAGCCAGACCTCGACCTGCAATCCTCGCGTGACCTCTATACCCCTGAACCACAAACCCCTAAACCCCTAAGCATGAACCTCAAACCCACCAAATACCTCAAAACCTCCAAACTCAAAAACTCTGCAGGTCATGTTAAGGGTTTTTGCGGTTGAATATGCTTGCTACAAAGGCTGTATAAGGGCCTTACAGGGGGGTGTTCGGGGGTATTGGGGTTGTCCTGTTTTGGTTTCAGAGCCCTGAACCCCAACCCTACTGTGCCCGAAAGCCTACTGTAAGGCCTACACCCTAAACCCTTAACCCGACCGCAAACCCTCAATCCTACTTTGAGTTTGGGGTTGTGGTTCGTCGACTTGGGATTTCTGGGTTGTCCTGAGCAGGGCTCTTGAAGATAAAGGTTCATGCAGTACTGAGAGAACCCCTGCCATGGATGCAGTATAGCAATAACAATAACTGCAATAATGGCTACCAGTACGAATGAAACGGCAGAGGGGTTTGCTTACACCAAACTCAAAAAGCGAAAGCAAGACGTACAAAAACAAAAATCATCCAGGGCCAAATGAAGCCCTCCATTGCTTGGAAGGTTTGGGATTTTTTTTGACACTCACGCTCTGACAAGCCTGGCAAGGTCTGTAGCAGTAGGTTTGGGCTTTAAGGGTAGGGAGCTCGCCCTTCCGCCTGCAGCGCAGTGCGAGGACACTTGTGCGGCAGCCTAAATGTGAGCAGGGTGGTGACTGCTGGTGCTCAGGGCTTTAACGGGTTAGGGGAAAACCCTATGGGTCCAAGTACCTCGTAGTCATATACTCTCCCAAATACCATCATTAACATACATAACTACTAACCCGAAACTCAAGTAATTACCTCATTCTCGGGTCCTTTAGACGTCTAGGGTAAGGGTTCTATACACGTTCTGGCGCTGAACCGAGGCTTTAAACTTACAGCTGTAGCCTGCTTTAGCAAAGCTTGGGAGTTTATGGCCGTAGGGCTCTTGTGTTTATAGAGGGTTTCAGGGCACAAAAAACCCGAACCGTAAATGATTAGGTTCTGGTCTCAAAGATTCGGATTGCGATCTGGATGTCCAGATCCGGTTCGGGAGAACGCTATAGCTGCTGTAGCAGGGGTGGCGATGTAGCACAAGTAGGGGATTTGCATACGGATGTGGGATACAATAAACCCACGAAAGCCTGGACGGCGACTGGTGACAAACAAGATGCATCGATGAACCTCCGTGCCTTCTTTGTAAGTAAAACCCACAAATACTTCTGCAACAAAATACGAAAGTGTCGAGAAAAGCCCGACTACTCTCTACCGAGAGGCTCATACCCTACCCCTTTTTTAGGATACCTAGTCTTATGGTTAGGATCTGTTATCTTAAAAAGTAGGCGTCCTAAAAAAGGGGTAGGGTATGAGCCTATAGGTAGGAGCCCTGAAGTCCGAGCCGAAAACGAAAACCACCCAGATGGACCAGCAGCAGGAATACGGTTTAGGGTTTAGGGTTTAGGGTTTAGGATCACGAACCAAAAAGCAAACACGTATTTCAATAGTCGCGCTGATTCACCGTCTCAGCCACAATAGAATTTGCACCAGCACAACACGCAGCAAGACTAAGAATAGTTGTGGTAATAAGAACAGCTACGACAACAGTAGCAGTATCAACACTTGTAAAGAACATACGCGCTAGGAGCCGATACACCGCATGACCATTGCAGCAATAGTAGCAGATGCAACACGCACGGTTTCGCGAAACCTAATGCTGTGCGCACGCCATTATAGGTTTAGGCCCAGCATGCCTGTCCCGGAACTGAGGAAACCCTGAGGGTATGAGAATATGTGATAGCGATGACTGTTGGTGCTAAGGCGCGAAGAAGTCAGCATGGAAAAAGGCTTGAAGGAAAGAATTCCCCTCCAGAATGAAGTCCGAAAGTCGAGAGCAGCGGCGGTTTGGTTTAGGGTTCACGGTGCCGCCTATGGGACCAAAGCCTCACGCTTTAAAAGCTATGTAAGCTGTGATGATTTGTAGAATGCGTTTAGAGCTTAAGGGCTTGGGGTCCAGGCCCAGGGAGAATGCCGTCCACGCTTTGTTTGCCCACAAAAATTGAAATGCGTGTGTTCCCTTTCGGAAACGGGTGCGAGGGCATGTTGTAGTCTAAATCTGTGCGGGGATAGGTTTATGCATTATAGCCTGCTTATACGGGGAATCTACTGGGACCCACTATTACGAACGATTCAGACTGCTACGTTTCGCCACGGGGCTTGATGAGGCACTCCACGTACTCGTGGTTGTTCCAGAACCTGAGCATCCGCACAGAGGGCATGATTTCCATGGCTGAAGATTAGATCAATATGCTTCAAAGCATGCCCGGCTCAGAGCCGCTTGACAACAATGACGTTACCGGATCCTACTTCTGATGTCTCGGGCAAAGAACACGCAGGATCTAGACTGTGGAAGATTCTCGCCTCACTTGCTTGACGACGGAGTAAGGGCCCGTCGTTCTGCCTGCACCGTCTGATTGATGATGGACTTCCAACAAAGTCGCAAGCCCAAAAGGTACTGCATCTGTTTGGCATAAGAAAAAACTCCATGAACCACCAAAAAAGAAAACTACAACCAACCTACAATGTTACAAGCTCGCAGGGGCAACCGCGGCCGACTATCACTGACCACATGGTGCTGGAGCGCAGGCACATGGTGATCAGGGCACGCATATTCACATGAAGGGACGATGCTGCGAAAACCGCAACTGAGTTGTCATGAAGCAGAGGCAAATGATTGGACGGGTTTGATCGGATTTTTAAATATGTTTCAGGGGCTTGAAACCATGGTGAAACCTAGTGGGAGGGTCAGCTTTTGGCGAAAGTTCATGCGAACTTTTTTCCTGCTCATCTATAGCACTTACATTACGGAGCAGGTGATGCGTGGGAGATGCTCATCTTTAACCGAGTGTAGACTTACAGGATGTTAGGAAATTTTCATGTATAGTCATGTCAACAAAATCAGAGAAGTAGCTTTACGGGCCCCCGCAATACATTGTTCATTTTTTATATACATATATACTATGTGTATGTGTATATGTGTGCGTATAAATAAATAAATAAACATAAATAAATAAACATACATATATATATATATATATATTCTAAATACTAGTTGGTGGGTGAGAGGGGGTGGGGGCCGAGGGGGCGGGCTGGCTGGCTCAGTGTCTCAGATGCCGGGTCTTCGCGTTCGAGGCGATCCGGCTTAGTTGGCAGACAATTTCGGGTTTGGGGTTAGGGACTTAGGGCGTGGGGTTTCGGATTTAGGGTTTTGGGTAAAGGCTGGCAGTAAAGATCCTGCTATGTAGAGCTGTGTGAAAGTCCGGACTAGTCCTTCTTGATCTGTCCCGATTCATGCAACTGACAGATGGCGGACACGTGGACGACCTTTCGTTCGATACATTTGCGGTCTCACAAGCTTTACTACCCAGAGGCTCCACAGTAGTTCCTTCTTACCTTATAAAATTCTGCATATGAACCCTAAAAGAAAAATGTGATGGAGCCTTAGGCCTTAGGGTGGTCATTGTAATTCAGTTGTTTGTCATTCGTGTTCAGTGGCTCACCACCAGAGACCAGGCCAGGGAGCACTGCAGCAGTGAGTGGCGACCACCCGCGATCATTCCTGGGCCAATGCAAACCCTTGAAGGAACCCTTTTTTAGCACTCGCACTCGACAAGCAGGCGAGGTTTGGGGGTGAACTGTTGAGAGCGGAAGCCTTAAAGATCCCTTAAAGGAACCCGTGCAGATCCTGGAAAGAAACCCTGATAGGCACAGACTCTTAACATTTTTCGAATTCATCGGAAAGTCAGACTAAGATTGAGGCACTGAATCTACTTATGGCTTGGTCCCCCAACCCCCCCCCNCCCCCCCCCCCCCCCGGTAGCTACGGGCTTGACTATCGGATCCCCAGTCTCAAATTTACAAGTAAGCCGTTGAGATGTCAAGGCCTGTGTGGGGATTCAGAGCTTACAACCTGCAAGTTGAACAACTTGAAGAGGGAACACCCGTCCTAGGTCTCTCCGGAAGCACTGCGCAACAAAACCCGGAGCTTGCGGCGCCCTTAGGATGTCGAGCTGTCGAGCTTCATATTCGGTGCACTTGAAATATGAGTGCTCAGAGGCGACTGGCATGGAGACTCAGGCAGACTCCGGGAGTCGAGAGTTTCCATTGCCCTTGTCCATAGGGTCGGAAGCTCGGTGTTGAACTGCGAAGAGACTTTAGGTTTCAGGGCACAGGCTCTGTACGCAAGACGGAAAATATGAGGCGAGCCACCGATAGTTCACGCTGGCCCCCTTCATGAACAGCTCACGTGCATCCTGCTGTAGTGGGCAGGGAGGCGCGAGGAGCTACTGCAGAGGGTTCTTTACAGAAGCTGAAAACTACATCCTGCCTTCTGCAGGGGGGTGCTTTTGGGATGCATTCGTAGATCTGGGTGGCTAGAGTCCTGCGGAGTTGGGTTCACAGGGGGTATACGGGGAATGTTCTCAGGTATCTTTATCTTATATTATATTCTGACCCTAGAGTTTTTGGAATACCGCAACTGTACCGGAACAGAGTAATAATTTCTGGCATCTGCACCATGACTTTCGGGTCTTGGTGGGTACGGGTTCGGGTTGGGAATCCGTAAAGTTCTACGCCGCATATTTCGGCGACATACAAGGAGAAATACACCTCGCCTAACATAGTATTCTGGCAAGAGTATGCATAACCCCTCCTTCAAAAAAGTTCGAGGTTTCGTAATCGCCGCAAGGCAGGACCTACCAAACCCTGACAGCCTCAACAAGGGAGCGCTCATCAACACAACTGTGTTTGGAGATACGTTCATAATTAAATGCATCACTGTACTAAGGAACCGTAAGCCCGTAATTAGGGAATGTGTTACTTGCTTGTCTTTCTCGACTCGCCACCGTTCGTATGCGCCTGCTGCTGTAGCCCTTGATGCTCCCATCTGCGGTTCTCCGCCGAGTGCTTCCCAACATCCGTCTGGATGCCACATATCCTTCCGAACCTCCAGACCTCTTCGACATATGTTCTAGCCCAAATACAAGGGCATTTGTACTTATATGTGCTTTAGCGGAAGACTATACAATATTTATAAGTATGGCTATATATTACGAATTAGTCCGGTCATCCGAAGAACTTAAGGTTCTGGTGCTGCGGGGTTCTCAAGTTCAAGGGTCTAGGCCCAGGCTGTCGGGGCTATAACGCCTGTCTAGAAGCTTCTTCCTCATTCTTGTCTTCGGCTTCCCGTTTTTATTGGAAGATCCTGACGATGAACTGGAACTGCAACTATGGGTTTGGTGTTGTGTCGGGCGGAGCCTTCGCTGTCAGCTCAGAGGCCTTGTCGATCAGCTGCTGGGAGTGCAGGGTGGTTTCCTTCCGGCCGATTTTCAGCACCGATGAAGAGCTTCTCTAAACGGGGTGTGCATGTCACTTCGCACTTGGGGTTGGGAGTACATATTATAAACCACCTGCTTCCAGCAACCTGTATTGAAGGGGCTCTTGGTCATAACTAAGGGTCCGAGTACGTAATAATCATATACTCTCCCAGAAGCTACATAACTACTATCCTAAACCCAAGTACCTTATTATTGGGTCCTTTGGACCCTTAGGGTAAATATCATCGGGTCGGTGGGATCCTAGGGAACGACGCGAAGGGAAGGATACAAGTCCTTCATTCCGGTGAAGCAGTGTTGCCCTCCTGGGTTCTCCATCACACTCATTACAGGGGCTGCATGTGAAGTGTTGAGTGTTTTTTGAAGGGCGGGATAAAATCTCCGAGAGGGTTTCAGAGATGCTTGACCCAATGCTGGCAAGCGCGGCCAGAATTTTCGAATTTCGATCGACACGACGTCGCCTTGACACTCTGTAACGCCCCACCGTGCAAATCCCCATATTTACGAAAATCTCAAACACCCGGGTAAACCTCTCTAAGCCCCTAAACACCTGAATCCCTGAACCCCTCAACCTGAAAAGCCTGCACCCCTGAACACCTGGATACAAAACCTTTTCAACCCCTAAAGCCGTAACGAGGCCTCCACCTCAACCCGACGCCCCGGGCGCCTCGCTGTCTATGCCGTTCTCACCCAGGTCGCCGAGCATAAGCAGGCGAAGCACCTTGCCGATTTTAGCAGCTCCCCAAGTTACTTCAAATAAGGGCTCTATATTACACAATAAGGGAAATTAAAAAATGTCGCGAATCGATACCTAGTGTAGGGATTCGGATTTGATGCTCTGACAAGGGGTTTCGGGTTTAGGATGTTTACACGGGTTTCTATTGGGTTTGAGGCTCGACGAGTTGTTTTAGGGTGTACAGGGTTTCGGGTTTGCAGGGTTTACAAGGTTTACAGGGCTTAAAGGGTTCGAAGGACTTGAAGGGTTTACAAAGTTCAAGGTTTACGCGGCGTAGGGCGTTATCGCGTACCGCAAAAAGATGGAACAAGGATTTTAGGATGATTAGTGCTAGGGTTCTCTATGCCTTACCTTCACGGAATGAGGATAATGATTCCAACTTTCTGGATACCACGGCTTCGGGTTTACGGTATTTTTATAGCTACTCGACTTTCCTTATGCCAAGATCATTGTATTTTAGGGCCCGTAGGCCGCATAGGCCCTCGGCAGAATATGTACCCCTCAAACCTGAGCCATTGAAGGGAGCTATATCTAATCTGCAATTCCCGTTCGCAGGTTAAGTCAACCATAGAGCTTTGAAGTATGGGGTGCAGCTTGAATTTAGGGCTGAGTCAGGACTAAGGGCTTAAAACTAGAGTTTACTGTTCCGCACCCTCTTGTCGGCTGAGGTTTGGCCTGCAGCTTGCGCGCACGTGCCGCAGCCAGGATTGGCGAGTCCTGCTTTGTGTTCTGAAGGTTTAGGGAGTAGGGTTTAGAGTTTAGGTGTTCGGAGAGTAACGGTTTAGGGTTTGGGGTCTAGTTTTTCGGGTTTCGACTCGCACACTCTCACTGGGATTTAGGGTTTAGGGAGTCCTGCTTTGGGATTTGATGGTCGAAACTGTCGGGGTTGGGTTTTACGGTTTCTTAGGGTCAGCTGATCAGAGTTGCGGGCTCAGTGTTTGTTGATTCCGGGTTCCAGGATGTGGCTTGTAGGAGTCGCGCCTGGGCATTGGCCAGCGCTGGTGAGTGAGTGTGGTGAGGGTGTGGGTGTGTGCGTGTGCGTGTGTGCGTCCGTGAGTTAGGCTGTTCAGTAACGCACTAAGAGACGGGATATGCTCTTTTCGGAATAGTTGTATTTAAACGTATAGGAATCCAGAACGAAAAGCAACAAAAGCATGCCTGGTGAAAGACCCACACACACATGTGAGAACAAGCTTCGACTCGGAACTCCATCAAAACTCTGCAGCTTGGTGTAGGTTTGTGGTCCAAGGCTTCCAATTTGCAGCTTTGTGTTTAGGGTTTAAGGTTTAGGGTTTACAGCTTTGGGTTTAGGGTGTAAGTGCACGATTTGAGTTTCAGGTTCTGGCTATTATATGCAGGTACAGTCGTCACAGCTTCTCAGAATGAGACAAGCATGCGGGCATATACGAATCCCTCTTCCCTCCAAAGTCATCATCTAACCCGTCCATGTGCTGGCCGGCATGGGACGCACTTCCTCCATGCTCCAGTAGCCTGACAGAAGCCGGGAGGACTTGGTTGGGGTTTACTGTGACTTAGGAAGTCACTGTACTGCGATATCCCGAAAAGAAGCAGCATTTCTCAAAATTAAGAGCTTGGCAGCTTGGCCCGAAAACCACCATCGAATCAGATCGACGATTGAATCAAACCTGTATAAGTCGTGGCCGACCCTCTCACAGCTCCCACCTCCTGCCTCCCTCCGCCTCCAGCCTCCCCCCGTCCTGCCTCCCAGGTCCACCTCCCACTTCCCAAAACAACGAAACAGGTGTTTAAACAGGCAGGTTGATGGGGACTACGGTAAGGTAAGCCTACCAGGTCTTTGCGGCATTCAAAGTTTAAACTTCGAGTTCCATGGAGCTAAAGACGCACGAGGCCTGCACCAACTGCACACCCCAAAATAATTACAAGCAGTAAGGATATCCTCTCATAGTCCTCATGTTACTGTACCATGATACCATAGTTCAATTATACAGGACACTTAACCGTAAACCCTAAACCCACAAACCCAGCAGGAGCACCTTGACATGCATCCGACTTCGCTTTTCGAAGCTGCGTGCCAAAGCACACTGTTGCCCAAACCTTAGGCGAAGCTCTTGTCTGACATGGGGGGCTTAAGGATTAGGGAGTTTCCGAAAATAGGGGACCCTAATATAATACCTTAAATAGTCGGACCCGTATTATAAGGACCCCAAAATAGGGTACCTCTAATTTTCGGAGACTCCCATTTGCTGGTACAGAAAACATCAACCAGGCACTCAGCCTCGCACGATCAACCTGATTTGGGTCTGCGAACTTCCGGAGCAGGCCCTGTGCACCAGGACAGAGTAATGTAGGGGCCTTAATAACTAGAATAGGGGTTCCTTTAAAGAGTTCCTTAAAGGGATACTATAAAGGGTACGATAAGGGTAGTCTAATGTAGGGGCTTCAATAATCAGAATAGGGTTTGGGGTTCCTTTATAGTCTAGTTGTAATAAGGAAACCTAAGGGCTTTTGAAGGATATCATACCGTGCATGTATGTAGAGTTCTACTGACTGTTCAGCGCCCTACATTAGATTCCTGATGAAGAAACCCGTCTCCCAGGAAAAGGGAATACAATAGCATCCTTTTCAGTACGGTCCTGCAAGAAAAGGGGCATCGTCCTTAGTAATTGGGGTGTATGTGAAACCCTGTGCCTGTAATAATAATTTTGAGCACAGGGCTGGATGCTACATTTCTAGTACATGTCCTTGCTGGCTTGCTTTCTCACCATTGGATCCTGAAAATCTAATGAAGTACGACCAATCAGGGGTAAAGGTGTACCCACGAGGAGCATCCCACGAAAACCGAGTAAAGCAAGCCACCCTAAGGCATGAAGGCCAGTCTTTTGCTCGGTCTGGTGCTGTGCTCAGATTGTTCAGTCGCAGGCCTTTGGGCTTCGGCAGTAACATTCAGAACCCCCCCCCCCTGGCCCTATCCATCACTACAGGCCGCCCTTAATAATTCAATCGAAGATTTGTGGTTTACTATACTATTAGTATATGAATACCCCCCCTGAATACTCCAGGACCCCTTCAGAAAGGAATAGCCCCTAGATTTAAGGAGCGGAACCTGATATCATGATTTAATTAAGGTATATTCCTTAACTCATAGCCCTGAAACTCAAAAGGGAACCCTACAGTAGGGGCTAAAGCAGGGTTTATTTAGGAGGTTGCAGGCTTCAGGGTTATATAAGCTTGGGCCGCTTTACGGTTTAGGGTTTAGGGTTCCCCTCGCAATGCCGCAACTCGGACTGGCCGGGGGTCGGGTGTTTCTCAGTTCGCAATCGTCTCTGCAAGGACACTCTATTTAAAATATCGGGTTTTTAGGGCTCAGGATTTAGAGCTTACGGCCTTGGAGTTCGGGGAATGACGGTTTTGGGGTGTTAAGGGAACCGTCTTCCCCCAATCCGAAGGGCAACGGTACGAAACCCCCAACTCCTTCGGCCGGCCGCCTGATATATGGGCTTCAAAGATGATTTAGGGTTTAGGGTTTAGGGGTTTAGGGATCAGAATACTGTTTTTTTGGCGGCATCGTAAATTGTAATCAGACAAGGGTCGCAAGGCATAGTATAGTGGTATATTATAGTTTAGTCATGTAGGGGCTACAAGGGACTACTTTTACTTCGTATCCCAACCCCCCTCATTCAAGATACCCAAGGCCTCGATCACTTCCTCGTGCTCATGGCCAAGATGTTGCGCACAAGAGACCTGAAACGTGCAAAAGGCCATCGGGCGCAGGGGATGCTCGATCTTCAATGTCGTACATATGATGAACTTTCTAAGTGGTTCCTGTACAGCAACCTAAACCCTAGACCCAACAAGCTAAACCCTATGAACCCTTAAACTACACCCCAAAACTAATCACCAAAGCCTAACGCTTTTCCTAACGCCTAACCCCGGTATATTCCGGAGTTTGAGATCCGGCCTTCTCCAGCAACTGCCTGGATGCCTGGTCGTCAAACCTGCACCAAGGTTTGAAGGCGAAGGGCTTCGGGTAAAGATGGTGTAAGGCTTAGGGCTTAGGGCTTTCAGCAAAGGCTTGATACCTTAAGGACGAAACGAACCCTAAAAGGGTTTAAGGTTCATATACCATATAGGGATTCATAGTATATGGGTATAGGGCCCTTACTTTTAAGGGTCATTCGGTCCTTCAGGTATAGGGGCCTCAACAACTATGTCAATGTGGGAGTGGGTGTTGGGGTATATCAAACCATAAACTCAACAATGGGCCAAAAGGACTAGCCGCACCCTGTATTATGTTTAATTATTCGGGTTTGAGGCTCAAGGCAACTGGTTTAGGGTTCGGGGCTTACGGGCTAAGAAGGCCATAATAATTAGAATAAGGTACTTGGAGGTAAAACGTATCGCAAACCAAGTTCCCACCAAGGTCACGGGACGCAAAGTTAAAGACAAATCACATCTAGGCTGCTTGAAGTTTTGGGGAAAAAAGATCAGAGTCGGGTCTACGAAACCTTACGTAATCCCGAAACCTCCTTATATAGGGGCCTTAAGATGTGAATGGAACGTTCTACGCTACTGGAATGTCAACAGGGACACCACGGAACAGTAATTCCAATTATCTGTGCTGGTCTATGCCCTCTCACAGTCTGAGCTCGATGCAATATTCCGTAGGAGGCCTTAAACTTCTGAGATCTCTCCTAGTTGCCCTCCCCGATCTGCTTCTATGGGCGCTCACAAGGCTATGTGTTCCTGGATGGCACAGCATCTGCAGGCAGCATAAAGCACACTCTCGAAAGCAGACCGCTGAACCCCCCGCCCCCCCACCACATACCGGACCCGAGAAACCTTGAATACTAATCCCAGCCCATCCGACCCCTAAGCTCCAATTAAAACCCAACGACAACAACAACAACACTGACACTCCTCCCCCCCCCCTTTCCCCCCCACGTGTCCTTCCACCTCCGACCCACCCCGTCGTGACCCCTGTAAACTCTAATCCCGAAGCCCTAAACCCCTAAACCCACCCATATTCGGCCTCCAGGCCGTTGCCCCGGCCACCTTCTTCGACTCCTGCTCTTGCTGCTCGCGGAGGAGCCCTGTCGGTGCTGGACAAAGCCGAAGGCTTAGGGCCTAGGGTTTAGGGTATGGTTACCCGATCTTTGGGGATTCAGGATGCAAAAAGGATTGAGGAAAGTGCTGTGTTGCTGTGTCCGGGTACTTTCTCAAATTGCATGAAAGATCCTTACGGGCATGCACATCTCAGCACATACTGCAGTTCAGGCATTTCGGATTTCAAGTCTAGGGATTTATTGCTTTGAGCTTAGGTGTCGTCATCCTCGGACTCCCTCCGTCTGCAAAAGAAATACAGACAATGAGGGTCCTGATGACATATGGTAGGAATATGAGCCTCGGGGTGTAAGTGTCGGGATTGACGATGCAAATAGTAGTGTTAGTAGTGCCTCTACCTTCTAGGACCAGCCATATGAGCCATCATGCTCAACAGCCTCAAAGCACGAGACCAAGTTTCCAGGACCACCAACAATCAATCCTCAAAAACCCCAACAGCCAAAATCCGAGAGGATACCTACCTACTGTAATCCTTGTGAAGGGACAGGGTTTAGTAATCAGGAGTCTAAAGTAACAGTACTTGGTATCCCCTTGTAGTCCCTATCCTTGTTATCATATATATATATATACACATCGCAGCTGTGCACTATAAATGGACCCCAGAACCCTATTCCAGTTATTGGGGTCTACCTTGCTGTAGATATAAGCTGGCCTTTGCAAGCATCCTTGAGGTAAGCCCGGCCCAAGACCTCAGCTTCGCAAGCACGCCGCGGGAAACTTGCAGTGCAAAACTGTCAGTCAGTAGTCCATGTTACTCAACGCTGCATTCTACAGTAGAAGCCTAAAAGTTGGAAACCCCATAGCCTCAATCCTTAAGAGTAATGTATAGGGAATCCCAGCACTATTTGGCCTTAATCCGGTTTCCAGCTTCATGGGGCTTACTGTAGAGCTTAGAGTTTCGACGCTCACACTCGCACACAGCAGGCAAGGCTCCACATAGTCCATCGTATCTCCACTACAGCTTAGAGTTTAGGGTTTAGGAAAGTTTAGGGTTCGGTGTTTTGCCTGTAGGTTTAGATAGGGCTTGGGCGCTCATCTCCGAATCAAGATGCCCTAAGAGAAACCACACATCGCATGTGGCTCGACAGACATAATGGCCCTCCTAGGTCCTAGGTTTCTCCCTCAGGAGCCCGAAAACCAAATGTGCAGGGCGCCCCGGCCAGGAGGTAAACACCCGCCAGCTGATTAGTCTTGCGGAGACAAGAGTATCTGCAACCTGTAAGTTACGAAGGACTTTGTTTCGGCCCCCAACGCTGTGACCATGCATGGTTCAGACATATGTAAGTTTGAAAGGAAACGGAAAAGAAACTCCGAATAAACCTAAACATGTTAGAAACAACACCAAGTAAAGAGCCACTAAAGCATTCTGATGCCACCGTATAGGTCGTGGCATTTCGGATCCTAAGTCTCTTTGCAGAGTTGGCAAGCTTTGGCTCAGCCGCCCACAGAAACCAGACCTCGGAGCTAAGATTTTAGGCTTTCGGGCTGCTGGGGGGCTGCTTGGGGTGTCGGGCTTAGGGTGCATGGGTTCGGGGCTCAATTCACAGACCGACACGCAGACTGGTGGCGATCTGGTTTCTGTCGGATTGAAAACTCCCTTCTGCGAGTATACTGGTGTTCCCGGTCCTCGTGATAGTATGCCGCTCTTGCTGCTCATGCTGTCGTCGCGCCGCTGGGAAACGTTTTTTACCAATACTACAACGACGGGGAGGACGAAAGCCAGGGCGACGGCGAGGACGAGGACGAAGACAAGGACTTAGCGAGGTGGACAATGCCGACAACCACCATCCCTGCCCCCGCCGCCGCCGCGGCAGCCACTCCTCCTACTGCTGCTGCTGCTGCGTCGTCTTTGCCTTCGTCGTCGCATGCACGACAAAGGAAGTGCTTTGAAACTCGACTCTACACACTCATTGCGCATGGACTGCCAGCTGCTATGACAGGGCCCCGGCTGTTTGCATATTCCTGCCACTCGGCCTCGCAGCAAACATACGGTACTGTGCCAAGCAGTTTCCCGTAACACCACCCCTCCGAAACGCCTAAACCCGATGCGCCATTTCCCGATTCCCTGGCCCCGTAGTCCCATATGTGCATCCAGCTTGCCACTGCATTGGCTGGGACCGAGTGCCATGTATCAGCCATGAGAAACCTGAACTCCTGTGTACATATATATGTATGTAATTATATACATATCTATCTTATATATATATATGTATATACACCTACATATTATACATATACATATACGTATACATACATATACATAAATGCGCACATGTCAGCCACCTTGTCCAGAAGGGTGTCCTGGTTCAGATCGAACTTTCGGAAAACCTGGAAGACGGGCCCGGGCATCCGAGAAGACCCGTGGTTCAAACCTTATAAACCCTAAACCCTAAACCGGTTCATTTTTGGGGGCTGGGTTTAGGGTTGAGGGTTTAGGCCTATAAACCCTAAACCGGCTCAACTTTTGGGGCTGGAGCTTGAGAAGTAGACCCTGGTTTACGGTGTAGGGCCAAAGGCCAACGCGTTAAACTTGAGAAAACTGTTAAGTATTAAACAAAGCTCCGGCACCCCTTTTTTCAAACCCCACCTTCCGCTGCTATGAATAAGTTCAGATTCTATGCCGGTTTCATAAACATATCCGGCAGCAAGTTGGTGAAGAAAACGAAGTCCCTAGCGTTACATCTTCAAATATCTTCAGTCTCGGCCTTCGTGACCCCGTGCAAATACCCGAACCCCAACAATTGCAAAACACATGCCGGAAGAGTGCAAAAGCCCCAACCCAACCTCCGGTCCTTTTTGCACCTTGAACCAAATGGCCCCAAAAACCGAAACCATAAGCCTGAAATCCCCACGACCCCGCTAATGCTTCGGATCGCAATCTTAGCATACCTGCAAGCCCTGAACACCCCAAAAGCCTCCAAACGCCCAGCAGAGCAACATATATTCTTTGCTCCGAGATTAAACTACCAAAACCCATTTTTTGTGAGTTACTTTACACACCTAATATTGTATTTATGTGGATCCTACAAAAAACAGGTTTTGGTAGGTTCAGGTAAACCACCCCCCAAAAAAAAACTTTGGACCATCCTGTGCCTGCTGCGGATAGGTACCACCCAAGCTCTGCAGCCGATCCGTTATACTTGTCGGCCGGCCATTGTAGAACATCCTGGCGCTGTTTAGGATTTAGGACTCCCGTGGTTTAAAAGGGGCCACGGTGATTGATATCTACATTGAAACACGCTTTGGGGGGCCCTTGTGGCAACTTATGTATAGGGGCTGCACAGATGTACTGTTGATGTTTCAGGCCCCTATTGTAACTGGGATGCATGCCTGGAGGCAGTTCAGGGTCTGGTGTAAGAGCTGCAGCATTTCAGGGGATTCACAGTCTCCTAGGCCCTTGCTTTCTATCCCCCCCCCTCAGGGATGAGTCCATGACTCCTCTTGTTTTGGGCGCGGAGTCTGATAAGCTTTCTCTTTTCAGGGCTGGGCTTGGGTTCAAGGTTAAGTGCCTAAACCTAGCATAGTTTACTTGCTTGCTGTATCAAGGCTTATCTTGGAACCTACGGAAAAGTAGGTTCTGGTAGTTGAGATCCATTCCCTCGCAAAGCAAGCAACACATACGTACATACACATACATACGTACATACAGACAGACAGACAGACGGACAAACCTGCTTGCACACATATATGTGTATACACATGCGAGGTCCCTTCTACAGAAACCATAGCCCATAAACAGAAAACCAAAAGCATGTCAAATGCCTTATAATCGGGGTAGGGCGCATGACCCCAGACCTTAAATCCCGAAACCTGAAACCCCAAACCCGACAACCCTAGACCTCAACCCCTACAAGCCTACGGCCTAGACCCTGAAACCCCCAAAAACCCTATAACTATAGCAGAAGCCAGAAAGTTGGAATATAATTATCCTCATTCCCTTAGATGAAAGTATAAGGGATCCTAGCACTACTAATCCTAAAGCCATGTTCCAACTTTCTGGCTTCTACTGAAACCTGAAGGACCGAATGACCCTTAAAAGTACGGGCCCTATACCCATATACTATGAACCCCTATATGGTATATGAACCTTAAACCCTTTTAGGGTTCATTTGGTCCTTAAGGAAGGTTCATGAAGGGAGGAAACTGCAACTCAAGCACTTCCCGGGCCGGAGTTCGGAGCTTCAGAAACTTGTAAGGGGCTCAATATGGTTTGAGGGTTTAGGGCTTGAAATTAGGGTTTAGGATTTAGGGTGACGGACCTCATATGATCAAGCAGTAAAAAAATTATATACATATACATATATATGCATATATATATTGCCAGTCCATCACCCCTGCCTCAAAAGATGGGCCTATAGACGGTTAGACAGTTAGACTAGTGTTTCGGGGGCTTTGGTGCTATAATTTTGGGGAACCTTGGTAATGAAGTAATGAAGACAACATCTAGCAACCTGTCCTCAATCACGAATCTGAGGCTAACTAGACCCGAAATGCCAATGGGCCCCCTTTCCCAAATCCTGAAAACCCCAAAGGTTTCCGAACCTTTTTGAACTAGAAGCTTGGTGCATACCAGGAAATGACTCTACATACTCACTCCGGGAGCTCACAAGCTTGAAACTTCAGTGCGGCATGCAAGAGACCTCCTAAACCCCAAACCCAATATAATCTCCATAATACCCAGGAGCCCTGAAGGCTAAATCCCTCCGCACATCTACTCAAAACACTGTTTTCTGCAGGAGTTCGTTACCTAAGATGGGGTCTCAAAAAATGTTAAGCCTCTACAAAAGCAATGAGGTAATAATCGAGGCTTGTGGTATGAGTCGGTATGAAGTATAGCGGTGCCCAAACCTCCCACCTCCAGAACCCCAATTGCACGGTCTGAGCATTCGGCAAGCGCGTGTGTAGCCAGGAAAAATCCTTGTAGCCAACCACGCCTTTCTCTGCAACTTCACTACAGGTGGGATTTTGGATGTATGAGAGTTCTATAGGAGGTTCTACAACAGTTTTATATAGAAGTTTCATCAGGGTTCTATAGAGTGTACAATTAACATGATGAAGAATGAAATGGTAGCCTCTGTAATCTTGTGCTTGATGGAGTCCTACTTGAGCTCTGATCAGCTTTGGTTGCCACTGGTTGCAATGACGACCAGCATCCGGAAATCACCTGTCCCGAAGAACGACCATGACGGGACAAAAGGCGAAGTCAAGAAACTAGATCTCAAATTATTAACTTACCGACAATCAACCCTGCACGGCAGAAGTACGCAAACAAGATCAGTTTAGGGTTGAGGGCTATGGAAGACAACTCAACAGTTCCCGAACCAACTATCATGCCTGGATTTCTGGGAACTGCTTGCCTAAAAGCGATTAATTATGCCCGAACTGCTCGCCTAGAGTCTACAAGCTCAGTTTGAAGAGCCGCCTTAAACGTCGACAGCACCAAAGACCAACACCCCGAACACGCCCTTGGCAAAAAGCAAGCATTTGCGCGGCACCAAAGGACTTGGCCTTTGTTCAGTGGGTCCACGAGTTCCGCAAAGAGCTGGTCTAAAGCAGCCTGCAGAGGGACATGGGGTTTCGTGGGTCTAAGGGCTTGGGAGTGCAGGTTTGGGCTATACTCCAGGGCCTCATACTCTACCCATAGGCCCCAAAGTAGTTCCTTTCTGGGGTTCATATACAGAATTCTACAAGGTAACCCCAAAAAGGAACTACTTTGGGGCCTATGGGGAGGGGCCTTGAAAATTAGAAATGGATCTTGCGGTGCGTTGTATCGTTATTAGATTCTGGAACCGTAAGGAATAATGTGGGTGCGTATGGTACGTATTTAAAGGCTGGCTTCTGTAGTATGTGACCCGAAGCTTCAGGATGTGAGCGATGGCGCATGAAAGATGAGATGCCGACTCTGGAAGAGCACAGTTCGGTCCCACAAGCCTTAGCCCCAAAACCCTAGAATCACAAACCCCGCAATGCCTGGAAACCCCAGACCCTTTTCCAGCTGGCTTGCCTCTAGCGCCCTAGACTCCAAAGCCTAAAAAACTAAACCCAAAAAGCCCTATAAGCCCTAAAACCCCTTGGATCCTACACCCTACTTTCGCTAGACCCTATAAACTCAAGCCCAGCCCTAACCCCCAAACCTCCCCCTACAGTAAACCATCTAAAATTTCAATAACGCCAAACCCTTGATGTAGCTGGGCCTTACTGGTGGAGTGGGAGAGTTGGGCCGTGGCCGGAAGCTCTTCCTCAGCCTGGCATCAGGGTCCCTTATAATAAAGGTTTCCTTAAAGGGTTCTACTAAAACTAGTTGATGGTTGGGATAGGATTAAAAATTTAATTCTTTAAGTACCCATAAAAATGTAAAATGTTACCCAACTATGACAAAGAAAAGGATTTTCCTTACAAGGGGTTTCCTTCAGGGTTTCCTTAAAGGGTTTTATTAGAAGTTCCCTGTTTAGGGTTGCTTTGAGGGTTTCGAGTTTAGGGTTTTGGGGGTCCTAGAGTTTGCCGGTCGTTCTTCCTACAGGCTTTTGTAGAGGTACGAGCGTATGATAGTGGGGACTGTTAACGCATAAGTAAGGTCCTGAAGCACTTGCGTTCCTTTAGCGGCTCATTTCGAGGAATCATAGCGGTCTTGGAGCTTCTGTGGGCTTCGAAAGGCTTGAGGGATTTAGGGCTGCATGGTTTAACGTGGTTTCAAGCGTGGGAAATTCTGGCGTTTGATCTTCGAATCTTAGGGCTCTCTAGCCTCAGGACTGATGGATTGAGGGTTTGATTAGACGAGTTTCGACGCTCACGCTCGCACGAGGAAGGCAAGGCTCCACATAGTCCGTCGTATCTCCACTACATGACAATGCGGGCAGCGCAGAGGCTTGACACAAAAAGATGCATACAATCGGTGTAAACGAGTTAAGGCTAGGGCCCTTCTGGATTGAGTACGTCCCCTGTTCCCGGAAACAATCATTGCAGGCAGGAAACGTGCGGTTGCCGCAAAAACTTTCGGGGCTGTCAGCATCATGCAGCCCGCAACGGGCCCGAAAGCCCCCAAAAAGGTGAGAAGCCCCTGAATCAACCCGTATAAGCCGGATTTCTCTAGCCCAACGCATGCCGAACCTCAGATCCGCAAGAAAAGAAAGTAAACATGAGAGACCTCCTTGGAGGTTCATGGGTAGTTATAAATGGGGTTATAAGCCCCCTATAACGTAGGGGTTATAACCATAGTTACCCTAATTAAAACCCCACGTATAACTAGCCATGAACCTCCAAGTAACTGCTGAATCGATAGGTCCGCAGTCTACAAAACATGACCCACGATGCCGTGACCTGACCCAAAATGATGGCCACCTCGGCGCCCCTGGCGCTGCTGGGTGGCAGATGCGGCAGCGAGCCTGCCTGCAAGTGTGGGTAAACATCTCGGTGTCTCTGTCTCTGTGGCCGTGTTACATGTATCTTCCTATGGCGCTCCCTTCTCCGAGAGGCTCCGAAGCGGTTGTGCATATGCTTCCCTGGTTCTTTTCTCAAAGCGCGCTCTTCTCCTCCCACACATCCCATTTTTATGGGCAACTGCGATTCGGTGGTTGGGGGGGGGTTAACCCTAAACCGTGAACCGTAAGAACTACACCCTCTCGATAAAGCCCCGCCCGCTATGCAGGTGAATCCTACATCGCGAAACCCTATGCACTCCACCATACATAGAACAGTCATCACAGGCGAAGGCCATCCCAGGCCACTAATCCAAAGAGCTGACCGAAACTCCTGCACCCATTTTGCATCCAGGACCCCTCAACCCTCTCTCTCTCTCACAGGCACTCGAAGCGTCAGGCCCCTCAACCCTAAAACCTAGATCCTGTTTTAACCCAAAACCCTCAGCACTAAACTAAAGCTCAGGCCCTAATGCCGCAACCCTAAACCCTCAACACTGAACCCACAAAACCCTAAAACAGGCAGGTCGTATGGGTGCAGTGCCTGGGGATGATTGCTCTTGAGCTTTCCGCCGCCATACCTGGTCAAGGCTTCAAGTTGTAGGGTTTCAAGGATGTTAGAGTTTGGGATCAAGTTTTATAGTGCTTAGGCTGTCGGTGTTGAATTTTGTGGCTTGGGCCGTCTATGCTTTGACAAAACCTTCATCACCAGAACTGCTTTTTGCGGCTTCTTCAAACATGGTGTTCAGTTCATCAGACCCAGCCCAGAACCCCTGAACTGAAGAACATAGCTCATATCACAACAAGAACCTCTCAAGCACATAGTTTAAGGTCTCTCCCTTAACTCAACATATTGAGCTGACGGGGTTGACAATCGACAAGGCATGATGCTTGACACAAGGGTTGAAGTTCTCGAGCCCCATCCGATTTCCTGCTTTTGCCAGTTGGGTTTTAGGGGTTAAGGGGGGCTCTTGGGCTGTTGGGTTTAGGGTTTCTGGGTTACGGATGCCTGTCTGCCTGTCACGATGATTGGAATCTGATGGTGTTGAAGCCTTACATGCAGCATCCACGGCTTGAGTTTGAGTGCTCTAACCACTAGTAACAAGGACCATCCAACACACCCGGAGACTCCAAAAACCCGAGCTGAGACTATTGGCAACTATACTCTAAAAATAAGTCATACGGGATCCATACACTTTTCGCTCAAGGACAGAGTGCACATGTCGGACTCTTGGCAAACGGCCGCTGTTTCAGACAAGCTTGCATCGCTACAGGCTGGCAAGCCCAGCTACAGACATCACGGGCGGTTGAACCACCATTTTAAGCCCAACCCCAAGCACTCTCCCCGAGTTCTGCCCCGCACACAAGCCAAAGAATAGAGGACCCTCAACATGTGTTTGAAAAGTCGAAAAGGATCTCTGTAGTTCTGCATCTGCCGCCTGGGCAGCGTGTGGGGTAGTACAATGTGCAAGTATGCATACGTACATGTATATATGTATACATATATAATTACGCACATAAATATGTATATCTATATATATATAGACACAGACAGTGACAGAGCGAGAAAGAAACAAAGATAACTATATACATACATATATGTATATATGTATATATATATATATTATTTGTCTACAGATTTACAGCCATTTATTTATGCGCATATAGACAGATGTATAGAAATACTTAAGCTAGAAACTATAGGCAGCAAAGGAAGGAGGAAAGTTGTGAGGTCCCGGCGAAGGGGATGAACTGGGTGGCGACTGCTTGTAGCCGGTAGTGCTGGTGGGACTTGCCTTGCTCAGGGATCCGTGCACGCATAATGTAGCGGCCTTACCAACTAGAAGAGGGTTTGAAGGGGCACATTCCATTTTAGTTCTCAAGGACTAAAACAGGATGCTGCCACTAAATCGTCAGACCCCTGCATTTGGGTTTGGGGTGTGGCTCCGGGGTGCAGTGTAGGGTCTTGGTGGGGTTATGTCTGCGACTTTCTGAAGTTATGCTTGATGATGTCCTGCAGGGGGTTGTCAAACCAGTGCTCGAAAAAAATGCAGAATAAATGGCAAACGGTACGGCGAGAAGGTGGCTTGACATCTTGCACAGCCTGTCTACAAAGGCGGGAAGTCCGCAGCAGACGTCTGGAGCTGGCAAGAACATGCACGAAATTGCCTCTGTGGAAGAATCGAAAGTCTTCAAGATTCCTTGTTGTCATAACACCCTCGAGGGCGGTGCGGGCGTCAACAGTGCTGGCAGCTTAGAGTCCTTTGACTCTTTGGAGCCCGTGCGTGATGCGCTCATGTCCTCAGAAGTCGAAGGGTCGGCATGCAAGCGTCTTATGAGACTAAGGGCACCTTATGTGGAAAGTCTGTCATAAGGATTCTACTATTGGGGGGGTGTCAGTATGTTCCTCTGTTATCTGAAAGACGCATATCCATGGCGGATAGATGGTGGCAGAGTGCAAAATGTGTAGCTAGCGGTTGCTGGTCGCAGTTCTTCGCCATGTACATGCATACATGCACACGTACATACATACAAGCGTATGTAGATACATATACACACCTAGCTAATGCATGCATACACACATACATACATGCACAGATACAAACGAACATACATACATACATACATGCGTACATGCTGACCTACATGCATACATACATACAGACAGCCAGACAGATGCATGCTTGTACGCATAGACATACATACATACATATATATATATATACGTACTACACACACACGCGCATAGATGCATACGTACGTGCATGCATGCGCACATTTAGCCTGCCAGTCACAGCTCGGAACTCTCCACGTGATATTTAAGGGTCGCAAGTGCTTAGGAAAGTTTCGGGTTTAACTTTCCAGCTTTGCCGAACTGATCAATCCCGCGCAGACAAACACCACAACAACGGAATTTGGCAGCGATAACCGCGGACAGCAGTTGCATGTCTTTCCAGCACTACAGGCCAAAAAACAGACTCTAAGCTCTGCACCCTCCGCTTGCAGCCAGTTCTCCCGGGGATTCAAATCTTGAGTCGACTGAGAGCCGAGACATGTCACAACAGTTGTACCGAGTCACAATTCCTGGGCTAGGCTAGGCTAGGTTTGAGTAAACAAGCTGTGCTTGCATCGCGAAATGTCTACAGCCTTCTACAGCATGCCCGGCTATATGCATTGCTGCAGGCTTGCTTCACAAGATTGAACAGCTCAAAGTCCTCTGTCGAATCGTCCTTCCAATGAAGTGTGGTTCTGAAGTGAGTGTCAGGAGCAGGATACAGCAAACCCCAAACATCCTCAAACCTTTTCACATGGGTGGTTGTTAAAATTATGGTCCCTTTCTGGGTACCCTAAATAATAGGTGCCGTACTATAATAGACCCAAAAAGGGGACCCTAATTTTGACAACCACCCATATAGGCATTACAGGCAGAGCCTAAACACCATGAAGGCCCTGCAGTCCTCTCTACTGAAGCGAGAGTTGCCCCTAAGCTGAACCTCCCCAGGCCCCAAACCCTAACCCCGTAAATTTTACACGTTGGAAAAAAACAATTTTAGACTGACTCGATATATATATATATATATATATGTATACCTTATAAACCCCAAGAAGGCAATGTTTGTATGAGTTCGTATGCTTGATGACTTTCATATCTTTCGCTCGACCAGCTTGTGGAAGCTAGCATCTTCACAGCTCTCAAAAGTTAAGGTTGGGACTGTTTGCCTCTAGAGTCTGGGCAAGTGGCTTTTATAGGGCTTTTAGTTTAGGGTTTTAAGCTTCAGACCTGATAGTTAGGCCACGGAAGTGTGTCCCGACAAGTTCTGCGGTATAGGTCAACAAAGCTATACACCAAGACATCGCGATGGTTGATGAATTGTGACGGGTTTAGTCTTGCAATTACCATGGTTCGTTCAATCTCCCACAATGACGGCAGCCTGGGTCTTCGTCTAGCGCTCCTTTTCGACTCCGAAAGGCGCATCACTCTCTTTCCTGCAGCGCTTCCGCGAAAAGGTCCTGCAAGAAGGGAGGTTTCAGGCCTTGTATATTTAGGTTTTCAGGTTTTGGCTCAGCTTTTCTGTTTGGCCGCTTTTGGGGTTAGGGCAGAGGCTCAGCCGTTCAACTGTCACGTCACGGCTCACCGCACTTGAAACTTTGGTGTTCAGCCGGGGAAGGCCTCAGGAAGGGCGAGCCGCTGCAGAAAACAAACTTGTCGAATATATAAGGCATGCAGTTTCAAGAAAGGCGACACTGTTTCCCTGAACTCTGCTGGCAATGTCAGTGCACAGGCCGACACCCGAAGCCATAAACCCTTACCTGTAGCCCCAACCCTTCTGACCACATAACTCTATCCTATTTTTTCTGCGTTCCTCGGTAGACCCGGAAAATTGCTGGTGCCCGGCGTCCTTCTTCTTACTATTTGGTTTTCAGAAGGAGACCCCAATATAGAAGGGGTAAAGGGTGCTATTGGGAGACCTGGTATTGCATGTGAACCTGAAGGACAACGCCGGGACTCCTCCATTGCCCGCCATGACAAGGCCGCTGCTCTTGCCGAATAACCGAAAGCCGCGTTCGGATTCAAATCCTGCACGTTTGAGAACAATAGAGCTCGGAGTTTCGGCTACTTGTAACTATATCCAGGGGGCTACAATCTGTTAGGGGTCTGAAATCTCTCGATAGTAGATACTTGCTTTGTTTTATTGCTTGGAGGCCTTAGGATGGCCGGAAGCACTTCCAGCCTGCGCTGGATTTGTAAAGCCATGCCGGACGCCACCGAAGACCAGCATGTCCTTTTCTAGGGCGCTCGGGATTGAGGGTTCGGTTCAACGCGACAAAGAGAATCAAAACATGCGGATCTTCTGGCAGTACTGAGTCAGGGTCGCGTTGAGGAGCTACGATGCCCATGCTAGTCGTCACGTTAGTAGTATAGAACAAACCCTAACCCTCACCCTATAAACCCTAGCAAGCCTTTAAGCCCTAAATCCTAAACCGCAACTCAAATTCTACTAACCCACTTCCAGTCTTCTCAGGAGCTGGCCCACCGAGCCCTTGCCGAGCGCATCTGATTTTCAAACCTTGCTCCGGGAATTTAAAACAACTCAGGACCCTCCTTGTACCCTCAAATAGGGGTATATGGTCCCAATTAAGGGGCATTTAGGTCTAATAGAGGGTAGATGGGTCTAGGACTAGACCTCTAGGGTTTCAGGATATCACGATTTAGAATTCAAGGCTTTGTGTTTCCGAACTTGGAGGTCAATTATAAGGTTACGCTTTTGAGTTTAGGGTTGACGTTATCTTCTAAGGGTTTTTGAAAGGGCTTCCACACACTTGAGTTCTAGCTTGGGCCGCGTGTTAAAGTACAAACTGCTATGCGCTTATGTGTTGCAGCATGTTTGTTTTGGAAGGGCGGTGCTCCTTCCGGGTTACGGGGGCATTTGCAACGGAACAAAGCAACCCGGTGCACTAGTGCCAGAACCCGAAATCCTGCACCCAGAACATCATACGAAACCCTTCTCTTGTTAGGTGCTTTCGTAAATAGAAGAGCGTCTGTGCCATGTTCTATGTTAGGGAGTTTCCGACAATAAGGGACCCTAATATAGAACCTTAAATAGCAGGATCCTTCTTACAAGGACCCCAAAATAAGGTACCCCAAATGTTCTTTTTGGAATTAAACTCCTACAAAGAAAAAAGTGCCCACGCAAATCGACCCCCACCCCACGAGTGCCGGGCGCGGCTCGACCCTCTGCAGTGACAAAGGGATCTGCGTCGCCGTGACAGACCAGAACACGCGGCCTTGGCATAGTTATTTTTCGGCCCCCCAAGAGTCCATGCATAAAGAGTATACTTTTACGAATTCCTTGTAGCTGTACTGTATAATTCGGTACAAAACATTACAAAACCCTTAACGCCCTAAACCTTAACACCTAGACATCCCTGTTGCCTAAACCCTGAGCTTCAGGTTCGAGCCTTCACGAGGTAAGGCTGTTGGGCTTGCTTCGTATGTGTGACTTTTCGCGGGAGGGTAGCTTGGACGCTAAGATGCCGGCTTCCCCACCCCTTGAAAAAGAGTATGGCATGATACAGTATGGTATAGTAGAACTGAACATGATGCAGTAGGATATGATAAAGTATGTTATGGTGTATCGATCATGATAAGTCACAGATTAAAACTCCATAATATCAAAACAATTGTATAGTATCATACAGTTCAATACAATAACATACAATATAACTCAATAGCATATCAAAATTATAAATATAACTAATATAACTATAACCTCAGAGGTAGTTGTAGTAGTTGTGTAATGCATGACTCGACAATACAAGATGACATGAGATGAAGAAACATGATACATACGATGCACTCCCGGCTCTGTCAACCCCAAACTTCTGCTGCATCGAATCACTTATCCCGAGAGTTCAGGATTTAGGGGTTGAGGGTTTACAGGTTGTATGGTGGGTTGCCGTTCCGGGTTTGGATGCTTGGGGTTTTGGTGGTTGCGTAAAGCGCTGGGATACCACTGCGCGTCTGTGATCTGACAGGACAAGGTGCATTCGACGTGCAAAACCTCCAAATGGTTCTGCAAATATCATCTCTCACCAAACCTCGTGGTTTAACAGTTTAGACTGGTCTTCACATCTGTTCACTGGCCGTGCACGGACCAGCCAACCACGTGGACTTGACAAAAGTCATCGCAGCCAACGCTGGTGCACTTGGCCGGGAAGTCACCGGCGCGATATGTTGAAGCATTGCAAGTTTTGTCTGTTTTCTTGGCAAAGCAAGACTGAAGCCCGCATGGCTGGCGGCACTCACTGCCGTCAGTGTTCTTTCGGCAACGACGTTGATGTGAGCTCATTCTGAAAATCCGCTTGCAGCTCCCTGTTTCTTCATCATAATCGAAGCACGTGTGCGGCAGTGCACCAAAAATATGCCGAGGCCTATAGCGGGCTTCAGAGCAGCTTATCTACTCTGTTGCATTTTGCTGGGCCCACCACGCATCTTTGGCCGACATGTCCTCCGGAGGCACCACACCATCGTCCAGAATCCCGTGGAACGAAACCACCGCCTGCCATTGACTCACTCCCTGCGGTATGCTGAAAGCCCTGGTCTCTGTTGCGCTTCTTCTGGACTCCGACATAGATCGTCATTGAACACTGAGTACCGAGCTGCGACTCCTGATGCCGGGCCCAAGCCTTGTTCGTTGAGTCGGGGGACGAATACAGCTGTGAGCTCGCTGTTGAACTATCGACATGCAAGGAAGGTCTCAGATCTTGACGGGCCAAATCAAGAACGGCACGACCTCCGAAGCAATAACCGATGGCTCCGATCCGTTGCGGATCGACACCTGTCGGGACATGAAAAGTTCTTTTTTCCCCGTCAGCCTAAGTCGCGAGTTGCGCAATTATAAGCCGTACTGCCCCTGTGGCCTACCACTTCCGCCATCGCACGGACAGAAGCTCGCATCCTGGCAAGGTCATCGGGTGAATGTCTACGCCGTGAAGAACCCTAGGGTCTGGTGTCAAACATATCGAAAAAACGGCTTCAGGCGTTGGTAAGGCTACGGGCTTGTCTGCCTTAACATAACCGTTTGAAGGACTTTTATCAGGAACTCATAATGAGAATCCTACAGATAAACCTTAGTAAAATTCAGGTCGGACTTGCGTTTGAGCTGGCGCCTTTGTCGGCTCATGCCACGATCGTCGGCCAAAGGCTGACGCACAAGAGCTCCCCATTCCGGCCTCGGTGGGTTTCGGGTTTAGGCTTCGGTTCTGGGTTGTTTGAGGTGTTTAGGGTGGGCGGTTCGACTCGCAACGCAAGCATGACTGCTACCGGGGGGGGGGAGCTAGGGTTTAGGGGTGCGGCAGAAGCCGATATGCCCTGCAATCGCTGGTTCGCAGGGTGGGGGCCGGCTAAGCCACATCAGGCATCACTTCATGACTTTGACTCGGAAACCAGAAAGACAAACTTGGAGGTTGAGGTGGAGGTTGAAGGACTGCGATTTGGCGATCGAACAAAAACAAGCTGTTCAACAAAGAAAATAAAGAGAGAAAGACTGAAAAGGCAGGGTATATATAAGGGAGAAACAACGCAAACACAAGAAGAGCTACAAAGAAATAAACTAACAAGAACAATAGACATAAAGAGAAGGAAAGAAAGCTAGTGGCTCGGGCTTGAACGGTCATACCAAGACCATGTGCTCAACGCGTGATGAGCTCCGGACTCCCATGCTTGGCCCAACCTGGGCGGCAATTCTTCGAGGTTGAACAACAGCACTTTGTTATTGCCAAACTTGAATGTGCGATTGTAAGGTTGTGCCACATATCTGAATAGGCCAGAAGCCAATGATTTAAATCCTGAGCCCTGCTCCCTACCGCATTGTTGACCAACGCATTCTGAAAGGTGCGGCTGTTAAGGGGTTGGGGGTACACCCTACCTGGGGCTCAGCTGAATGCAATGTAAGTTTGCTGGCGAGGTCTTCTGGTTCTACCTCCGTCTGATGTTGCTTGTCTCATCCTCTGTTTGCATCTTTGATCGGAACCGGTGTCAGCTTTAAATATTATTGCGCGCGATTCCTTGTTGGCGCAGGATTTTCCACACCTCAGCATATATAAGACCCGCCCCCTCCCCCATTCCCTGCCCGAATTGGCCAGCACCCCGCGCCTTCGCGCCCCGCTGCCCTCTAATTCGCAGATCGGCTTCCACCTAACCTACCTTGACTAAGCCGTGAAGCTGATGCGGCAAGCCGTGCATCAGGGAACTGTGCGGTGCTTGCAATGTGCAAAGGGCCCTGCTCGTCGCCAAGCATGTCGGCAATGAGTACTGTGTATCCACCGGCCGCGAGAACTTCTGCTCGCCAGTGCAAGTACCTCCGGCGAGAGTTGCGGGGCTTTGGATATTGAGCACTGGGCGAAACGATTCAGCAGAAACCCACAACAATGGCTCAGGCGGGCGGGGCACAGGTCGCGAGGACCGACTGCTGTATGGACGATCACCTTCGTGGTACTTTGAAGAGTTTCTGGCGAATCTCGGTGCAGAAGGCCGCGACCACACCGGCTCCGTTAGGTTTGGGTGGTTTTACAATCCGCCCATGGAGTCTGCGAACTCCAACCTGCCAAGCAAGATTCCGCCACCAACGCTGCATGTCTGGATGCTCCTGCCTCGTCCTCACACACAAGAGGCTCCGTGACGAAAGGCCCCTGACCCTCAGGTACGAAAACATGAAAACATGTGAGCGAAATATGGGCGTTGCCTGCAATGTCGGGTCCGCATGCCAGGCTTTTGACCTAGGTCACACACCATGTTGATTTTCCCTTCCAACCCACTGGTGCCAAACACAATCAACTTGACTCTGAATCCGCTGGATGTGCTCGGGTGGCGTGCACGGCTTCCGCATATGGCTTGTCTTTGGCCATTCTCGGTTTCGGAGCCTGCAATACAAAAAGAACTCTATTCCTTCTTTTGCACACAACTCTCATGCTGACGGTCCACTGCCACAACGAAGCCTCCGCAGCAGAAACAAACACCCCCACCGACGGACGCCTGCCAAACGCAATCTCGAAAATACACCAACCAAATCGTTGCAGCTCCATGGATTCCCGCCAACAAACATCATGCGAATGCTTCGTTTGTGATGCATGCAGCTTCGTACTTCGGCCCTCCTTTGCCTGCGGGTCATGGACCAACTCCTGGAAAGCTCGCTCAGTGTGACCTTGCATCCACGCCCCATGATGTTTTGTCAAAGACGTCGAAAAAGAATTTGCGGGTCCGAACTCGCATTCGAGCGAGAACTGCGATTTAGCAGCCGTAAGCACCCAAACACCGCTCGTGGCGACAGTGCCGAATCCCCGACGAAAGACCAAGAACCCGCTCTCACAACTTGGCACATCAGCAGATCCACGCTTGTTTCTCGCGCAATAGCCTTGCCTTTAAATTAGCCTGCACTTGTTGTTTCCCCTGCGCTCCAGTGTGTCGCAAAACAGCGCAAGCGGCTGCTCGAGGAAGGGTTCCGCGCAGGCGCACACGGCGGCAACTGCCAGAAAGCCGGACCCGCGCTGCACCCACCCTGTGCATGCAACAGCCCGGCGGTGGCGGGAGGCGAACCACACGGTGCTGCGCAAGGTTCGGCACCACAGCGCCCGCCCGTGCTGGTAGCACACTGACAATTTTTTTGTTTACACGGTCTTTTCCGACTGCAAGAAGATCCGTTCGCTACGACAGCCCTACGGCATCATATTACTACGTGCGGTGCCGGCTTAGGGCAGCAGGTGCATGGCGGCTGGGCGCCTCGTCAGCGGCGAGGTCGAGCACACGGTCCAGTCCTGGGCGCCGGCGCTGGGACGGCTGGCCACGACCGCTCCAAGGCTGTGCTTGCAACGGCGAGCTGGACCGCGACAGACAAGGCTCCCCACCAACGTCGCGCCCACCCAGAGGACGCGGCGCGACGCACTCCGGGCGGTGCGCGGAGAGCTCGGAGGCGGACGAGGTCGCGAACGAAGTGCTGCGCTGTTGCATTCCAGCGGCCCCCGATTTCCGAGCGGAGCACCAGCAGCTTTTGCGGGCCGCCACTCGCGAGCTCCGGGTACGTGCAGTGCTTGCGCCGCTCCGCGACCTTTATAGCGCAGCCCCGTCCACTTCCACTGTGCATGGATGCGGGTGCCCTGTCCTCGTGCATGATGGGAGACACCAGTGTTGCGTCGCAGCACAGCGCCCCGCCATTGGCAGTGGCGCCGTGACGACAAGGTCGAGGCGCCGACGGTCCTCGGTTGGGATGCCGCTAGCGGTTGTGTGGGCGAGCCACTGCTGTGGCACGACCTGGCCTTCGGCTCCTACGGCCTCGCGCGCCACGCGGACACAGGCGCGCTCAACCACTTTCGCACATCTGGCCGACAAGCCCGTCCGCGAGCAAGCTGGGGCTTGGTCGCCTAAAGGGGCTGGGGCCGCAGCGGCTGGGGCAAACAGGCAGGGGCAGGCGAAGGCGTCACCTGAACGCAATTTGCATGGCTTGTGGCGGGCAGCGGTGAGCCACGCTCCGGCATGCGGCCCTGCCTGGGAACGGAGCAGCGCGCGCGAACTGGGCGGCAAGGAAAGCAGAAGCAAGCAATCGCGAGAGTGTACGGTAAGGGTCCGCGATGCGTGGTACTGCCAGCCGTGCGGCCAGTCTCCGGCACCAGAGGCCGCTGGCGGGGCAGGACGGGCTCCTTCGAGCAGCATACGCCATGTCGGGCAATCGCTCCAGCCTTGGTCCTGCAAGGTTCGGCGAGCGTTCGCTGCTTCTGCAAGGCAGTGCGCGCCATCTCCGGCTCCGGACTCGAGGAGGCGCACTTAAGTGGCCGCGCTTGAGGGCAGGCGTGCGTTGATTGCAGGCAATGCATCCGCCCATGAAACCCAATAAGCTGCAGCCGCCCAGCGCACCTGGCAGCGCAGCGACTTGCCTCGCATGGGCGGCTTCCGCGTCGCCCATTCCGCCGAGCATGGCCTGCATGCGTCGTCCAAATGGCATCATCATGTCCCCGCGCGTACGTCGCAGACGCCGAGGGGGCATGGTGCGAATGGCGTGGTTCGCGCGTGGGGATGCGCACATTATAGCAACAGCAACCATGCGCACTGTAGGTCTGGCAGCTTGATGCAGCTTGGGCAGTTGGTCGTGGAGCTCTTGCTCTGTGCGCAACCTGTCTTCGGCTCATGCTTGCACGAAGGCTGGGTGGCCCACAGGCGAGCCAAGGACGACGACGCCCCGTTGGGCATCCGGCTTGTCGCCTCGCCACACTTCGCCCAGTTCCGCGATCCCAGGCGGAGCTGGGCTTGCTTCGGCAGCGGTCACCCGAGTCTTGCCCAGGTTGGATGCGATGCCACACCGGGTTTCGACAGCGCGCACGGTCGTGTCCAAGGCGGCTCGCGCGCGGGACGGCTGTGTGACAACGTAGAGGTTGTCCAAGAAAGCCACGAGGCTGTCGTCGACGTGTAGCGCCGCTGCCGCCTGTTGGAGAGCCACTGCCAAGTGCAACGAGAACTGTTGCATTGGGTCATCACACCCCACATGATTTTACGAGTGGTGAAACACACCGCCCACAACGCCGCAGTGCCTACGACAGCATGTCGCGGGCTGCCTTCCTCGGCAAACTCCGGGGAGGTGGCACCCGTGGGTTGCTCCCGTTCGTGCGCCTGTTTTACGGGAGCCCCTTCAGCTATTGCTGGTGGGACTCCGCTGGCCGCTGCCAGGATGTTCTTCAGGGCGAAGGATGCGAGCAAGGGGACGCCCTCGCTCCCGCACTTTTCGCGCTCGGACAGCACGATGCATCGGTTGCGCTCGCAAAACAGGTGCTAAATGCAGCCGCAATGGCAGTCGCTGTTTCCTTCTTTATGCACGCACCTTGTTGCCGAAAGTAACAAGCGGTCTCTGTTTCTTGTCCTTTTCGCTGTTGCTGTCGGCAAAAACGTTCTGCTAGCAACGCCTCGCAGCCGAACACTGAATGGAATGAATGGAACACACATCCGGGGTCGTAGCAGCAAGTGCAGTAAAGCCTTCACGGTTACTGACGTAGTCAAGTCTAGCCAAGTGAAACCAAACGTAATGCCCGAAGGCTATCATTTTCGCCGACTTGGTTTTGCACGGCTTTGGAAATCGCATTGCACGACACGCTTAATACATCGATGGCGTGGTAACAACACAATGTACGAGGCGGGCCAGCAGCGTTACACGAGCGTCGAAAGCGCTGACCCAATCAAGTCCACCGGGTGGCCAAACCAAACGATGGAATAAACGGCGGAATTCAACATGGATCTTGTCAGAAGAAAGTGTGTGCACTGAGCGATGTCCAGAAGCAAAGCATGCTAGTAGCACTGGTGATGCCGGCGATTGAAGGTATTCGAACCGACGACCAGAATACCCAGCCATGTTGCCAAAGTGCTGCAATTTTGTTTGGCAAGCGGCACTCACCGGCGCCGCTGATTACTACTATTGTTGCTCTGGCTGTAGCTGCAGCAAGTGCAATTGTTTCTGCTGCAGCTTGCGCCCGCAGTTACAGCTGGAGCTACTGTCGCCGTGACAGTGAGGGATACATTTACAACTCAATTACACTTACAGCTACGGCCACGGCAACCGCTACTGCTGCTGCCGCCACCACCACCACCACGACAACGACGACTACTACTGCCACCACTGCTGCTACTAATACTGCGCCTACTGTGTCTGTTACTGCTACTGCTTCTGCTACTGGTAGCAGAAGCAGTACTCCTCCTGCTGCCGCTGCTCCTGCTTCTAGATAGCTAATGCTACTGCCACTGCCGCAGCCCTTTCTACTGTCACTGCTCGCCCTACTGCTTCGGTAGTTGCAACTGCAACTGCTCCAGTTCCTGTTAGCTCTTGGAAATGTTGGTGTTCGTGTCGGTATTGGTGTTGCCGATGATACGTTAGTGCTTGTATTGTTTCTGCTAACACTTGAACTAGTACCTGAACTACCACCACTACTACTACTACTACTGCTTCTGCTGCTGCTACTACTACTACTACGACGACTAATACTACTACTGCCACTATTGCTGCTGCTACTGCTGCTCCTGCTACAACTGCTACTACGACGACGACGACTACGAAAACGACTACGACTACCATTACGACAACGACTACTACTACTCGGATTAATATTTTTCCACGACCACAAATACTGCGATTACTACTAGTGCTACTGCGGCAACTACCAACACCACCACCTGTCGTCGTCGATGGTCGTACTGTATGTAGTAGTGCGAATAATAGTAGTCGTCGTCGTCGTCGTAGCCGTCGTTGTAGGAGGAGGGGGAGTAACAGTAGTAGGAGTAGAAGGAGTAGTAGGAGTAGTAGGGGTAGTAGGAGTGGTAGTAGTACTAGTAATAGTGGTAAAAGTAGAAATAGTAATAAAAATAGTAATAGTAGTAGTAGTAGTAATAGTCGTTATAGTCGTAATAGTCATAGTAGTAGTAATAGTAAAGCTAGTAAAAGTAGTAATAGTAGTCATAGTAGTACTGGTAGTAGTAGCAATAGTAGTAATAGTAGTAGTAATAGTGATAGTAGTAATCGTAGTAATAGTAGCAACAGTAGTAATAGTAGTAATAGTAGTAGTAAAAGTAGTAGTAATCGTAGTAGCAGTAGTCGTAGTCGTCGTAGTAGTAGTAGTAGTAGCAGTAGTAATATTAGTTGCTGTAGCTGTAGTAGTCGTCGTCGTCGTAATAGTTGTAGTAAAAGTAGTACGGCAATGCGGCGTATCAAAACCTAAGCACGCAATGCTGCAGAGCGTCTGCGTACAGCAAAGTTGCATGACGACATGTCGCATCACACGCAATATGGTGGAATAAAAAACGCCATGCAGCAATCGGGGCAATCACGTGAACAGCCAGAAAGGTTAATGGATGGCATGACGTGGAATAGCGGCGGCGGCGACAACATCAATCGCCGGCAACATGACGGCATGCGATATTAGTCGTCGTACCACGGACAGCGGCGATCGTGCTGGTGACGGGTTTTGGTGCTACTGGCAGACGGAGCTGGCGACGGCGATCGTAGTCAGAGGAAAAATAGTCCATGATAAGAAAAAGAGTTCGCAAAACATCTCAGCTTGTGACCATCGGATCCAGCCACCATTCCGAGTGTGTCGGTCCATGGCGATCGTGACGTGATGGATTGCAAGCAACGACTTCGGACGGTGGCAACATTGCAAAAACAATCAAAAACAGCAGCAAATCTGTCTCGTCTTCGCGGTGGTTTCAAAAGTCTCGCGACGACCATGCAACTGCAGGCAACAATCAGGTTGACCGGCGAATCTCGTCGTCCTATCGCAGTTGACAGTTGTGGTCCAGCAAATGACCAACCGTGGCTGTAGTTGAACGCTCCTGCAAGCCTTCCGAAACCACAGATGGTGTCGGCATTCACGTCAAGGTCCAGTTTTAGACCTTGTAAGCCTTATAGTTTTTTACGGAATGAAGTAAAGGTTTAGGGTGGAACATCCTCAAAGAGTTTCTGAGCAGCTTGCGTCGATGCTCGTTGTTCAACAGCAAAACGGGTGTCATCCTCATTGCTGAAAGGCTGCCCACGCAAGGGCGCCTTACGTACTCACTTACTTATACTGTCGCAACAGCAGATGCAGCAACATCTGCTGCCCGGACTGTTGGGGCGAAGGTGCGAAGCCCGATGGATTGTTCGGACAGAGGCAGGGCAACGATTGGGGTGTATCCGGCCGAATCGGTGGCGCAACACTCGGCATATATAGCTTGCGTCACGGTGGCCATTACACGAAAAGATGGCAAACGTGCTGTAGGCGAGAATCTGTTGATTTTGTCTCAGCTCCGGGTGAAGCAATGCAACTTAAAGAATGACTGAAGCCAACCAGGACCCCCTAAGGACCCTTTAATAGAGTCCTTATGGCCCTCAACAGTGGGTATTTGGGGTATAGTATATTATAAAGGGTACCTGGGGGGGTCTAGGAACATCGGCGCCTTCGCTCTTGCTTGGGAATCCGCTCTTTCTCAGTGCCGTATGCCGTGATTACACGCTGACGGCTGTTGGGAAGCCGTCAGTGCCGGCTTTGCTGGTCAACATCCCGGAGCATCCGCGATGACGCTAAACGTCACATGTCTGCATTTTCCGCAGCTTTCCGATCCGCCTCTTGTGCAGCGCAATGGGCTTCCACTGGGTCCGTCCTTCTGCGGGGATGAGCATGGCCGGCACCCACGGCCCCAATGCCAAGCTTCCAGGACGCCTCTTTGCAGGCATTGCAGCTCCGTGGCCACAGCGAATAATGTAGCCGTTTCGATCGAATGTTGGGCCATACGATTAGTGCGTGATGGTTAATTTCGCCCCCCTGCACAGCGCGCATTACCCAGCGAGTGGAATGCATGGACCTGGATCGAGCTGGCATCTCTCCCGCCCTCACACGTAAACGCACTGCTCTGAGTGCACTGCCTTGACCACTGCGACCATGCAAGCGCCCCAGACATGTGACAAGACGAAACGACCTTCGTTGGGACAATCGAGATGCTGGAATAGTGTGGGCATCGGAACCGAGGATGTCGTCGCACGGTCGCGCTTTCGCTCCGCTGTTCGATGCTTTCACGTGCTGACTCTGAGCATACCATTCAGCAAACCGGACGTCGATGCGACCTGAACATCAAAGCCGGAAGCCCAGAGCCCGAACCTCAGCCGCGGCAAACTTTACAGTTCTCAGGACTGTATGTACAAGATGTCGCTCATCATACTCATGCTGCATGTAAAACCTCACAACCCGGTATCGTATTCAGAATCCATGCAAAGCAAAGCATTACATAGTACAGGGTTCCAAAAGGCAAGCTAGAAAATGTTCATGAAGGTCCATGAACTTAAAGTACGTGGCAAATAGACCCTTATTATTGAAAACTTTTATACCACCCTTACAGGGCCCTTCTAGAACCGCTACAGAACCCCGATCGGCACATACAGCGTTCTTTCTCCTTCGCACCGAGGTCGATGCTAGAGCACATGCTGCGCCAGCCCATTTCCCAGCCTGGGGCGAAGGGCTTAGGGTTTATATAGGGTTGATGGTTTCATGACCCTAAAGCCCACATCCGAAACTGGGGACTAAACGTGGTTCCAGTTACTCGGGCATCCATATCAATTGCTCAGTCACTTCGCACTGATAACGGGATTTTTGGGTTGCAGCAAGGTGCAGTTGGCGGGCTTGGGTGGTTTGCGGGACTTCAAGCGTTCAAAAAAAATACTACCAGTACTAGTACTATTACTATTATAGTTACTATTACTATTGTTCTCTCTTGAGTCGGGGCTAGGGGTTTTGAAGCTTCAGCTTGGGGGTTGGGGCTCTAGCTCTGAATTAATATAGGGTTTCGGATCTTTAGAATCAGAATGTTTAGACCCTAAGCCCTAATCTCTTACAACCCTAATGGACGTTTAACAAGGCAGCCGAGGTACCTTGTTTAGGGCTTTCGTAGTAGGGATCGCGGTGTCATTAGGCTTCTAGGGTGCGATATTTCGTAGAACTACCAGGATACCCATGCCCTGCACTTCCCACAGCACCAGATCACCTCTTCTAAGGGCCCGGCACGCTTCATCGGTGCATGTCTTACCATCTCACCGAGCCGAGAATGGCTCTGAGAACAACGTGCGTATACCCTCGATGTGCGAAGGAGGAGTCTCTAGGAAGGCGCTCCACCCAGGACAGAACAAAAAGCATCCCAAGATACAACCAACCGTAAGGGTCGACGTGCCTAATAATCATATATTCTCCCAAATAGTAACCTACATAACTACTATCCTAAACCCACGTACCTAGTTATTGGGCGCGACCCTAAACCCTAAACCCCTAAACCCTAAGATACAATCGACAACTGACGCACAACTCCACCAAGCCCACGCTTGTCATGTTTATCACGACCCACACTTCGTGACAAATTGATGACCTGAATAACCCTAAACCCTAACTCGTTGACCTAAACCATAAACCCAAGACTCTAATTCATAAGCTCCAAACTTTAAAAGCATATGAACTAAACCATAATCTGCAAACTGTAAACCCCGAAACCCAAAATCTCTTTTGACAGACAGGCCAAACTCTGAAAGCCTGCTGATCCACTTCTTAGACTCCTTTTTTCAGGGTCCATGTACCTACCCATAGTCTCCATGGTAGTTCCTTTTTTGCGGTTCATATTTAGAGTCCTATAAGGTATTCCCAAAAAGGGACTACTATGGAGCCTATGGGTATGTTATAGGTCAGGGTGTAGTGGTTAGGGCTTAGGGTATAGTAGATACTTTGGCGTTAAAGGGTTCCTATACAGGTGATTTAGGGCCAATATATAGACGACATAGATACATGGTCTCTTGGTGCAACCCAATCAGTCTTCGCTCCTGCGCTGAAGACAGAATTTCCACACGTCAACTCCTAGAGGACTCTCAGCCCTGCACCACTAACACCTGAAAGCCAAGTTCCTGCCTTAGTGTGCTTCTCGGTATATGTATATATATATATATATCTTTTTTTCACATGTACCGCTGATAAGACCCGTACCAAGAAGCACTAATAACGTTCCCGGTGGACCAGGCTCGTTGTTTTGTCTAGCCAATCCATGATGCCTCTGCACACTGCTCAGTGTTGGTGGCTCTGCGGATCCCAGCACTTTTTTCAGCATCTGCAGTTGAGAGTTTAGGGTGTTGGCTTTTGGACTATGGATTTACAGTTCACGGCTTCAGGCTGTTAGGGCTTTATGGTTTCGAGCTACTTCGCGTCTAGAGTCTAGGGCTGTAGGGCTGCAGGATTTTAAGAGTTTACTGGCCATAGGCCGTAATGATAATGACAAGTGGAGGGTGAATGTAGGAAGCTGAAACATGTAGGGAGTCCATCGCTGCAGTGCTTGCAAAACTTGTGCTCTCCATTCAACTAGAGCTCTTCATTGGGATCTCAGACACTGAGCGATGACGATGGGCCGCCAGCCCTAAAACTTATACGTAGACCCTAGAGCGCTAGAACCCCGACCCTGAAGACACCCTGAGCCCCAAAAACCTGTAAGTCTGCAGGTCAATATTCCTACTCCAGAACCCTATAACACTCTTTATGTAGGGTTTTTGGATAAGATATGAGGCTTTAAGCCCTACTTCGTCCTTGCCTTGGGATCCGAAGCTGCAACAAGCTGGTGACAACGGCGTCTGAGAACGCTGAAGCACTTTCTTCAAGGGCAGGGTTTAAGGCTCTGGGCCTCCCGGCGATGGATGCTACAAAAGGTTTAGGGTGTAGGGTTTAGGAATCAGGGTGTCGTATTTAAGGTTTAGGGTGTAGGGTTTAGGGTGCAGGGTGTAGCATTTAAGGTTTAGGTTCAGGATGTAGGGTTTAGGAATCAGGGTGCAGTATTTAAGGTTTAGGTTTAGGATGTAAGGTGTAGGAATCAGGGCGTAGTATTTAAGTAGGGGTTTAAGGTTTGGGGTTTAGAATGAACGGTTCTGAACGTTTCAGCGAGTTCCACGGCGTAGTTTCTTTTGCCAAGTGCGATGAGCTAAGATCCGTTGCGGGCACACGTTGGTAAAAGTCAGCGCTAGTTTGAGTCCTGGGCTTTTGACTTTAAAGCCTCTGATAGATATACAAAAAAAAAGTAAGATCCTCCTGTGCCAATAACAGAACAAATGAAATGTCCAGAAGTCCTGCCTTGTGTTTCTTGTGTGTTTCCCTAGACGAGTTTTACTCGGGCTGTCGCGATTCGTGATTCGGCGGACAAGGCTTGAGAAGTCCTGCGTAGAGTCGAATATAGTGGCCTTAAGATGCCAGAATGTGCCCCTTCGGGGCCCGTTTGGTCGTGTTTGTACTAAGATAAAAACACTTTTGAAGAGTGCGAATGCTATGCATGTCCGAAATGTCTGCACTAAATTTGTCAACTGCGACACAAGGTCGGCAAGGTGCCGCAGTATCGGAGGCTGGGAAAAACCAAATTTCCCAGGTGCGCCATAAAAGGGGCTACCGAGCGACAACAATGCGCAACATGTTCATGCTCCTCTTAGGCTCCTTTGAGGGTTCCTATAAGGATTCCTTTGAGGCTTCCTCTATGGGTTCTATAAACGCTCCTCTAAGGGCCCTGGAGCCCTGCCCCTTCATTCAAAGGCTCCAGTCTCCCATTACCGAGAGCTGTGTGGAGGGGTGAGATGCAAAGTCGACTCGATGGGGTTGTCTGCGTTCCCCGAAGAGAACCCTAAAAGGGCGACCCGATTATAGTAACCCTTAAACTACCCAGCAGATCCCTGGAGGGGGCCCGGGGGCCCTGAAGGGTCCGATTGTACCTAATAGCCATAGATTCTCCCAGACACTAAACTACAAAGCTGCTATCCTAAACCCAGGTGCCTACTTATCAGGTCCTGTTGAACCGGTTTAGGGTTTAGGGTTCTACATAATAAGATGAAAGCTTTCGGCTGAAGGGTTGCTGTCTACGGGGCCGGGACCCCGGTTCGGGTGTGGAGAAAGCCCCAAACCCTAGACCCCTGAACCCTATACCCTTTGACAACACTATCGGCAGTCGTGATTTGGGGGTTTCCGAAGATAGGGGACCGTAATATAGTACCCTAAATAGTAGGATCCTTCTCAAAAGGACCCCAAAATAATAAGGTACCCCTTGTTTTCGGAAACTCCCATTTGTGAGACCTATACCTGCGCTAAACGGAACAACTGACGAGGCGATGGGACCTCAGTGCAACGTACATTGCACTGGGTTTAGGGGGTTCAGGGTTTAGGGTTTAGGGCTTAGGGGGTTCAGGGTTTAGGGTTCAGGGTTTAGGGTTCAGGGTTTAGGGTTCAGGGTTTAGGGTTTAGGGGAGGGTTTAGGGTTGAGGCCTACCCAGAGGGCTCCCAAGTATACAAATAGTGCCACTTTGGTGTCCAACCCTAAACCCCTCCGTAACCCTAACCCTCAACCCTAAACCCTAAACCCTAAAACCCTACACCCTAAAACCCTAAACCCTGAACCCTAAACCCTACTTTGGGCTGTTTGGAGCCCCAGGGTTACGATCAGAGCGAGGTTGGGATGTTGGATGGAGTTTCGCTGGGTTAGTTAGCCCCATTATACTACTGCTGATGGACAAAATCCTGCATTACTTGAAGTACCCTAAACTATGGGAATTATGGTATATTCCTTATTATATGGGTAGTGCAGGATTTTGTCCATCAGCCGTACTGTTGATGGACAAAATCCTGCATTACCCATTATAAGGAATATACCATAATTCCCATAGTTTAGGGTCGTTAGGGTCATGCAGGATTTTGTCCATCAACAGTATGGGTACCCTTTTTCCTACTATTCGATGTTAGTAGGGGGACCCTAGAAAAGCAAAGAGCAAGAGGGTACTACTCAGGAGCCTAGGAGATACAGCAGATTGCGCTTCAAACGACACCGACGCTTCTTATAGATGCCATTCTAGTGACCCTGATGGTACCCTTCTTGTAAAGCCAAAATTCACTCGGGTTTGGTGCCCATGTTTACATACATCTATATAATCTACCTATATATATATATATAGAGAGAGAGAGAGTGAGTGAGAGAGAGAGAGAGAAAGAGAGAGGAGAGAGAGTGTGCGTGTCCTTTTTGCCATAACACGAACAAGATACGGAACTTGCCGTGCAAGTTGCGAGGTCAGAAACCGGTTTATTGGCTGCGGGGCGTGGAAAACTATTTTGGTCCATGTATGCATCCCGTGTATACTTAGATCAAGAAGCTCCTTTATTAATGCATTAGGCTCAAAGTATATACTTCACGGGTACATGGACTCATGTTTGGGGTTGGGGTTGCGAATCTTGCAAGGCTCAGTAATTTCGGGCAGTGGCTCAGGTTTTCGGGAATCAATCCCAACAAAATGCCGGAAGGAAACTAAGAAAGACCTGCCTTAGAAACCTGCAAACTACCTGTGGGCTCATACCCTACCCCTGTTTTGGGGCATCTACGTTTCTATATAGCAGAAACTAACCATAAAACTAGGTATCCTAACAGAGGGGTAGGGTATGAGCCTCTAGGTACAATCAGAAACACGAAGGTCTGCATGAGTTTGAGATCTTAGGGCTTACGGCTTTAGGGTTGACAGTGGCAGGATTTACCTGTCATCTCCAATGTAGCTTCTTTTTGGGGTTACCGTTTAGGATAAATGGTTAAACCAAAGGAACGGAACTAGAATGGAGACTCTAGGTAGACTTCAGGAGGTTAAAATCACAAGGCAGTAGGGTAGGAGAACGCGGCCCTCACAAGGTCGTTAGTGCGGACTAAACCCTTGATTCAGAAAACAGTTTCGCCGAGAGCCCTTATTCCGCCAAAACCTCGGCCCTCGACCCAACCCCCAACTCCAAATCGCTAATCTAGGGGCTTACGATAGGGGTTTATACTAGTTAGTATATGGGAACTGGAAGGGGATACATTGGCAAAATATTCCAACATCTTCTGATCCCCAAATTAGGAATCATCCGCTGAGGCATCCAGCGCTGAGAGGCCGGGGAGGCCGTCGACGCCGAGGTCCGGGATGAACAACTGAGGGTTGAGTATAGGGTTTGGGTTGGGCTTATAAGGTTTAGGGATTTGGGTTTAGGGCTTATAAGGTTTAGGGATTTGGGTTTAGGGCTTGGGGGTTTAGGGTTTTGGGTTTTGGGATTGAGGGTTGAGAGAGAAGGGTTGCGGATTTGGCTGACAGTTTGGAAGGCTTTAGACAATTCTCAATGATGCAGGGGTTGGGATTCATGGCTCAGCAGTTTAGGTGTTGCTTGCAGTTCTTCGGTGAGGCCGCAGTGTTTTGCTACGTATCTCTGTTCTTCAAAGGCGGGGGTGGTGGCTGGGTTTGTGACGAAAATAGCTGTTGACAAGTAAGCCCCAAACGGCCCTAGAGCCTAAACCCTCAACTCACAACCCTCGAGCCTAAACCCCAAAAACAACTAGCAGCCAGCAGCCTTCATTCAAAATCCTAAGCCCTAAACCCCGAACAAAGAAGCAGCACGAAGACAAAGGCTTATCAGCCGAAAAACTCTGAAGCTTGTAACATTGATAACTAGACAAGGGCTTGGGGTACATTATGGTACAATTGTAGTCGGAACCCTAAGGGTTCGTATTGGTAGCTTCTGAGGCTTCATTATTCGCTGAGAAAGCAGTGAAACCCGAACCGGTGGTCGCTGTTATCGTTATACTACTATTTCTCCTCCTCCTCCACCTCCTGCTACTTGTCAAACACCACCAACGGCGATGAGAATTCTGCTTGGTATCAGTTTCGCAGTAAACAGCGGAACGATAGAGACATTAACCAAGCCTAAACAAGCTGCAAACCCAAGTTTTGAAGCCTCAAGTAACTCTACACCTCAACCCCGTAACCCCAAGCTCTAAGCTTGAAAAGCCAACCCCACCACCCCCTAAACCCTAAACCCTAAACCCCTAAACCCTTAGCCCACCACCCTAAACTCTTCAACCTCTTCACTCGGTGCGCTGCGCTTGACAACTTGCAGCCTAGACTCGGAAACCCAAATACACAGGTTGAAGGTTTTTTGGGCTTTTAGGGAAATAGTTTAGGGTTTAGGGTCTAGGGGTTTAGGGGTTTAGGGTCTAATTAGGGGATTAGTGTCTTTTTCGTTTTTCAACTTTTTCGAGCCCCTTTTTTGCCAGAGGCTGCAGTCGGCGACTTCTACATAGGCCTTAAGGTTTAGCGTTTAGGGTAGGCCCCAATCCTGAACTCTTTAAAAAACACGGCTAAGCACTACAAAGAACCCCTACTGTTCAATTTCTTACGGCCGCTAGATTAGAACCTGAAGCCATATAAAGCCGAAAACTGAGAAACCAACAATGTATCCTATTCTTACTCTTTAGGATTCTTTAGGCCCCTACATTCCACTTTAAAGCCCTGAAGCTGTGAGGAAGAGAGGACGGGCCTTCGTCTCGGAACCCCAGGCAAGCTGCCTTGGATCGGAAGATGTGCTCCTCTAGTGATGTTACTATCGTTCATCTCTGAGAAGTGTTGTTCGTATGAATATATCACTGCATGATTCTTGCCTTGGTAGTAGTGGTCGTCGCCGTGTAAAGTTTACAACAGTATTGTCGGTTCAACTATTGTCTGAATTCTGCCAATATTACAGTTGCTGCTTTTGTAGATGCTGTCGTTCCTGCTACAGGTTTTGTTCTTGCCACTGCTAATTACTGGTACTGAACATGCTAATATAGTTGATACTGTTGTTGCTGCTGTTGCTGTCGTTGTTGCTGTTGCTGATGGTGTTGTTGTTGTTGTGGCTGCTGCTGCTGCTGATGGTGTTGCAGTTGCTGCTGTTGTTGTTGTTGTTGTTGTTGATGTTGTAGTATTGTTGTTGCTGCTGTTGTTGTTGATGCAGCGGTTGTTGTTGCTGGTGGTGGCGATGGCGATGTTGTTGTTGCTGATGTTGGTGTTGGTGTTGGTGATGTTGTTGTTGCTGATGTTGGTGTTGGTGTCGGTGACGTTGTTATTGCTGGTTTTGGTATTGGTGTTGTTGCTGTTGTTGCTGTTGCCGTTGTTGTTGTTGCTGTTGTTGAAGATTTCTTGCTATTGTTGATGTTGGTGGTGCTGCTTTGGTCGCTAGTTGTCTTTTATGTGTTGCTTGTTGTTTATGGTTGCTTGTGTGCTTTGCTTGTTGGCTGCGGTTTGCCCGTTGTGAGTGTTTTTGTTGTTGGTCATATGTGTGTTTTCGTCATCAAATACTCGTATGATGCAAACTACATACATTTCTGTAACCTACTACTACGACTACTACGACTACGACGACGACGGCAGCAACAACAACAACAATACTACTTATTCTACTTCTTCTGGTATTATTATTTCCCTATCGTAGGTGTTTTGAAGTATCTATCTATCTATATGTATATATAAATATAAATATAAATATAAATATATATAGAGAAAATTTTATATAGTGGGGGACAGAGAGACATGTGTGTAATATACCTGTCTGCATATGCACACGATCTTTGCTCGTCTTGCTACTACTTCTGTTATTGTGCTTTCTATTGCTACTATTGCTAGTATCGTAGTTATCATTGGTACTGGTACTATTGCCATTATCACTATTGCTCTATTCTTGCTGCTACTGCTTTGTTTTCTGGAGCATGCCAGCTGACACATGGGAGTTTCCGAAAATAGGGGACCCTAATATGGTAACCCCTAAATAGTAGGATCCTTACTATAAGGACCCCCAAATAAGGTACCCCCTATTTTCGGAAACGCCCACATGCATTGTGTTCATGCCGGGGAGCTTCGAGACTTCGCGCAAGGCATCCGTGGCACCTGATTTCTGTCGGCTGAGGGCTTGGGACATGCCACTGTGATTACCAGTATGGGCTATTAGACCCTAAAGATCCCTATTAGGACCCTATAAGGGTAGATTAAGGTACCCTTAAGGTCTAATAGCCCGTAGTGGTAAGTTTAAGAAGGACCAGCCATTCACTCACATTAGGAATACAGCCCTCAAGCCCAAACCTGACGCCCTGAAGCCTATATAACTAGAGCCTTTAAATCGTAAATCCTGGGCCCTGTACACCACAAAGTCCCTGAACCGAAATCCTAAACCCTTTTCTACTATACACCCCAACAGTGCATCATGTAGGGGCCTTAATAATTACAATAGGGTTTGGGGGCCCAATATACTGTAATTATAATAAGGAACCTCCCAAAATAGTACAGGTAATTCTTAAGGCCCCGAAAGTAAGCCCCACAAGGCTCTGCCACTCCCAAAGACAACGACGACCCAGTCAGGATGTCGGATACGGGGCATGCCGATTAGCTTGGCTTGTTCATCTTTATCTTCCGGGACTTTAGAAGGGCCTGTGAACGATCCTGTTATGGGGTTTTTTGAGGTTTTATGACCCACAAACCTCAACCCACGAAATCTCCAAAATCCCAACCCCTAATGCCTAAACTCTCCAAAACTCCCCCAGCTGATTCCGTCTGAGCATGCTGGCAGACGTACTTTCGCCGACTGTCCTCCATGAACTTCGGTGCTATGGTTTCGGTGACCATGTTGTGCCTGGGTTGGTGGCTTGCTTGTGTGGGGGGCTCTATCAAGCCATTATAGGCGTTCTAAGAGTTTCATACGTCGTTCGAGGATTCAATACAGGGGCCGTGAAGATATATCGCATTGGACTTTGAGGGTATGTCAGTGTTATCGTGAAGCCACATAGCCAGCAGCTTCAGAGCCTGACAAAACCGCCTCCCAACACACCAGGGAGGTGTGAGAGGTGGACCGAAATCCTAACCCTGAATCCTAATGGAATCCCACGTTAAGAGGTTGTGGTTGGGTCAGTGGAAGCCTTCCAGCTGCTTACGTTGAGGGTTTAGGATTTACGGAGCGGACGATAGGTTGTAATGTTTGGTTTTCGAAGGCTTCGGGCTGCTTATGTAACACTATATTATTTGCAGGTTTAATTAGGGATTTAGGGTTTAGTGGGCTCGGAAAGCCTCAACCAAAGAATCCAAGCGCCCAACGATCGAATCAAAACCCTTCGAGAACCTGCAGAACCTGGTGCGGAGTATTGATGTATTAAAGGACTGAACCATTTGGGAGAGGGCCCTATGAACAAACGAAACCCCCAGGCTCAAATGAAACAAAACACTCCGAAGACCGCCGTGTATTGCTGGGATCCCTAAGCCGCTGCAGCTGCAAGCACTGCCTGAAACCTGCTCTTCGAGGTGGGCAGATCCCTGGATGCCCAGCAGGCGACTTGTCTCCCTAAACCCTAAACCTCTGCGGGACCCAGACAACTCACAAGGTCCTGCCATGCCGCTTACCTGGTTCCTCGGCAGCCGGCCAAGGGGATGTCCCGCTGGCCCTACTACCCAGTGCGCGAGCGGCTTCTCCACATACGGTCAGAGTTGACCAGCTGGGGCTGCGAACTGCCACGTGAAGTCACGGTGGACATCGTGCACAAGCTGGTGGTCTTCTATAGCTTCTTAGTCTTTCTACTTCCCGAGCCCCTTTACTTTACCTTAAAGCTGTCTGGCCTGGGACTCGTGAAGCCCGACACCCGGGCCCCTAAGGCCCCTGAGTTGAGTTTCTTCCGAGATGAGCCCTTGTGCTCCTTAAGTAATACTGGGTACTCTACCCAAACGCCCCAAAGTAGCTCCTTTTTGGTGTTCATATTTAGAATTCTATAAGGTAATCCCAAAAAGAAACTACTTTGGGGCCTTTGGGTAGTGTGGTATTGGGGTCTAGGCAAGCCTGAAAACCGAACCTTCAAAAATTGAAGCTCCAACACTCGGCCCGAACCTGGCAAACAACTTCAACAGCGCACAATCCAGAACACGAAGCTATTCCTGGACCCTAACGAACCTACCCTTTTCAGGACCTAAACATCTATATATATATATATACACACACGCATACAGTTATAAGTATAAGTATATAATAGCTATAAGTATCATTATACAACTACACTCACATATCCATATATACGTATATACATACATATCCTGTATATGGAAACTACAATACGAAGCCCTTAGTAAAGAGGTAGGTTCGTAAGGGTTCAGGCATACCCTAAGCCCGAACCTAAAACCAAAAACCCTTAACCCGAACTTACGCACACTCACCACTTCCCCACGGAAGCCCTACACCCTGAACCCTAACCCGAAGCCCTAAACCCGTCCTAAACCCTAAACTCTGTGCTGAGCCCGAGGCAACGTCACCAGAACCTTGAGGGGATTCTGTCGGACTGTTACGAGATTCGGTTTACCTAGAGTCTCCATTGTAGTTCCTTTTTTTGGTTTAACCATTTATATAATTAGGATCCTAAACGGTAGCCCCAACAAGGAGCTACAATGGAGACGACAGGTAGGGACTACAATTTAGAATGAGGGCTGCTGGGGTTTAGGGCTTGGGGTTGACCAGCGGTTCGCAGCATGAAGGGTTTGGCCCTGCAAAGGAACTGAAACCGTGTGGAATGCAAGGTTCGAAGAACAACCGTGGCTATCCGATTGTTACAAAACATTGAGGGCCCTACCTGAAGGGGCAGGGGACTTACTAAGTTGGTTATAAGTAGGGTTATATTTAGGGTAACTCCATTTAGGGCACTTATAACTCTACTTAGAAGCTACTTACTAATACTAAGTCCCCTGCCCCTCCAAGTACTTAGGCACGGTCCAACGGAGACCCTCAATACAGATCCCTTATATCCACACTCCCAAAACCTTAAACCAAAACGCAGCCCTTAACCCGAAGCCCGTAAATTAAACCTTGTACCCTTAGATTCCCAACCCCCTCATGAACGCTTAAAGTTCAGACCCTGAGCACCAATCTCTCAACAATTTCCTCGAAGTCTGCAGCCGCTGCCTTGAGCTCTATATGGGAGTTTCCGAAAAATTAGGGGTACCTTATTTGAGGTCCATATAATCAGGATCCTACTATTTAGGGTACTATTCAAGGGTCGCCTGTTTTCGGAAACTCCCATATATGGCCACTGCATCCTCGAACGCCCTCAAGACTGTGAGATGCTCGGATTAGGTTTTGGGCACTTTCTGCCTTGAAACTAAGGGTTTGGGATTTAGGGCTAGACATGGCGTGGTGCTGCTTATAGTTAAAGCCCAACTTTTTGAGCACCCGATCTTGGGGTCTCTGGTAGGTAGATGACTCATAAGCTTGGCAAACCCTGAACATCTCCCCATTAAGAAGCCTTCACTGCCCAACTGCAACAAGGACTTCTGTTGCGAGCCACCCCCCGGCAAAATACCCGAAACACTAAACCACCAAAAGCCTATACCTTACACACTTTATACGCCCTAAGCCCTAAGATAAACATTCCTAAACCCTAAGCAAGCCCTGGCCCTAACCCCTGTCAGTAGAGACCTGGATAACTAGAATAGGGTTTTGGGCTAATTCCTGTATAGCACAAGTACAATCAGGAACCCTAAGGAATGGTATTGGTAGTTATTTAGGTTTCTATACTACGCGGCGGGATTCCCGGCCGTGAAGGCCACAGCTGGATGCTTCGTGCCGGGACCCGTCGTCTTGGGAACCGGGAGCCTGGAAAACCGCTTTGTGGGGCTTACGGTTTAAAGGTCTAGTGCTTTAGGGCTTTGGGGTTTTAGGGCTTTGGGTTTAGGGTTTAACGGTTTAGGGCTTCAGGGTTTTAGGGTTTAGGGTTTTAGGGTTCAGGGTGTTAGGGCTTAGGGCTTTAGGGCTTTAGGGCTTGAGGGCTTTAGGGTTTGGGGTGTTTAGGGGGCTAGCATGTAGGGTTCAAGCTGAAGCAAAGCTACATACTCAACGAATTTGCTAGGTCTTCTAAGATAGGACAATGGTAGGTATGCATGTATTACATGCGTGCAGACCTTATGAAGTCTATGCCGGGATTCATGCCAAGACCCTGGTCCGTTCAACACACGCTTATTCATTGCAAATGTATACTCCTTCCTGGCTTTGCTAGGTTGTGGTTAATTACCCCGGAAAGCCCCCAAACCCCCTAGAAAAGCCTCCAAGCAAAATTTTCGGAGGCGTCAATAACTTGTGATCAACCCACTTACAAGACTTGCAGTCCCAAAAAAGCCTACTAAGATGCACCCCCCCGATCCGATTCTATCTGTTCAAGCACCTTCCTTATTTAGGTTCAAAGATAGAGTTTAGTGTTTAGGGTTTAGGGTTAGAACCCATACAGGACACAAATCCCTGTAAAGGCCACGTTCCAACTATGAGAGTCTCTCTGTTAAAGCCGGGAACCCCTGAATCCATGTCCCTGAATGCCATAAACCCTAGATCCCAAACCCTAAATCGAACTCTAAACCCTCAATCTCAAACCCTAACTGTAAACCCTTAATTAGAAAAACATACACCCTAAATCCCAAGCCCTCAAACCTAAAAAGATCTAAAACTTCTCGGTTTTGGGCCTCTGCACAGCGGACAGCATCTCCTTAAAGGCCAGCACATCCGAGATCTCCTGCATGCACGGCCACGAGGTCTCGTTTTACACACAAAAGATGGCCACAATATGCATGGTCTAGTAAATAAACAGACATGCATGGAATACAGAAGGGTATGATATGCAGTATGATACATTTCGTGCATACAGTTGGCAATGTGCATGCCATGATAAGATTAACGATGTGCTCACAATAACTCACTGCTTGAACAATTGATCTGCAGACCTGTGTTACGCCTAGGTTACCTGGCTGTGTGCGAGGCCCCCATCTGAACCCTTACAGTAGCCCTTATAGTAACCCTTATAGACCCTTTATAAGAATCCCTGTCAACACATTAACGGGAACCTTATTCTAGTTATCGAGGGCAATGCGCCTCATGGGGGTTTAACATGCAACCGGGGGCCTGATAGCAGCTGCCTCTGGGACCTACCTATGCTCTCCTTAGCAGCTCCTTTCTGGCCACCGAAAGCAAACAACCAAGGGAACTAGAACGGAGGGACAAAATGACCGCCCCCACCGTTTAGGGTTTAGGTTTAGGGCCACCCTAAGGCAGAGCCCAGACTTGAAAAAAAAACGCAATCCGACAATCCGAAAACCTGAGCCGCTTCAACAAACGACAAAGTAAACCATAGGTCCCATAGTAGTTCCTTTTTGGGATTACCTTATAAGGTTCTAAATATGAAGCCCAAAAAGGAACTACTATGGGGCCTATGGGAAACCCTAATAATTCACGGTAGGAACCGGATGTTGCTGGCTTTTGGCCCCATAATCGCACCTTCACCCAACAAGTTAAAGGCCGCCCGAACAACGCCCAAGAAGTATTCTAGCTGTAAGTGTTTTCGGTTTGGTTTATTTTTGCTGTTTGGGGTATCAAAGCTTAAAGCTTAAGAGTTAGTTCGGGTTCATGACATATTAAAACTGGCGGTTTTCGGTGCTGGCAGTCTCCTGCTTCATCGTCGCAGTAGCCGTGGTGCAGTTGATGGGGTCCTGGCCGAAAGTTTCTTACACATCTCCGCAGACTTATAGTATCCTTAAGGGAAGGGGGTCCAACGGGGTAAACAGCCTAGTGATCCCTAATTATCCCTAGTACTCCTGAAGGTTCCCTTAAAGTCCCCTAAGGATTCCTTGCACCTTCCCCCACCCTCCCTTAAGGATCCTATAACAGACCCTGGGCTCCCAAACCCTTAAAGGACCGTCCTCGATCCAAAGCGCTTGTCTACAAGATACAGTACAAAACTCGCAATGAAACCGTTGCAAGCCTTTGGGCAGAAACCCAAGAGTTTATGTGCTCATATAATACATATTTTGGCCTTAAAGTAGTCCGTATATAGGTACTTTGGGGAGAAAGTAAGTGTGCGTGTGTATTATACATATATATATATATAGATAGATAGATAGATAGATGCACATGTAATGATATAAGTTGGGCACGTGGACCCTTAGGGAATCTGTCCACGGCGACTGAGTCCTAACCCCTAAGGCCTGAAACCAGTGGGTTTGAGGTGTTGGAGCTCAACATCCCACTTAACCTGATGTCTCGAAACCCTGAACCCCAATATAGGGGACTTCATAATGCAAACCGGGTTGTGGTGTACGTCATGCTAGAATTACGGGAGTAAGCAACCCTGAACCCTACATACCTAACCGGGCCGCAATATCCTGACTGCTGGCCCAAACTTCCCTTGACCGGTTTTCAGTTCTCGTCCGTTTTACCTGTCAAACCACCTTGTCAACTTAATGACGAGCTTGCTCTTAAACCATATAGCGTTGCTTTATCATCCCTCAATGTCAAGTCTGGTTAAAGTTCAGCATAGTTGGATGTCATGCGCGGACGGCGTGGCTCTGGATCTTGCAACACAATTTGGGCAAAAAGTCTGCACATGCAGGCGTTCTCGAGATTCGGGGCTACCTCGGCTCAACTAAAACAACGCTACGACCTATGATTTCAGGTTTGCATTATACGCCTACCTGTTTTACAGGGCTCAGAACACAGGCAGCAGCGCCTGATTGCTGTAGGCCCCAAGGCTCCCATGCCATGGCCCCACGGGGAAGGGGGGTCGCCGAGCAGAACAGAGGCTCGTTTGGAGAGGGCATCTGGATCATCAAACCGACAGCTGGCAACTACTGTAAGTCTTGCGGTGATGGGTTGTCCAGAACCACCACCATGTGCTGCCGGGCACTCTTGTACATCGGCAGCCTTGGGCAGCTCTTCGCCAGTCATGCCTACCAGACATGCAAGGCAGTTCGTCAGACACGCATCAGCTTGCCGGTCCGAGGCAATGCTTAATTACTGGACTCGAGGAACAAATATTTATGAGACTTCCATGCCCATACTTTCCAAGAAACGTTGGACAGCCTTCGTGGAACCTTCGCACGTGAACGAGGCTTGTGAGCTCGATGAAGGCAACAGTGGCCCCCGCGTTGCGGTGCCTACCACAGAATACCCGCGCGACTACCGGCAGTATCCCAAGTTGGAGCGGGACTGCGCTCAGTACTTTGCTAGCCTTGCGAATCCAGCTATATATGAATTGGCTATCTCTCGATGAGGCTGTGGACGACAGTGCCGTCGGCAAGTTAATGTGCACGACGCAAGCCAAGTTCGAGGAGATGGCTATCAATCACAAGGTATCCGGATGTCAAGTGTTATTTCGGTCTGGTTTTCAGCTAGTGCTCCATGTGTATACGCAGTCATTGCACATGGTAATGATGGGCACAGCTGCGTTTTTTGCATCAGCGGTGCGGGGTGTACAGCTTGCAGTTTGCCTCTCCCTCCCCCTTGAGGAATATGCTCAAGCTGAGGTTTCTTGTTCGCTTCGGGCTTGCATGTGCATGTGTGCACATTCTGTGGTCATGTCAGCGGGTTCGGCTGCTTTCGTGGTAAATCACGGAGCGGACGAACTATGATCCTTCTTTCAGTGGACGGGTATCATCTAGAGTTTTTGTGGTGTGTTGGGACGGCTTTTGAGCTTGAGGGTGCGAAGCACTTGCCTCAGGCTGCCGGTTAAATCCCTCACGCACTTCAGGTGAGTGCACACTATGGATGTTTTTCCCATAGATTTCTGCGCCACCTTGCCTCAGAATTTAGCTTGCATTTTTGTGATGCGCTGCCCCGTGCCGTAACACACGGCTTGCAGCTCGACAATCAGACTCCAACCCTAGCTCTTTTAGAAACTCCCAAGCAAATCAGGGCCAGGAACACCGAAGGCATGCCATGATGCCATAAGCTTCACGGCGCAGGGACACCAGCCCAACCCTTAAAGCGGAGCAGACCATCATCTCTTAAATTCAGGGTTAGCCTCACACAGATGATTGCACGCCCTTTCTTCAGCATACGCTCACGTCGAGATTTTCGGCTTTACTCTGTGCAACTCACATCCGACACACCAAAGGCTGCATTCCGAAGCCTGGGGCCCTCAGTCTGAACGCCCCCGAAGTGCTCCTGCAAAGCCAGGCAAGGTTCAAGCTCATTCATGTGGGCCACAGCGGCGCCACACCTCGCCAGGGTACCCTAGGCGCCCGAAACCCTGAACCCGAAACCCTTAAACCTTAAACCCTTAACTTAAACCTTTAAACATGCAAACCCTAAACCCTAAAATCTTGAACCCTTGAACCATTACCCGTAGGACCCATCGTAGTTCCTTTTGGGGGTTCATATTTAGAATCCTATAAAGTACTCCCCAAAAAGGAACTACTATGGGCCTAGGGGTAAACCCTAGAGCCTTCAAGCCTTGCCCTAAGGGTCCAAGTAGTCCTCACTAATGGTTCTTGGTACCCAAAATTAATGGTTTTTGGTACCCCAAAAAAATGGTTTTTGGGTACCCAAAAGTAATGGTTCTTGGCACTCAAAATGGCCAAAGTCCTACAATAGGGAGTACTTGGACCCTAGGGTTGAACTAAACCCGCCACTCCTAAAGCCGCAAAAGGGGCCCCGCAGGGTGGAGGCTCAAGGCTCCGAGTGTGACCAAGCGCCAAGAGCTGGCAAAAAGGGTTTAGGGTTTACAGTTTAGGGTTTAGTTTAGGGTTTAGTTTAGGGTTTACAGTTTAGGGTTTAGTTTAGGGTTTACAGTTTAGGGTTTACAGTTTAGGGTTTAGTTTAGGGTTTAGTTTAGGGTTTACGGTTTAGGGTTTAGTTTAGGGTTTAGTTTAGGGTTTAGTTTAGGGTTTAGTTTAGGGTTTAGTTTAGGGTTTACAGTTTAGGGCTTACAGTTTAGGGTTTACAGTTTAGGGTTTACAGTTTAGGGTTTACAGTTTAGGGTTTACGGTTTAGAGTTTAGTTTAGGGTTTGGGGTTTAGTTTAAGGCATTTAGGGTTTAGGGATTAGTTTAGGGTTTCGGGTTTACGGTAGGGTTTAGGGTTTAGGGTCTCTAACCCTGGGGCTCCAAACAGCCCAAAGTAGATAGTGATGACAGACTGTAGACACCAAAGTGGGCACTGTTTGAATACTTGGTGCCCTAGGGTAAGTACCTACAGAGAGTTATAATCTACCCCTTTTGGGGGGCACGTGCATTTCTATACAACACATCCTAACCATAAAACTAGGTACCCCAAAAAGGGGGTCGGATATGACCTTCTAAGCACCATTACAGCAAATAAACTTTCACGACCAAACTACACCCAATAACCAAGATCGTATACATCTGTTTGCATATTTATAAATAAATGAATAAATAAATATGTATATATATATGTTTATTTATTTATATATTTATACACAAACATATACCGATCTATGTATGTATCTATCTCTCTATCTATCTATGCAGGGCCAAAACATCTCCCACATTCACAAACCGTAGTACTTAGACCGTTTTGGGTTTGGGACTGGGACATACTTTGTGAGCTTTAGGGTCACGTGAGGATCGAGGGTTCTGGTAAGGGAATTCGAAACGTAGGGAGTCATGGGTGTTTGGGGTTTATGGTTTAGGAGGGGGGTTTAAGGTTTACGGTCTACAGCCCTGCTGAATATGATGTGAGCAGGCTCCGTAGCAATAGCAGGAGCAACAACAAAAACTATCTTAGTTTGACAGTCTTCGTCGGTATAGTCGTAGTAGTCGCACCAGTGCAAGCAGTACCACCAGTAACGGATATGGTGATTTCAGCAGCATTCGTCATCGTCGTACCAATACATAATATAGCAGTATGCACGGAATTATCTTTCGTGCCTTGCGGCTACTGAAGGGCCTGAAACTCCTTCCTTGTTGCGTAGTTTTTTCACTTACCGTACCGGTTTAGGGATTAGGGTTTAGGGTTTAGACATTTCGGGTATTCAGGGCTTCAGGGCTTTGAAGGGCCCGGAAGGGTGCACAGAAGCTTTGGGCTTCAGGCCTGAGGTGCAAACTCTGAGGTTTCGGATTGAAGCTCCCCTAAACCCTAAACCTAAAACCCTAAACCTAAAACCCTAAACCTTAAACCCTAAACCCTAAAACCCTAAACCCTAAACCGCAAACCCTAAAACCCTAAAACCCTAAGCTCCTGCACAGAAGTCTGGCAGTTGAGGCCCAGGCTGCGGACCGGATCAGAAAACCTGCCGCGGGTTCGCTGGATGCTAGAGTGGACTTAGGGCTTAATTACCCTAAGGCCCCATGGTAGTTTCTTTTTGGGATTACCTTATAGGATTCTAAATATATGAACCACAAAAAGGAACTAGTGTATAGGGTTTATAGGATGCATAGGGTTTATAGGGTTTATGGGGCTTATAGGGTTTATAGGGTTTAGGGCTTAGGGCTTATAGGATTTACAGGATTTATAAAGGTTTAGGGTTCAGGGCTTATAGGGATTATAGGGCTTAGGACTTAGGGTTTAGGGTGTACCCAAAGGCAATGCGTCAAACGCTCCCGGCGATACAAGGACTCCGGAGTCTCCGTGTGAGGGTTTAGGAAAAGTTTAGGAGTAGCAGGGTCTGAAGAAGTAGAACGTAATATAGGGGCCTTACTAATTAGAATACAATTTTTGGGGCCCATTATGCAATAACTATAATAAGGAACACCCAAAATAGTATTGGTAAACTATTAAGGCTTCGGAGGCTTTTTCGAATAATCCTGGGCCCCAAACCCCTCAACCCGGCACTAGAAACCCTTTCTCCAACTCTACTATCCTTGACCCGAAAGCCCTGAATCCGCACACCCTTACGCTAAACCCCTAAACCCGAAACCCCCATACCCCTAAACCCCTATACCCCTAAAGACCCCAAACCCCTGAACCCCTAAACCCATATACCCCCATGCCCCTAAACCCTACACCCCCTAAACCCTAAACCCCTAAACCCCTGGGGCCCCTAAACCCCACGTATCCGGCGCCTGTCCCAGTCCTTCTCGTACTGCCGGGCTCAGCACAGGCCTGATCTCTCTCTGCTGGAAAAAATATAGGGGACTTAATATTTAGAATAGGTTTCCTTTTCAAGGGTATTACAAGGGTTCCTTTAAGGGTTACTGTAAGGGTTTAGTGTAGGGGCCTTAATATTTAGAATAGGGTTTGGGGGCCATTTTACTATAATCATAATAAGGAACCCCAAAAATAGTCCCTATAGTAGACGTGTCACAGAAGAGGCGGATGACACCCAAACACACCCTAAACCCTAAATCCTAAACCTAGCGGGTGATACCCTAACCCGTTTTTAGGGTTACAGTGCGATATAACCGATCATAACCATAAGACTTGGTAACCTAAAAACCGGGGTAGGATATGACCCTCTGGGTAGACCCTGGGGCCCCAAACCCTAAACCCTAAACCCCAAACCACCCTCAAAGCCTTCAAACTTCCCTAAACCGCCTATACCATCCCGCCATCCTGGGCGGAAACGGTTTAGGGTTCAGGGTTGTGCGTAGGGGTTTAGGGTTTAGGGTTCAGGGTTGTAGGGGTTTAGGATTTAGGGTTTAGGGTTTAGGGAAACCCCCGCGAACACCCTATAAAACCCGTGTTACGCAAATCGAGTAGCTTTACTGTCCGGCCAGAAGAATCCCAGTCGCTGCGTGAGGCTCCGGAAATGGCGCGTGCAGCCGCCACAAAAAGTGGCGCCACCAGCGAGGATGGGGACGAGGGCCTCTAGTGATTCAGAGTTTTGGATGGCTTAGGGCTTACCCATAGGCCCCATAGTAGTTCCTTTTTGGGATGACCTTGTAGGATTCTAAATATGAGCCCCAAAAAGGAGCTACTATGGGGCCTTATGGGTAGCGTTCAGGGCCGCGAGAGGTGTCCGGCGTGCTTTTGACAGGTTCTGTGAAGGTGATATACGGGCGGTTGTCAAAATTATGGTCCCCTTTTGGGTCCCTAATACAACACGGCACCTAATATTTAAGGTACCCCAAAAAGGGGACATAATTTTGACAACTACCCATATAAGGGCTACTATAAGGGTTCAGGGTCTCGAGAGTTTCGGGACTTTGGGTTTAGGGTTTTGAGGCCCTGGAGGTTGGGATCTGAAACAGTTAGAATAGGGTAGGGTTCCTGTAGCCGGTGCTGTCAAGGGTTCTATAAGGATGAAGGATGATTCTACGGCTGATGGACAAAATCCTGCATTAGCCATTGTAAGGAATATACCATTATTCCCATAGTTTAGGGTCCTTAGGGTCATGCAGGATTTTGTCCATCAACAGTATGTCTACTATAAGAGAGGGTTTGGGGAGTTTGGGGTTTTGCCTCTTTGGCAATGCCTCTGACGCTTGTGCCTTTGCAGCCACGGGCTTATAGGTCAGATGTGCCAGACGCTGATCTGAGTCTGCCTCGGTCCTAAACCCTGAAGTGGCCCTAACCTCAAACCCTACACCCTAAACCCCAAACCCTAAACCCCAAGCCTTAAACCCGAAGCCCTAAACCCCCAACCCTACACCCCGAAGCCTTAAACCCTAAGCCCTAAACCCCAAATTCTAAACCCCAAGCCGTAAACCCTAAGCCCTAAACCCATCATCAGCGGGCGAAGTCGGACTCGGACTCAATGGTCCTTCAGGCGGACTCGCCTCAGTCTGACCACGATCCTTGACGACTCCTTGCCCTAAGACTCCATGTGCCCGTATAGTAGGTACTTTGGCCTTAAAGGGGTCCCTATATGGGTACTAACCCTAAATCCTAAACCCTAAATCCTAAACCCTAAACCCTAAACCCTAAATCCTAAATCCTAAACCCTAAATCCTAAACCCTAAACCCTAAACCGCCTAAGTACCTACTATATGGGCACAGGGAGCCTCTGTGTTGGGCGGAGACGACCCCTCAGTCTGACGACGATCCTCGTCGAGGTTGTCCATGTCCCTGTCCCCTAAACCCTAAACTACCCTAAACCCAATTTACCCGTTACAGCACCCTATAAACCCTAAACCCTAGAAACCCTATAAACCATAACCCCAAACCCCAAACCCTAAACCCAAGCCCCAAACCCTAAATGACTCCACCAGCGGTGAAAGAGGCCAGGCTCCGTCTTAGGAAGTCGGACTGCCACGTCAGGGACCAAGTTTGCGGATTTTGAGGTTTGGCCCCAAGGATGCGAGTATCCCAAGGGTACGATTTCGGAACCGGAAACCATTAATCAGAGCAGAGTACTTAAGACCTTGCCTCAAGTCTGGGTCTTTAGTTTAACTGGCTTCGCGGCATAGGGTTTCAGAGAACCTTTGCTGCAAGTTCTACACAACCGAATCGCTGGTTGCAGGCAGTCCCTAAACCCTGGATCGTATTGACAGACGCAAGCGCAGAGCTCCATCTGTAATTAGTCTGCCAAGGATTAAGGCTGCAGGGCTTGTGTGTTTGGTTATACCTCGTTAGTACCTGGTTCGATCTATCTCACATTAAGCTAAACTCCTAAAAAAAACGAAACTAAGGTTGCTCGAGCTTGCCAAAGCAAGATGGTACGTTTCAGGGCCGAGGTAGGAGGGAGTACCGTAAGAACACAGCCTGAACCCTACCCCTCAACCGCAAAGCGAAATCCCCGAGAATCCGGAAACAGGCTGCAAGCGTCAAAGGGAGAAGCTGTGGGCCCCCCGACAGCAAGCAGGTCCTGCCCTAAGGTCAGCTCATCTGCCCTGGCCAGCTGTTCGGGTTTCAGGCTCGATTTTCTGGTTGCTTCTCTAGGGTTTAGACTACGCCGAAAACCCCAAGCCCCCAACTAATCTACCCAAAGACTGCCAAACCTCCCAGCAAAAACAAAAAGCAAAGACTGCCAAACCTCCCAGCGGAAGGACAAACTAGACCAAATCTCGGCAATGAGCCCCTGCAGCATGAGGCAATTGACCGGGTTGGGGAGTGCAGCAAGAAGTTCGTGCACCAGCACCACGCAGCCTCTTGAGATGCCATGAATGTTCTTGCTGTGGGATCGGCCATGAAAACCCGGTTCTCCGCATCAAACCCGTCCGAGACGCAAGTAAAGTAAACGCAATGGCTGTTATGATCCTCAGACACTTGGCTGCAATCGAAGTGCAGACGAAGTGATTATCATGACGATTCACGGCAAGGGCGGCTATAATGTTACAACACAAATGCCGATGTTGATGATGATGACGATGACGATGGCGAAGATGGCGGACATAACCACGGGGGAGTTGACACACGAACCCTGAAAGTCGTGGTTGCAGAGGATCTTCAGCCCTTCTACTGATACTGTAGTCTCTCAGTTTCTTTTGTTTACAGGACGGGCATTCTGCTTCCTGTTGTGACTGCATTGCTTTTGACTGAGAAACGGACCCTTCCTTGCATTTTATCATTTTCCCGATGTGCATTGCACATCGTAGCGCTGGTTCCGAAATGTCTTGCGCGGATGCGCGCGTCTTCAAACACAGTGCGCTCTACATATTGCTGTTAGGACTACTACACGTACTACTGCAACTACTACTGCGACTAAGCCTACTACGCAGCCCCAGACATCTATCCCGGCCCTAACTCGCGCCCATGTGTTATTGTCTTCTACCAGTTCCATCAATCGCAAACTCTGAAGCCGAACCCCAAAACCCTCGAACTGACATCCACAACTTAAGTTCCTTTGAAAAACGGTGGCGGTAAAAAGTGTCACAGCCGTTCGACTTTATGCATACTCGTTTTGCTACCTGAAACCCTGTATGCACCTGCAACCTGCAGCTGCCGCTCCCTGCCGCTCTTTAGGTCACATTCCTGAAAGAAGCTGCAGTTCATCGCGTGCCCCGTCCAATCTCGCCATGAGCCTGCGATCGAACTACCCAGAGACTCCAATATCCTTTAATTAAGGAATATACCTCAAACTATAGTAGGATCCCTAATATGATTTAAAGTATTTTCCTTAATTAAGGGATATTGGAGTCTCTGGGTACTGCTCTGGTACCTCGCGTCCGAACATTGTTCTGTCCATTGCTCGGGCTCCAGAGACCCACCGGGCAGCTTCTAGCGCGACGTTGCCTGCCATACTTGGAGGTTCAGGGGTAGTTATAAATGGGTTGTAAGTCCCCTAATAGGGTTAAAACCATAGCTACCCTGATTATAACCCCACTTATAACTACCCATGAACCTCTAAGTAGAGCATGAAAGCCCATCTTGGCCTCCTGAATCCATCCATAGAGCTAGCTACGGTTCGCCGAAGAGGGAGCTACATTAATTAGAGTGTATAGCTGCGATGTGCGTCAGCGTAGCAACGACACTTCGTGCCCAACAGCCCCTCCCTCTTTACAAGGAAGCCTTGAGATCAGGGGCTAGCTCTAAACCCTAGACCCTGGGAGCCCGGAAAACCTCACATCCTACACCCTAAGTCTGATGTGCACTCTGAGCGATGAAAACCTAAATCCTGCGCCTGACGTCATATTTACATCTTGCGAAGTGCGGCAGGCCCACCGTGCTGCCATGGCATGCATCGATACCTGAGCTACCGGGGCCACGACATGAGAAACTTCAAAACTACAAGCGAGGGGGACGGGGCTTTCCTGGAATTTGTCCACAACCCTAGGCCTTATGCGGAGCCCTGAATCTAAACTGAGTGGTGGTGACCTCTCATGACCTAGTTTCCCAATAACACAAGAAACCAAAGGTTCAACTTCCAGAAAGAATGTCAGCGAATCGAAGTCTCAAGGCGGGACTACGGAGAACCCAGATAATGCTATGTTGGTAGGTCTTGGGAGGTTGATAATAGAAGAAGCTCTGCTCTCTCGCTCTCTCTCTCTCGCTCTCTCTCTCTCTCTCTCTTTCTCTTGCTTGCTTGCTTGCGCAGCGTGTGAGGTACGAGAAGAACCCACACCCCCCCCCGCTCTCGCGCTGTGTGAAACTAGTTGTGGATGCTCGGCACCATCGCGTCCCCTGTACTCTCAGCCTCCTGAAAGCAATCTATGTAGCCCTTTCTCTCTCTCTCTCTCTCTCTCGCTCTCTATCTCTCTATCGATCTATCTCTCTCTACGTATGTGAAACTATCGATCGATCTACCTATCTGCATGTGTATGTATGCATCGCAACAACGTCTCGCTGGCCATGGGGCGAACACAAGTTCTGTTCCTCACTTCCATCATAAAATTAATTTAGTGAGCATCTATTATATATATATATATTATATGTATGTAAGTAAGTAAGTAAGTATGTATGTATGTATGTGTGTATGTGTGTAGGTAACCTTGTGTATATACAGATATATACATATGTATGAGTGTAGTTGTGTGTGTATGGATTGTAGTATGTATTTAAGACATGATTACATATACAGACACGCGCCCTCGTAAGCAAGAAGATTCCCTGTCCCTGACCTAGATTCTACGAAATAGGACCCACTATCACCACCCAAAACAGAGCAGTTGATTTATAACATTTCAACAAACTACATATATATATATATATGTATATATAGTCATGTATGTATGCATACATGTATAGTATGCGCATGGCATACGCATGTGTACTCTGGCCTGTAAGGTGCACACATAGATAAGTAGGTTGATGCCAGATGGTTTAATAAATAGATAGAAGAATAGATAGACAGATAGATAGATAGGTAAGCGGATGGGCAGATAAGTAGATAGATGGTAGATCGGTAGATGGATAAAGATCTCACCTGACATCGTCTGACTCTTGGTTTGCCTTTTCGCTGAATTGACCGCCCCTCCGTCCCCGCCCCCGCTCCACCCGTCCCGAAAAACATGACAATGATCTTTCAGCTAGGGTCATTACAACCAAAAGAGCTTGAAGGTAAGCTGTCAGAATCGAGCAAAGGCCAGCAATGGGAAAGCCCTAAAGCGAAACCATCTGTGCATCTCTGCCATGCGGCCCAGTACGAGCAGGTACGGGGCCAGCCCGTGTCTCGGCATGTCCCACTCCTAGGACTGAGATCCCAGAGACTCCATTATCCCTTAGATAAGAATATACCTTAGTAGGATGTGTATTATTCCTTGATTAAGGGATATTGGAGTCTCTGGGATCATTGGCTTAGGGTCTTGCTGACTGGTACTAGGCCACTTCGATGTTCGAAGCTTCCTGCAAAACCCTAAACCCAAAACCCCCCTAAACCCCAAACACCTAAACCCAAAACCTCAAACCCCTAAACCCTAAACCCTAAACCCCAAACCCTAAACCCCCAAACCCAAAACCCCGAAACCCCCAAAACCCCTAAATCCTGACCTTTAAAGGTTCAGACCTCTGGCTTTGCTCAGGCAGAAAAACAAGCAAAACATTAAAACCAAGAAGAAGACTCTGGCGCCTTTTAGGGTTTAGGGGTTTAGGGGGTTTAGGGGGTTTAGGGTTTAGGAAGACTCTGGTGCCTTTCGGGGTTCTTGTTAGGGAATTTAATTTAAGTTACCATAATAGGGGATTGTAAGGGTTCCTTTAAGGGATCTTTAAGGGTTTAGGGTTTAAGGTTTAACTTACCAGAATAAGGATCTATAGTAAATAAAAAGGTTTCCTTATTCTGGTAATTTCATTTATATTCCTTAACACGAACCCAGCTTGTTGTGGGCAAGTCGCAGTAGCGAGGCACGAAAACGATGAGCTAAGATATGGGCCTTAATGAATAGGATAAGTTATAATTAACCCTAAACCCTAAATCCTAAACCCTAAATCCTAATTAAACCCTAGACCCTGAGACCCCACAGTAGTTCCTTTTTGTAGCTCATATTTAGAATCCTATAGGGTAATCCCCAAGAGGAACTACTATGGGGCCTTGGGGTAGACCCTAAGTTATAATGAGGAGCTCTGGGGATGAGTACTATTACGAGCTAAGACAAACTAATACGACCCCCAGATAGAATGAGCCCTGCGCTATCCCCGCGAAGACAAACTCTCGGAGTCCAAACCGTCTGCCCCAGAAGCTTCTGCGGTTCAGAATTGTGTTTTTAAGCGCCTCTTTTCCAACTCGCGGTACATGCTCGTGAGAAACCCCTGGGGGGGAATAGAGTTTAGGGTTTAGGGGTTTAGGGTTTAGGGTTCAAGCGAAGACAAAGTCAGGACACTCCGGTGCAACTGAGGACGTGCGTTCCCGAATAGAGGAGTGTTTGCCCTCGTGGGATCTCGGGCGAGAAGACCCTAAACCACAAACCAAAACATCTACCCTTAGGGATTAGGGTTTAGGGGCTTAGGGTTTATGGTTTTTAGGGTCCATGTGCCTATATGGAGAAGACTTAGGGCTTTAAGGGGTTCCTATACAGGTACTTTATGGGCCCAAAGGTATTTTCAAAATGTGCATGAACCCTTGACCCTCAGGGCTAACCCCCTACACCCCAACCCTAAACATCTTCCCCAAAGGTTTGTCCGCATCCGGGGTCTCAGGGGCGAGGCTGGGGTGCATCTGCTTCTGCCAGATACCTAGTATGGGGGCATTCATGTTTTAAAAAAAGGCTTTGAGGCACATGATAGTTAGTAGGACTAACATACGGATTAATAGTACTAGTTTTTCCGATCCCTATATTGGATGATCCACGAACCGAAGCCAGGGGTTCAGGGTTTAGGGTAAGGTGCCGCCAGGAATCCAGTAGTATCGGAGTGGTTCCGTCATCTTCGCCTGCTTGTATTCCTCTGCCAGGCCAACACTCATCAATGCGATCAGAACCCTTGAGGCAATAGAGTGTACGAGCCTTGGGGTTTAGAGCTTAGGGAGTCTCCGGATTCCGGGTTTGAGGTTTATGACTTAGGCCTTAAGCTTTAAGAACTTAGGGTTTCAAGGTTTCGGGGTTTAAGGCTTTAGCACTTGGAGTTTGGGGTTCAGAGCTTCACCTACTTTCACAGAATTCCTAAGAGCTCTAAGGGAGCACCTACTTGCGACATGTGTCTGTGGACTGTGGACCATTGTGAAACGTCAAGTGCCCCTCGAGCTTTTGAAGTCTATCCGGGCATAGGGTCGTAGAGCCCAGGGTGTAGTCCACAACTTGGGGTTTAGCGTTTAGAACTTAGGTTTAGGGCGAGGGTTTGTTTAGGCAGCCGTTTACTTGAGGCTGCAATGACTGTGGGGGAAGTATGCTATAACTATAACTGCGAAATCACGAGCACTTAATCCCGAAGCTGAACCTGAAACTGTACAACCCTGCACCTACAGAGTAATGAACCCTTAACCCTGCATCCGAAGCTAGACCCTTTGTAGGTATTTGGCCTGCAGGTCATATACAGGCTTGAATCATTGGAACAGAGTGTTCTGTGGGTTCATACAATTATCACTAAGTCACTAAGGACGCCCAAGAGATAGTACTACTAGCCTGATCCTGAGTAGCCCCATTCTAACAAGGGTGCCCTTTGTCCTACTATTGGCTGTAAAAAAGGGGAGCCCCAAAAGAAAAAGGGGCAACAGGGTACTCCTCAGGAACCTAGCTCAATGATCCCATTCCCGGACCCCTTATAGATCCCTTCAAAGGAACCCCATATGAGTCCTTAGATTCCTAGGGTATTGTAGGATAAGATGGACGGAGTGTCCAGCTTAGGGTTTGGGTTCGGGGTTTGTTTCAAGGCCCGGGTTCAAGGAGAAAAACCGCAAATCCCCCAAAAACCGAAAGCCAAGCGCCGCCAGGGCGCTTAACTCCTTGTGCCTATCATAGCCTCCATTGTACTAGCTCTTCTTGGTTTAGCCAATTTTGCACTAAGGATCCTGTAAGGTAATCACCACTGCAGGGAACTACAAGGGAGACTATAGGTCTATGTTGATAATATAGGGGCCTTGATAATTAGAATAGGGTTTTGGGGCCCATTCTACTATAAATATAATAAGGATGCCCCAAAATAATATACAAAATAATATAGGTGATTATTAAGGCTGACCACCCTAGACCCTATCGAAAAACAGCCTTAACAACACCACATAAGCCCTAAACCCCCACTCCATCAACCCTAGACTTATATGGGTGGTTGTCAAAATTATGGTCCCTTCTTGGGTACCCTAACTAATAGGTGCCGTATTATAATAGGGACCCAAAAAGGGACCATAATTTTGACAACCACTTATATGACGCTACACCCAGACAGCCTCCGGGTTGCCAACGTAGTCGGGGAGGAAGGGGTCGTGAAAATGGCTGGGATTGAATCTGGCAGGCCTGAGGATCTTTAGGGCTTTAGGGTTTAGGGTTTAGGGCTTTAGGGTTTTAGGGTTTGGGAATAGACCTAGAGGCTCATACCCTACCCCATTTTTGGGATACCTAGTTTTATGGTTAGTATCTGATATATAGCAAAGTAGATGCCCTAAACAAGGGGTGGGGTATGAGCCTACAGGTAGAGTTTAAGGTTCAAGGAATGAGGGGCTTCAGGGCTTTAGGGTTTGAGGGTTTGGAGATCATGTTAGAGTGTTTAAGCTTTTAAAAATATGGGCTCAAGGGGTGAGGGTCAGGCAGGTTCAGGGTTAGGGTTTCGAGTGCAGGGTTCGTTATGGGCTTGGCCTGTAAACTTACAGGTTTGTGAGGTTTGGGTTTTGGAGGTAGAGAGGGCTGTCGGGATCATTGAGCCAAAGCCCAAAATTCTAACGCCGACAGCTGAGCTACGACATACAGGGCGTCGGATAAGCTCAGAACTAAGGGTTTGTGGTGTTAAGGGCTTAAGGTTTCTGGCGTTCAGTGTTCAGGGTTTACCGGGATTTCTGTGTAAGTGCATATAGAATTTTGGTTGCTCAGGGCTACAAGTTTAACGGAAGTCTATCCTGGGACCCGTGAATCCAAGGTAGATCACGGCGCCGCTTTTCTAGGTGGCCCCAAGTCTTCTTACAAAAGATGCCCCTGACAAACGAAATGAAACCACAACTAAGAAAATCACATCCCATGGGCCAATCTGAGCTCGCTTTGTTCGTCAGGACATCAGTGCGGTTTTATGCATTCGACATTGAGATCCGGGGTTTTTGAGTTTCACATTGGGGGTTTAGGATTTCATGTTTCAGGGTTTAGGGGTTTAGGGGGTCAGGCTTCTCGAAAATTCGTAACACAAAGTAGCGGTGATGACAAGAGGCGAATTCTTCCAAGGAGACGACAGCTCTTCGACGATTCTACATGATGGTCTTTGTCTTGGGTTACTGTACCAAGCTACCCCAGGCTTCAAGTATTCGAACGGTAGGTATAAACTCTATAGAAAGTAGCTACCTGCGGTGGTGTACTTGCAGCCCTAGGTATAGTATAGATCTCTTAAAAGGAAGCCTGGTTTCTCAACTTCAAGACCTCTGCCTAACACAAAACCCTATTCAAACAGGAACTGCAGGAAACCTTGAAGAGCCGTAAAGGAACCCTTAAAGCGACCACGATTTTTTGAACAATCCCTGCAAGTGAGGTCAGCACAAACACGTCCACGATTCCAAGGCAGCCTGTGGAACAACTTTGGCCCAGGATCCAGAAAAATGCTATGTAGGGTTCAGGGCTTCGGGTGAAAGGCTTAACTTAAGCTGTTGCTGGATAACGGCTCAGCAAGCCCTTTCAGAGGGCCATCAGAAGTATGTAACCTCAAGTACCAAACTCCCGGTATCGACTATCCAGATCCGGGGCAGCGCCCCGCAGTGCTTAGATGTGCCGGGGCCACATGTCTGCAATCTTAACCTGAATCATTGAAAGCCAAGACACCCCAGCTGAAATCTTGTTCAGAAACCTCTTGTATGATTACTTGTTATAAAGGTTTATCAGGGTTGCCGAGGGTTTCATGCAGGTCTGCCAGGGAAGCCAAGGAAGTTACTATAAATTCCAACATTGACGAAACCATATCATGTACAAGTCACCAGCATTTTCCACAGTAGCCTAAAATGCTAGACTCTTTCTCAGGAACCCAGCCCGGTTTAGCATCTCAGACTCTACGACTAAACCCTAAACCCTAAACCGCTCAGGGGTGTGCGGTATGCGTGCGGTGTCGGGGATTGAGGAACTGCATGGGCAGCTCAAGTTCGGTCGAAGGAGTGCCAGTAAGCTCGGTTAAAGGCCCTGGTATCTTAGTCTCAGGGTTTTTAGGGCTTAACCTACTTGTCGGGTATCATGGGGAACCAAAGGTTAACCTGTTTCATAATATTAGGAACATATAAGGTATATACTACCCCAAAAAGGTTAAAGGTTACCTACTCTACTACTAGGTTAAGGGTGTATCGATGTAGGATGGTGTGGGGATTTCGGGTGGCATGGGCGGGCACCTGCCTACGACATAGCAAACTAAACGATCTGTAATCTAAAACAAGCTAAACCCAGAATCACCTCAGCACTAAACCCTAAGACTCTTAATGGATGTTAGCTGATCCGAACGCGAGGAACGAAACCTTCGCATCTCAATGCATTCCAACTACTAGGGGTTGGGATTTCGGGCCTGAGGTCTAGGGTTTATTCGGAGCCCTGGTCCTGTTACTTTCATAGAAGGTTTCAATTCCTTCAACCTTACTTTACCAACAATTCAGAAACCTACTATACAGCCTAAAGCCATATCCTGTCAAGATCCATGGAGCAGAAGAGAGACAGCCCATATAGCTAACGGAAAACCTTGTTTGAAGCCCTCTTTTGTAGGGTCACCGCGAATCAACCTATGCTCTGGAGCCTACGGTTGTGCCTGAAAGAGAAGCGCTTCCGATGGCGCCTGTTTAAGAGGCAAACTCACTGTAGGGCTTATGACGTTTTGGGTTTATGAGTCGTAGGGCTTCGGGCTTGCATGCGGTTGGGGGCTTCGGGCTTATAGGGTCTAGGAGTCTGAGGGGTTACAGGGTTTATCTGGTTAAGGGTGGCATGGTTCTGGGGGACGCCGGTGGAGGACATAGTTCGTGTCTGTGCGTGTGTGTGTGTGTGTACAAGGGGATATGCCTGCGACATTTGAGGCCAAAATCAAGGCACGTTAAGGTCTCGCGAGTCCCAAGCCGCCCAGTGCTGACGAATCGCTCAGAATTTGATGCATACCCTTCTGCAAAGCTTGCGGGCGAAAGCATAACAACTGTATCCTCCTTCCTTGAAAAGGAATTTCGCTGCAAGCTCAGAATTCGGCCAAACCTTTGCCGCCGCTTCACAAGCGTGGTGCTGGCTGTATACAGTAGCTCCATCTGGATTTGCGACGAAGCGCGAGAGAAATCAGGATCACCATGCATGTCCGCGAGGCTTCGTGAATGACTGCAGCCCTAAACAATGCTGTGTAGAGGATATTATAGATAGAAGGGCCCTGTCTGAAGAAGGTAGGGACCCGGAGTGTTTGAGCGTGAAACAGGTATTCCTTTCTCAAACCTCCGGCTGCACCCTGAGTTCCTCAGCTCCTACATACCCTCGCTCCAGTCAAGGAGGAACCCCAGACGGTTAAGCCGAAACTCTGGGCCGTGAGTTGTGCAACTCGCAGCTCCCATACCACGTGGTCATCATTAGGGCTGTCTGGAGGGTGATGACGAAAGTCGGGAAGATGACTTTGTGGCTCTTATGGTAGTGAGCAGGATGGGAAAGAGCATTGATTGTGATGATGCCGGTCAAAATGAAACTGATAAGGATCATGATAACGTACATGTTAAACTGTTAAGGGTGATGAGACTGATGATAACGACCACGATTGCAGTCACGATGACTACCTACCAGGCGGTGCAGGTCTTCGTGGGTTAAGGTTCGTATGGGAGACACAAAGTCGTTTTCGGTGGAGGGTTTGAAGGAAGCTTGTTGTGTTGGTGTGTGGGGTTTCGGTTTGGGGGTGAGGCAGCTCCTAAACCCTGAACTCCTAAACCCTGCATCCTGGATCCTAAACCCTCAAGCCCGATATACCCTAGACCCTATACAAACTAAACCATAAATCCCTGTATAACCCCGAACCCTAAACTCGGTCTCGCAAGGAGTCCAAATCTTCGACAGGTCTTAAACCGTGTATCCCAACGTCCCGAAGCCCGCAACTGCCAAAATCTCTAGCCCAAAGTCTCTGAGAGATTCTGAGGGTGCATGTCCTTACAGGGTGCGTTCTTTAGCCTTGAAGTACCCATGCAGGAACCCCTTTAGGGCCAAAGTATAAACATAGAGGGACATGGACCCTGCCGGCACAAAAACTCTACGAGCCAGGGCAGCATTCAGAATTCACGGTCTCAGGTTAGACCTGGACCCCAAATGACCTACCTTTCAAGGCAATCATATTAAGGAACCCTAGAAAGGTAGGTTCTTTAGGGTCCAGGTAGAGTTTGCGGTTTAGGGGACCTCCCCAGGATGAACTAGGGCCCCTTAAAGGGTTTCTACACGTGGGACTATCATTGACTAGAAGTATGAGTCAGTATGAGAGTTACAGACAAATACTTTCAGGATTATGATAAGGACTTAGGGTTTAGATTGCCTACGGACTGTCGGTTACAACCTCTACTTCAGTCCGGATACAGCTCTCACTAGCTCACAGAACCACAATGTGTCTGAACCGCGTCAAATCGAACAACTCCAAATTAGAGACCCCGCGCACGGAACACCCTTTAAACCTCAAGCCCTCCGACACCACTAAACCTTTGGCTGAACCCGAAACCCTAAACTCCAAACCACTGTAGGTTCTTATTATGGACCCTCATATGGAGTTTATAGGGACCCTACCAAAAAGTAGGGTCTGGTGCGTAAAGGTAAACCCTAAACTCCAAGACCCTAAACCCTAAACTCCAAACTCTAAACCCTGAACTCCAAACCCTGAACTCCAAACCCCTAAACCCTAAAAACTAAACCCCTAAACCCTAGCCCCTAAACCCTAAACCCTGAACCCAGAAGCCTGCATGGCAGGCACGCCGGGAGACGTGCCCAGCAATTTCGCCTACCGGCCGCCCGAGAGACTCCTAGGGTTCCTTTAAAGGGATCTACAAGGGCTCCTCTAAGGGTTCCTAAAAGGGATCTAGGGATTATAGGGTTTAGGGGACTTCAATCTCCGTTCATTAAGGAATATACCTTAAATAACATTAGGGATCCATCATACTATGATTTAAGGTATATTCCTCAACTAAGGGATAATGGAGTCTATGGGCATGTGGGTAGTTCCTTTTGGAGGGTGTGGTATTTTGGGGCCCTAAAAGGGGACCAAAGCTTTGCTGCACCATCCCCTGCACAGCTCTGCCAGGTTGACTGGCACCTGAGGCAACATCGGCCTAGACCCTCCATCTACCCTCTATTGAACCCTAAATGCCCCTTATTTGGGACCATATACCCCTGCGTGAGGGTACAAGGAGGGTCCTGGCTTCTTGCCTCCGCACATTGGCCAGTTTCTTTTATTTTTCTCTCTCGGAACTCTGCCACCTGCTTTCGCTCTTCCTGTCTTTCCTCAGGCTGTTCCCTCCCTCTGCTGGGCTGCAGGTCTTTGTCTGTACTGTCAGAGAGCTCAGAAAGTATACAAGATTTGAGTTTGGGCTCATCTCCCAGCTACAACTTTGAGCCTGTATTAAGGTCTGTAAACGCTGCACCACCTCGATCCCTAAACTCACATCTACCTATGGTCTCCATTGTCAGGATCCAAAACAATATAAGCGGAGCACAAACCAAAAACTACAATGCAAACAATAGGTATGAAATGTCGGAGCAGTCGAAGCCTGCCGAACCGCTTTTGGGCTTCTGGTATTCAGGGTTCAAGGCTTGCAGGACTGGTCTTTTAGGGCTTCCGAGTTCTACAACCTACGAAAAACACACGTGAATCCTAAACCCGTAGGGCTTATAGCAGGGTTTAGCTTTTAGAGATTGTCAGTTGCAAGGGGTATAGTATGGGTATAGTTTTCGGTCGTGCTTCTTTGAGCCGAGGCCAGATAAGCCCTAAATGCCTTCAACCCTTAGCCTACACCCTAAACCCTGAACCCTGATTCTTAAATTACTACATCCCGTGAGAGCGTGTGGTAACCCTACAACCTCAACACTGAACCCTGATCCCTAAAGCGCGAAAACCCGTTTCAGAACTTATGTTAAGGTGTCCTAATGAAGAATCCGTATGATTCACTACAGGTCTTTGGTTGACTTAATTCAACTCTAACAACCAGGACCCCCCAAGGGCCCTTTAATAGAGTCCTTACGGCCCTTGATAGTGGGTATTTGGGGGTTTCTTAGGGGGTACTTGGGGGCTCTAGGAAAAGCCAAAACAAACCACCGATCCGTCTGAGCGCAGGGCGAGGCTCTCTCGGCACTGCGCGTGCCTGGAACTCCGTCTGGTCCAAGGTTGCTTTGGGGCTTCGGGTTTAGGGTTTGGGGTTGGGGGTTTTGGGGTTGGGGGGTAGGGTTTTGGGTAACGGGGTAGGGTTTGGGGTTAGGGGATATAGGGTTTGTGGTTAGGGGGTAGGGTTTGGGGTTTAAGGGATTATTATCGCAAGAGTGTTGCGATAATCATGGAGCCCTTGGCTTAAAGGAGGACTCAATCAGCAAAGCCGTGCCCATCCTCTTAACGAAAAGGAAGAAGCCTGAGAATTTCACATGAGGCTACCCATAGGCCCCATAGTAGTTCCTTTTTGGGGGCTCATATTTAGAACCCTATAAGGTCATCCCAAAAAGGAACTACAATGGTGCCTATGGGTATGCTAAGACCAAGGGGAAAAACCAGGGCCACCTGGCCTGGTTCAGGGCTAATATATAGGCCTTATAATAGGTTCCTGAGTAGCCCCATCATAATAGGGGTACCCTTTTTCTTACTATTCGGTCTTAATAAGAGGACCCTAGAAAAAAAAAGCAAAAGGGTACTACTCAGGAACCTAGGAATACTATAGGGGCTTTGAAAGAATGCTGTATATAAGGGTCTTTAGGCTTTAGGGTTACAAGGGTTTAGGGTTTAGGGTCTTAATCCTTGCAACCATCTCAAGACCTTGCTAAGGAGCACTGGAGTGGACTAGTGTAGCGTAGAAGCCAGAAAGTTGGAACATCATTAGCCTCATGCCCTTGCAGTACAGTATATAGGGAATCCCAGCATGAATCATCCTAGATCTATGTTCCAACTTTCTGGGGTTCACTATAGTGCATCAAGCGATAAGGGGTATAGGAGTTCTACCGACCAGGACCCCGCAAGGGCCCTTTAATAGAGTCCTTATGGCCCCTATAGGTCTTTGGGGGATTTTAGAGGGTACTTGGGAGTTCTACCGAGCAGACCCTGCAGCTGCAGGTCTTGCGCGCGAAACTTCTGCCAGATTTTGCGACTGCGCCCAGCAGATCGTGAGCTTGGCGCATGTAGCAGGGATCGCTTTCACGGCTTCCATCGCATCAAAACACGTGTTGTAGCAAAAGCCATCCCGGCTCAAATCAGGCAAATGCAGTACCGCGGTCCTCGTACGACCTAACCATTTCCTTGCCAGCTAATTCACCACCCTCATCCGATGTTTGTTGCCCACAGTGTTGGGCCTCTGCCCACTACTCGGAGGGCACACTGAGTTGACACCAGCTAACCCCTAAACCCTAAACTTTGGCATGGGCTTCGAGACTTAGGCTTGGCATTGTGGGGATAAGGCGGCTTAGAGGATCAAAAGTCTCGTTCTATTAAAGTTTGTTATCGCTGAGATTGAGCCTGGTTTTTGTTTGTTGAGCCCTCCTTTCCTCCGCCTGGTTAGGTTTAGGGTTTGGGGTTCAGGGCTTTGGGTTTTGAGGTTTAGGTAGAGCCTGGGAAGAGACCCGGAGCTTAACCTACAGCTTTCGCAAAACCCTGAACCTAAACCCTAAACCCTGAACCCTAAACCCTAAACCCTCCCTAAACCCACAAACCTAAAATCCCAAGCCCCTAAACCCATGAGCCCTCTAAACCACTAGACCCCGAAACCCCTGCTAAACCCTTAAACCCCGAAACCCTATTAACCCTCCCTAAACCCTAAAACCTAATCCTTAACCCCCTAAACCCTATTAACCCTCCCTAAACCCTAATCCTTAAACCCCTAAACCCCTATCCCTAAACCCTAATAATCCTTATCCCCTATTAACCCTCCCTAAAACCCTAAAACCCCCAAACTCTTAAACCCTAGAAAGCCCTTAAACACTCGAAGTGGTTACGTGGTTTGGGCCTCTGGGGAACCAATCAGGGCGGTCTGGGTCTTTTGGGAGTTCGGAGCTCGGGCTTTCCGGGCGCTTTAAGGGGTTAGGGTTTAGGGTTTAGGGTGAGCTTTAAGGGTTTAGGGCCTAGGGCCTTAAGGGTTTATAGGCGCTTTAAGGGTTTATAGGGCTTTAAGGGTTTAGGGCTTAGGGCTTTAAGGGTTTATAGGGCAATCTTGAAGCTAATAGGGCTTAGGGCTTAGGGTTCTGAAGTAATAATCAGAGGGAGTAGTGTTCTTAGTAGCCCCTTTCAAAGAACACGAGACCGGACCCCGGAACCCTTTTCTAGTCAATTACGAGGGCCCCTATAGTTCTGAGCTCCCTCTGAGTCTAACCTCCCGCCCTCAACTAACCAGGAAAAAGCATCTCTTCTCCTAAACCCTGAACCTGACCAGCCCTTAAGCATGAAGCTTACTAGCCTCTAAAAGCCTTAAAGGTTTAGGGTTTAGGGCTCAAAGCACAAACTCTACACCCTAAACCCTAAACACTACAAGCTCTACTAAGCCTGACAAACCCCAAAACCTTCACCCCGAAACCTGAGAAACCTGAACGTGCCTGGAACCCTCAACCTTAACAAGCCCTTGAACTACTGAAAACAAACTCCAAGAAACCCTGAAGCCTCAACCCTGTTGCTTCTAAGGGCTGAACAAGGCTCCCTCGAGTGGCTCTGATTTCCCCATCGACAAGCTGAAGGGAACCCCTAAATCCTAGATCCTATTATAGGGTCGTTAAGGGAGGGAGGTTCAAGGGGGGAGGGTACAAGGGATCCTTAGGGGACTCTAAGGGAACCTTAGGGAGCACTAGACAGAACTAGGGACTAGTAGGTTATCTACCCTCCTTGGATCCCCCCCCCCGCATAAGGATACTATATAATTCTAAGCTCTTAAATCCTAAACAAGGAGACATCTACCCCCCTCGCCTCCCCCCCCCCCNCCCCCCCCCCCCCCCATAAGGATACTATAATCCTAAGCCCTTAAACCCTAAACCATCAGACCTTGAAAGTCTCAACTCAAGATCTTAAGTTAGGGCTCCGGCGGGTGCAAAGCTGGCAGGAGACGTGCAAGCTCCTGGGTATAGCTTCGTTGGGTTTCTGGGGCTTCTGGGGATCGTTTCCTAAACCCCAAAACTCTCAAAATGCCCGAGCCCCAAAACCCTAGACGCTGCACCCCTAACCGCAAATCCTAATCCCTGTCCCTAACTACCAGAAACCCGACATAGCTGAATCCACGACGCTGCGCGATTCCTATCTGCCGGCGAACCATAATCCCCTTAACCACATAAACCCAACCCTAAAACCTTGTAACCCCCCCAGACGCCCTATGCCAAACCCCATATGCCGTATAAACCCTGGGTTCAAATGCAAGAAACTCCAAACCCGAAATCCGAAACCCCAATGGCCCCAGACCATAACCCCCAGTAAAACAGTGTTGCTCGGCGATAAGCCGAAGCACGGAATCTAACCAAACATCTCCTTCCTGCAGCCAGTCAACAAACCCGAACCCTCCCTCAAACTAATACCCTATACACTTGTGCACCCCGCTAGAACCTTTAACATTCTAAAGCCCAGTTCCCTGTATCCCAATGCCCTTAGCCTAAAACCCGGTAAACCCGACAATCAACTTTACAACGACGAAGGCCTCAAAACTAGAAATGTTGAAACGAATCTACTTGTACACAACATGCAGGAAGACCTGACCGCAGTCATGAACAAAACTTGCATTAAGAAACATGCTCTCGACGCATTGCGATCATAAGCACATGGTACAACCACCGCGGTCACGAATTCAGACCCGTACATTACTAAACCCAAGGCGTTCAGCAATTCAAGGCTTGCAAGAATCAAGGGTTTACGATTTCACTAAGGTACAGTGCATCTCGGATGAAGTGTAACATGGCAATTTTAAGTTCAAGCTCTTCTGGGAATGACTAGCAGAAGCCGTAAACCCGAAGACGAGAGCCCTGAACAACTCTTCTTCATAGCGCGTCCAGGTTGCCTGTGCCGCCTTCTGAACCTGCTCAATTTCTGCAGCAGCAAAAGCATTTTGGGGGAGAGGCAAAACTTTAAGACGTTTCCTCAAATACTCCCAGAATCAAGTCTAACTTGTCTCTGAGAGGTAGGACAGAAGCTCAACAAGTTTATATAAGAGGCTTGCCCAATGGCAGAGTAAAAGACTGCCCCAGACTATCCGCCAGGACGAGAAGGTGGCTGTGGAACACGATGACAACAACAAAGAACAGGATACAACAACTCATTAGCTGGACCCCAGACTGTAGTACCTGTTTTTGGACATCCTACTGTAGGCTAGGATCTTGTCAAAACAAACTCAGGCACCAATAAAAGGTAATTACTACAATTTAGAGTCCAGGTAGCAACAGCAACAATGACTCTGTTGGTCGGGATGAATAGTACTAGCAGCCGAGCAGCACTGCAGCGTCTGCAACATGCTCAAAATCTCTGCAACAAAGAGACGAAGACTGCGAACCTGACGCTACTCGGCACACATCCGTCGTCGAAGGCTTAAAGCATGTAGAGCCACTCCGATAGCCCTGCGGCCCAAAGGCAAAGCCGGCAGTCACTAAACATCTGCAGTAGCCGAAAGAAGGCCACACTCACCGCAAAAATGCCGGCCGATTACACGTCATTGCAATCATCCCCAGCAGTAGAACACCACTACTAGAGCCTTCAGCGACGGGTTCAGGTAGGGTGTAGGGTTTTCGTGTTCAGGGGGCACCGAACGTGGCGCTCAAGTCCTGATACTTCAAGTAACAGCCGGGCCCAAATAATTACCAATAGTAGTATTTTGGTGGTTCCTTATTATAAATACAGTATAATGGGCCGAGAACCCTATTCTAATTATTAAGGCCCCTATACTAAACCCCCTTATAGTAGCCCTTAAAGGAACCCGCTTAGAATACCCTTTAGAGGAACCCTAGTCTAATTATGCAGGCCCCCGATAGTACACCGTGGAAGCCAAAGGCCCTAAAGTCGCCTCTAAAGCACCGGCGCTGGAGGGCTGCATGAAGACCTGGCAGGGGGCACATCAGAAGACTGGGCTTTTGTTTTTTTTTTTTTTTGTGTGGGCCCTTTTCCTCCCTGCCACAGTCAGAATACTTTGTAGGTAGAGCCTGGTTTAGGGTTTAGGGTTTAGGATTTGGGGGGTCAGGGGTTTGGGATGCTGGGGTATCTGGTTGGGCTTTAGCATGCTTTCATGAAAGCTCTTTTGAAGCTTCTATGTGAAGTAGCAGTGCCAAGGCGGCCAAGTTCGTTCACAAGAAATGTGGCCGAAACGTCATACATCGTTCCGTGGGAAGGATGTGACTAATATTTGTCGAGAATGAAGAGTTTTTGCCAACAGAGCTGACTTTGCCACCCAGCACATCATAAAAAAAACAACTTGATCATGAGAGCATTCGCTGAACGAGTGGAGAAATTGCCCGAAACAGCAGCACTTCCAAAAGCGGATAGCGGTAAATCTATCCACCTGGAAAAGAACAAACCTCGAAGCCCAATTTCGAGGCCTCAATTTTGAGAAAAAGGTTCCCTCGAAGGGCTCTTTAAGAGGGATCTATCCGGGTCGCTGCAAGGGTTTTAAGTTGCTATAACTTCGGAAATGTCGGAGGGATACTATCAACACCATATGTTGATGTACATTGTTATAGTGTAGTTGTAACGAGGAACCCTCAGGAATACTGTTGCTAATTTTCGAATTATTCAATCCCCAGATTACACCGCATGCCATCCTTAATGCATCTACCTGATTCCAGATCAAAGTGGAAATGAGACAAGCGCAGCAACTCTACAGACTCTACAGAACCAACCCAAAACCCACAATGTTTTGGGACCACCAGCGATCGAAAGGTAATGTCTGTCGGACTTTTAAATTGTGCGAAGAATGAAGATCAGGCCAAAACCCTTTGAAATACACGTTGTCAAAGGTCTCGCCTGAACCTCCCATACAATGGCAAATCCTACGAACTAAACGCCTAAACCCTAAATCCTACACCTTTTATACCTAAACCCTAAACCCTAAATCCTAAACCTTTTATAGTAATAATGTGCCGTTGAGGCACACCGGAGTAGCCGGCCAGGAGTAGGTCGTGGATGCCCCAGAGATCGTTCGCACTGCGCAGAGTTTGGGGGCTCCGAGGTTAGGGGTTTAGGGTTTAGGGAGTTTAGGAGTTTAGGGGTTTAGGGTTTAGGGAGTTTAGGGGTTTAGGGTTTAGGGTTTAGGGAGTTTAGGGTTTAGGGGTTTAGGGGTTTAGGGTTTAGGGAGTTTAGGCTGTACGCAGAGGACTAATTACACCTTTTTTTTGTGAAGGAGATTGAGGTTGAGGACTTGTAGATTGTTTATTCAGCATTAGAAATCGGAAGTTAGTATTCCTCACATCACAACCACAGTAGGATAACATGACGAGAAGCGAAGACAGGGAAGTCAATGGGAATTTGTAGGCCTTGTGAGTTTTGGATGGTTTAGGCCTGTAGATTATAGTTTTTAGTCGCTAACCCGCAAGCCCAAACACCTTAAACCGCTAAACTCTAAATCGTTACACCCCAACCCTAAACCCCTGGACCCGAAACCCAGAAGGAACTGAAGCCCTGGGTGGCGCACACCGGAGAAACCCTTCAAACCGGCAACCTCCCCCCGCAAACCCCAGAACCCTGAAGGCTGTAGAAGGCGAAAGCCGCAGAACCTGTACACCTAAACCCTGAGCCCGAATCCAAAAATCCCTAAACCGCCTAAACCCTCAAGCCCAAATCCTAAACCCCTAACCCCAAAGCCACAACCCCTAAACCTTCAACCCTAATCCAAAACGGTGACTAGGTTCCCCAGTAGTCCCCAAGGGATCTATAAGGGGCTCCTTTAAAGGGATCTATAGGGTTTAGGGCTCTAAGGACTCATATATGGTGCCGCGTCGCCGCGTCGCAGGCCCCCCCCCC